>CARXXK010000002.1:24944630-25352074 GCA_949089665.1 Macrosiphum euphorbiae
TGTACAGTTAATACATAAGCATATAACAATATAATTACTACCTAGTAAATATTAAAAAATAGTACTGCCTAGGTAAGTATGGCTTTAATAATTTATAAAGTTGCAATGTAAATATTTTGATTCATTAATTATCAGTAGGTACCAAAGTAAGAAGTGCCGGCCAAAAAAATAATGTTATTGGCAAAACAAATGAACCCTGGGAGCCTATGTTACTGATGGTTAAGCGGATTCTCCCTAGAGTCGGGAGATTGTATTTATTTTCCCGACATTTTACATACCTACATTTTGTCTTAAGTGAAGTGTTTTTATTTTTTAAATGTATTTTATAATATTAGTAGAAATTGTACTTAACAACATATTTAGTTAGCACTTAACCATAAAGCGTATATAGTTTCGATAACAAAATTAATTTATTATAAAAAGTAAAATAACCGATATAAAATTATATCTATACATTCCTAATCGGAAGGTACAAATTGTTTCCACCAGAGCGCGTATCGTTAGCTTGTTTTACCAATATTCTATTGTAAATTGAAAATATTATAGTAATAAGTATTTAATGATTGAACAGCTTTTGTACAGATGTGCAGGGTATAGCTTTAAATATCAAAAATGAATAACATTAGATAATAAAGTAAAATAAATTATATATTATACTGTGTAAATATAATATAATATATTTTTTGTCACGCATTCACCGAAAGTTTTGTTATGACGGTTGAAGCGTTGGAAAGCGACCTTTTTCCGCCCAGCTGGTGGTAAAGTGAGAATCCCTGTAGTGCCGGGTGGTAAAGTGGAAATTCTCAAAAGTGCCGAGCGGTAAAATGGAAATCCCCAAAAGTGCTGTACGCGTATATCACGCGTATCGCCTGCATAACCAGACACAGAAATTTATACCAAGGTCCTTACAAAACATAAACTTTTGGTTACATTTTATATTCATATTATAACTTCTTTGCATGAAGCGTAAACATTTTTCTTTCGTGAATTTGTTTTCGTAGAATAATATTAATAGAAAACATTTGAAAAAGTTTAAAGTTAATAGTTATCCTATTATTTATTTTAACTCAGTTAAGTTAAAAGTTATAAGGAAAATTACAATTAACTTATTAACTTAACTACTTAAGTTGTTTTTATTTTTTATTTTTAATATATAAATAGTTGGTAATATACCTACCTACTAATAGGGTTTAAAATAATAAAAAGTAAATGTTTATGCAATATGGATCATTAATACTAATTGACAATTGTATTATATTCAATATTTAATTATTTATAATTTAATATAACTTGGATTTGATTAAAAGTAACTCGTTATTTATTAAGTTTATATCAAGTTTGGGATTCACCGAGTTTAATTTAATTTAATATAATTTAATTCAAATTTACCACAGATTAGGTAATACAGTGACTTCATTACCTACTCCACAATGATGGAGGTACCTACACTCAACATCAACTGTACATCAGAGCTGTTACCTACTTTCCTCTCTTTTTAACCTTGTTGTCTAAGACTAAAAATGTTTACAACAAAAAGTTGAAATGAGTATTTGCTATTAATAAATTAAAATTAAACTGAATATTTTGAAAAATGTTTTGTGTATGGAAAATGATAATTTAAGTATTAATAAAATGTTTCAAGTCCAAACGTTTAATCCCTATTAAATAGGTACTTTTTTAACCGAAATAGAAATAGGTAAAAAAGCTATTTGATGAGAAATCGTAATTTTATGAGTGAATATCAAATTTCATGTAATCTCAGACGCTCATAAAAAGTATTTATGAAATCAACTCAAAATATTCTTATAATTTATGGATCTAAGCAAAACTTAAATGGAACTAGGTAGTATTGAATCTTTAACTACAAAGTAAGGCATGGTTTAGCAACTGGTTTAGCAACCTATCGAATTTTAAAATTTTTTTTTCCAAAATTTGTATTTAAGGCTTTATAAGAATGTAAAAAAAAAGCCCGAACAAACTTCGTTTTGAAGTTATTGATAAGAAACAAAGCACCCTAAAATACACATTTGTAAAAAAAAATTTTAAAAAAGGTGGGCAAGTGGGTGTCGCTCTGCTGTACAGTAGGTTACAAGTCTGTCACTGTATAATGGATAGTATTAAATTTGAATTTAATGATAAAATATCATTGTATAAGAAAAACGATTCTGAGCGGAGACGGTAGTCGGTATGTCAGTGAAGGTATAAGACATATTATATAGGTACTTATCTATGTTGTTAAACAAAAATTGACCTATAATAGGTACCTATTATAAATTCCAAATTAATCATATCACAATATATCATATCCATTAGGTAGGTACTTATAACGCGTTATATATCAACAACAAACCCTGATACTATCATAGATATATAATAGTACACTTTAGAAGTTTCAAGTACCCACGAATAATATTATTCAATCACAACAAAATAACTAAAATAGTTATTCTAGGTTTATTTAATATTATGTAATTTCGTCCAAATTTGAATTTAAAATGTCTGTAAAAATAACTGTGTTCATATATTTTTTAGATTTTTTGGTTACAGTATGAAATATTTATGAGAACCTTTGTTTTAAATTTGCAATCCTTAGCTATAAAAACTGAACATTTTATAATTTATTGATTACAATGATTGATAATTTTCGAGATTTTGATACATTTTGTCAAAATTCCAACTTTAAAATTGTGCCTATGTATTTTCAATATTTTTGAACTGATATTATAACAATATATCAGGAGTCTTGTATTACATTTTCAAATCTTAGATTTAAAAAGAAAAATTTTTACGAATTCTCAACTCAAAATAATTTGCTAATTTTCGTGATTTTTCCATATTTTGTCAATTTTTGAACTTTAAATGCTTATAAAAAAAAATTGTGACAAAGGATTTTTAATATTTTTTATCTGCCTTTGTAACAATATACTAGGAGCCTTCTATCAAGTTTTCAAGCTTTCGCAACCAACAAATAAAATTGTATTGATATTTTTAGGAAAAAAACTAAAAAAAAATGGAAAATGAAAATGTCCCTAAACAGTTCAAAATAAATTAAAATATTTTGAAAATGTTATCGTGTAGAGAAAATGCAAATATAAACAACCAGTGAAAATCTCAGGTACGTTAATTTGTTTTAGAGTTACACCAAAAACCAAAATCTATTTTTTGGAAAACCGATTTTGCGTAAAATTTGAAAGAAAATCTAAGCACTTTTACTGTCCCAAAACGTGATGACAGACACAAAAATAAAAATTAAATTAAAAATTAAAAAAAAACACACATCATTGTAAAATCAATATATTCATCGTTTCACTCAGAATCTAAAATTCATTCCAAGTATTTTTTTTTTTAAATGCGCGTTACGAAATAATGTAGTTTTTGAAGTTTTTCATCAAGAACTTCAATACGAAGCTTGTCCGGGATTTTTTTTTATATTCTTAAAAAACACCATTTAAACAACATTTTGAAAAAAAAAAATTTTAAAATCGAAAAGTTGCTAAACCAGAACCGTTTCCAAAAATAATACGGGTAACCGAACTTAATTTACAAAGAAAAAATACAATTTATAACAGAATTAAAATAATATTATACTCATTGGCCATTGCTCATCAATAACTGTTCACCGTACACTTATAAAATTAATATTTTATACTCGTAAACGCATTTCCTTTTAAATATTATCATGACTTTATGAGTAGGTACTTATAGGCTATAATACGCCATAATATACTTCGCTATAGCCTATATTATATGCTCCAATACACTCCTGATAATACCCACGTACCTATTGTAATTAATGTACTGTCATAATATTAATTATTATGATCTTACGAATAACAATTAGGTATTTACTATGAAATCCTTTGTTCAGAAACACAGAAAATTGCGCCGAATGGTTTGGCATCGTCGCCGGTGGAGGTAGGAGGCGTGGCGGACATTATCAGACGCGATTTCAAATCCGCCGCCGTAGCCGTCACGAACCTGGCGAGCAGAGTTTTAGCAATCGCGTCCATAGAATAAAGATTATCAGCTATGCCGTCTGACGTTACATTTTATAGCGCTGTTGTCTCGTTTTGTTGTTGTTGAATTTCACACTGGAGTTATTTTCAGCTCAAGCGATTGCCGATTCCGTTGTGTTTTTCCCAACATTCTCGCCGTGTCCATTTCGCCGACGGAATTTCCGTTGTCTGAATACGACAAACGCAGCAAGTGAACAATCGGTCGACACCACTACTACCGTTCGGGTTTCAACTGAAAATTATAACGTTTTTCGGTCAGTCAAGACTGGTAGTTGGCGTCCGATCTCATTGGTATCCGCCCGAGTCGCAAGCACTCGGCGTTCTTGAAAAACTTCATTTTTTTCTATCCTGACCCTCCGAAACCAATCCACGCCATCCGTCAAGATGACCGAAGAAATCGATGAGATCGTGTAAGTATTCAAGTACCTATTCGTACTTTAAGGCAAGCGTCGCCAACCACCGGAAATCGATGTCGTTATTTTCGCGTTTAGTTAATGTGTAATGCTGAGGCCGCCGCTCGCCAAACAAATTTTGCTCACGAAATGAGTTTTTATGAAACGACGGGTACGCTATTTAAATAGGAAAATAAAACATGTCACATGGCGCTCTGCGCAAATAATGCCCGTGATTGTCTTAGCCTTCATGCTCAATTTGTTCAGGCGGTACACCGTTTAAAATAAAATTTCATGTAGCTTGATTTCAATCACTGACTGTCGATTTTATATTATCACTGGGTTTAACACTGCGTCATACTTTCATAGCTACATGAACGATTGTTATATAGGTACTTTTTGAATTCATACTATGCTATCTCTCCCAATATGTGGTTTACCAATCAACCGTGATGTCTACGATACAAATTTTATTGAATTCAGAGATTTTACATGAAATAAATATACAAATAAAATTTTTATGACGAGCTAAATTGCAATAGAAAACATATTCCAGAAATTGTATTACTTAAACCAAGGTATAAAAACCCACTCGGATGTTTGCTCCAAATCACTAACCTGGTGCGGTATAATATGAGGATCATATTGCACTGGTTTGGACCACAAATTTCTAGATTTATACATAAAATACGATAAGTAATAATATTTTAAATCTGCATATGGTTATATAATTTATATTCTATCAGAATAAGATTGCACCGCTTTTGCTCATACAGAGTGAGCCGTCGAACAGTGCCTGACACCCCATGCGATGGCTATGCGTGCATTCTGTGATTGGCCAACTGTCATTGTCGTTGGTAATCGGGCGCCTGTGCTAACGCTCTCATCGATGTATGCATTGTGGTGGGGATACGCCGAAAAAACGTGTTTTGGTCAGCTGAGGTTTCAATCTTATTCTGAATAGAATATAGTGTTTAAGTGACTAGTTGTTCTCATACGTTTGTTCGTTTTATATTCAGTACTTTCCATTTTTATATAGGTTCCATTTTTATTTATGTAGGTATTATATACCTACAATTTTTAAATTGTATGTTAAATAAAAACTTTTTATTATTTATTTGTATTTTTTTTCATACATATTTTGGCCAAAATAACAACATATTATAATCACTTTTTCATTAAAAAAATACACGAAACTCTACCCTATTAATAATTATTTATCAAATAGTTAATTTATTAAATTACAAATCAAATATATTCCCAGTTTAATATAGAAATAATAATATTTTAGGTAGGAGGTAGGTAGTAGGTACACAAATTGGGGGTAGACTTTATATTGGAAGATATATTATTGTATGGAAAAAACAACACATTCTTATTCATTAATTAATTATTACTGTTTCAATTATAATATTGAAATGTATTGTGTTAAAAGTATGTATTATATAGGTATAGCCGTATAGGTAATATGCAAAACAATTAAAAGTATCTATTGATATATCTTATTTTTGGATAGGCTCTGTTCATAATATTTTGTGTACCAAATGTTGGCTTTCCATTTATTTGTTTTTACAAATACCTGTACACAATTGGTTAGCACATGTATAGATGATAATATAGGTAAACTTGAGTACTTTTATTTAAATGTTTTTAAACAGTTTTATTACCTATGATAAATTAATATCCTATGTGTTAGGTTAAGTATATTGTGTAGGTTAGGTTAGGTTGGTATTTGGGAGGGGTCAAAAGTGAAAATTTCCCAGTAGTTTTCGAAAGTGGGGTGAAAAACAAAATAGAAATTAAGGATAAACGGGAATTTTTACACTAAAATCTGTTTTCGAAAAAATCGATTTTTGTTTTTGGTGCAACTCTTAAACAAATGACCGTATTTACATGAAATTTTGACTGAATGTTTATATTAGCATTTTCTATGCACGATAACATTTTCAAAATGTTTTGATTTATTATGAACTGTTTAGGCACATTTTCATTTTCCATTTTATTTTTAGTTTTTTTTCTAAAAATATCAATAAAATTTTATTTGTTGGTTAAAAAAGCTTGAAAATTTAATACAACTCTCCTACTATATTGTAACAATGGCATTTGTAAAATATTAAAAATCCTTAGCACAGTTTTTTTTTATAAGCATTAAAAGTTCAAAAATTGACAAAATATGGAAAAATCACGAAAATTAGCAAATTATTTTGAGTTAAGAATTCGTAAAAATTTTTGTTTTTAAATCTAAGATTTTAAAGTGTAATACAAGATTCCTTATAAGATTATATATATACCTTTATCAAAAAAAAAAATGTCTATATGAAAGTCAAATTAAATTTTTATGAGCGTTTGGAACTCAAATTTTTACAACATTGGATATTCAATCAATTTCTCATGTAGCGATTTCCTTATTTTGTTGTAATTCAAAAACAAATAACTGTAGATACATGGAAATTTCACTGAATGTTTATATTAGCATTTCCTTACACACTATGCAATTTTGAGAATGTTTTGAGCTGTTTACGGACATTTACAGTTTTCAATTTTTTTAGTTTTTTTTTCTATAAATATCAATTAAATTTTATCTAATCTGCCAAAAAGTGTAAAAATATAATACAAGGCTCCCGATATATTGTTACATAATCAGTTGTAAAATATTTAAAATACATAGGCACAATTTTTTTTCATTAGCATTTAAAAATCGATTTTTGACAAAATTTATCAAATTTAAAATTAAATAATTATTTTGTAGTTAAAATGTATAAAATGTTCAACTTTTATATCTAAGGATTGAAAATTTAAAACAAGATTCCACGTAAGTAGTTAATTCTGTTACCCAAAAATCTAAAAAATACACAAGCACAGTTTATTTTTATAGTCATTTTAAGTTCAAATTTGGACGAAATTACATAATAAAAAACCTAGAGTAACTATTTTAGTTATTTTGCTGCGAGTGTATAATATTATTTGTGGGTACTTGAAACTTCTAAAGTACACTATTATATATCTATGATAGTATCAGGGTTTGTTGTTGATGTATAACACATTATAAGTGCCTAATGGATATTGTGATATGATTAATTTGGAATTTATTATAGGTCAATATTTTTTAAAGTACCATAGATATGTGTATAATATGTCTTAAACCTACAGTCGCGGCAACAAAAAATGAGCGTTGGTACCGCGACCCGTTGCTTTTACCCACTCGTACTGCCAATGATTCTCAACATAGTGCAGCTGTCGTGCTGCACTGCTACTACGCGCTGTAGGGCTTTTCGTTTCAAAAATTGATAACCACTACTAATAAACTGCCGCTTGGCGCATGACGGTCAGCGCTCATTTTTCGTTGCCGCGACTATAGACTGACATATCGTCTTCGCTCAGAATCGTTATATCATTGAATTCAAATTTAATACCATCCATTATACAGTGACCCACTTGTAACCTACTGTACAGCAGAACACCTTTTTTTTCTTGTATTATTGGTAACTGTTAATATATTTGTTGTAATTTACAGAAGATTCATTGGGGATGAAGGATGTACCCACACAATTCATAGCAACTCTACTAAAGTTTTTTCAAGTCAAGGATCTCATAACAAAGGAAGTTCACAATTAACACTTAAAAATTTTGTTAATTTTAATTGGGATCAATGTTATTACCGTGGGCAATTGATTGCCTTGCATATAAGTGAGAAGTACATAGCTTATGGCTTCTCTAATAGTAAGTTATCTTCAAAAATTATTTAATTTTTGCCAAAAAAAAAAATATTTATTTTTATTTTTTATTATTATTTTTTTTAATAGCGGACACTTATGAGGGTTTGGTTCGCATTGTCAAAACAGAGAGTAATGAAAGAGCATTAGTTAAAGGTTTTTCAAATTTAATTGAAGATATAAGTTTTGCTCATCTTTATGAAATAATAATGTTGGGTTGTATTGACCAATCTGGAACCACTTATGTGTATGTCATAAAAGAAGAGAGCTGTTCATCTCCAAAACTTAGAGTTTTTCCAGTTTTTCAAATCAACGGGGTTTGTAAAAATTTTCTATATTTAAATTACTGCAATGTTTAAATATATTTAGTTAGGTTCATTAAATAATTTATTATATGTGATAAAATTAAGATAAGTCATATATTGGTTATCAAATATTAATAAGGTACCAGAGGTTTAAAAGTAGATCATACTTTTTTAGTTACTGTCGCGCAGGGCCGGACTGGCCCAGTGGTCTACTGTCCTAGAAGACAGTGGGCCGCTGTCCTTGGTTGGGTTTTTTGGATTTAATGGATCATGATTTGAATACTCTAAAAATCATAAAAAAACCAATTACGTTCATCATTAATCCAAGAATGTTTTTAAGCTTTTATGTTAATGTCAGGAGAAATACAAGTTATAGAAAAGGTCAATTTCCAAGATGTTTTGGAAATAATTAAAATTCTTCATCGTTTTTATTCTAATTGTTATCTTAAGTAATAGAAGTTATTGAAATCCATTAAATAATTTCTATTTTTTTTTTTTCAAGTTAAACCTTAGCATAATAATAGAGACTTAGTGACTAAATTATTTACTTGTCACAATGTTAATTTTGTATATTGGTAAATGATATATTATATCCAACAGAAACCTAATCGAGAATAAGGGTCAAGTACCAGTTCCCTCACAAAAAAGTCTGCCTATCAAAGTAGTGATACCTACATTTTGACCAAGTCTGCTCTTTCTTTAATCAATAACCTTAATATACAACTACATTTATGTGCAACAACAAGTCTCTTTTAATTTTGTTGCTCATCAGTATTGCCAATTTCTGATTTTGTCTCTGAAGCATTGAAGACGACTGAAATACATTTCGATCACTATTTGGTTATTTTTGCCGTGCACTCGGATAAATGTTATCATTAGTATTAGAAAAATCCCTAATCTCTTTAACTAATGGCTGATTTTTATTCTTATCCTCAAATTCATATAATATTTAGATTTAGCAGTTTGGCACTCTTATTAACATCTAAATAAATTGATGTATTATGTATACAAAATGCAGAAATTGTAAAATTAAAAAAAAAAATCTTCATACTCCTACTCTGTTTAAACTTTAAAGTGTCACTAACTTTATTAAAAATGCAATTTTTTAGTTTTTCCCTTTATTTGCATTATAAAAATTAGCTTTGTGCCAAATTTCACGTTTCTACCCATACAGGAAGTACCTTATAATTGTAATGAACAGTCAGTCAGTTGGTAACAAAAATCCAAACTTTGAAGTTCTCCCTGTTGAAAAGGCTAAATTGTTTACATTGTTCTAAGCCATTTGAGCTGAATATATTATGTTTAAAATTTCAAAAGTTTATCTTATGGTAATGCAAAGATGAGGGTTAGAAAAATCTGCTGATGCCATTTTTAACACCAATATTCCTAAAACTGGTGTGGCTCACTACCATGCGCTTAGATGTAATAGTCAAGGCTAGAATATATTTTTCAAAAAAATGTGTATGATGGCGATGGGGGGAGGGGGATAAAATGCATGAGTGAGTGTTCAACTTCATTTACTGTTTTTGCTGCTGCAGTTATAGCTAAATCTTTAACATAATATAGGAAATGGCTTGTAGTTTCCATTGTAGGCTGATAATTTATTTACAGATTTAAAAGTATTGGTACAAGAAAACTTTCTTGCTGAAAACCTTTTTTTTAATTTTTCTATCTGCTTTTGTTCTTGTAACTGTACATGAGATTTTCTGTTGCGGTTCATTTGTGCAATTAGTATTATCAAATTTTAGTCATTAGTTATTTTATATATCTTTTCCAATCTAGTATATTATGTAGATAATTATAAATAATTTAACATTCTTATTATATAGTTATTATAATTATATATCAATATTTGTGTCAAGTTAATTTTCTATAAAATAAATGCAATACATTTTCTAGGTGCTTACATAATTATTAGCGTTGGCTGCAATCAGTCACGCAATGTATACAACAAATATTAAATAAATTAAATATCTGATTTAATTTCTTTAGGATCCATCATATTGTTTTAAAAATAAATATCTGTTATCTTGGTGTCAATATATACCGGAACAGGTTAATTATTTAAAAGAACTTGAATTTGAATCAACTTATAAAGGAAAAATGTTGGCAGTGGTTCGTGCTTCAGAAGTAAGAATAATTTATTTTTAATCTTGAATTTAGAAATTATAATTTGTTACTAATATTTTTTTATTTATGTTTAAAAGGTTGAAATATGGCATGTTGGCACTGCCAGCAGCTTAACATCTGGTCCAGTTTTTTCTAATATCAATTTGAATAAAGTATTAGATAAAAATGTTTTAAGTAAAATTTCTGACTCAGTTATAAAAATCAATTTGAAAGAGGCTGATATTATTAGTTTATCATTTTCTCCAGATGGTTCAACTATATCATTAGCTTTGAGTAATGGATCTATTTATTTCTATCAAGTATGCAATACAAAACTATTATTGTTCGAGTAAAAAATATTAATTTAATTTAATTATTTTGTTATTATTTGAGGTATCTTTTGATCATATTTCCGATACACCAAAATGCGTATTTACATGGCATCCTAAAGAAATATTTTTGTCTTTAAAATCTTTGGCATTTTTAGACAACCGTAAAACTATTGATGGAGAGTAAGTAATTTTTCCGTCTTAATATATTATATATAGAAAATATTTTAAATATTACTCATGTTTTGAAAAAAATAATCGGTTATGTATAATAATTATAGTGTAGAACTTTGGAAGTATGTAGTGACTTTATCTAAACATGACGAAATTATTTTATGGTCTTGTGAAACATGGACATCTCTTCAAACAGTACAATTTATTCGACCTTCCACAAAACTAAATCCCATGAAGCTCACAGTTGATGGAACTGGAAGATATATATTTTTGAGTGACATCGACAATAATGTATGTTAGCATTTATTAATTAAATTGTTTGTTTTAATTTATTTGTTACTTAATTTTCAGTTATTATATGTCATGGAGGTAGCTGATGACATTCAGTCTGCTAAAAAAAACATAAAAATAGTTGGTATTACTGAAGTTTTGCTACAAAGTCCCATGTTAAACATGATAATTGTTGATGCTAAAATTGATCATAATGATTTAGATATTACAGATAATCACAATTCAAGTAATTTTTCTTTAACATATTAAATTATTATTAATAATTATATTATATTATTATTAATAATTTTAATTATATAATTTTAATGTACAGATAATATTACAACCAGTTCTTGTAACTATACAACAGTTATTAATTTATTTGCAATACAACCAAAGTCACTACAAGAAGGACAATTAATTATTGTATCTCCAGAATTATCTATTGCGGAACAATATAAAGACCAGAATAAAATTGAACCTGCAAATATATTCCCAAAACCACCAATGATAGATCTTCTCATTGAAACAGTTAATCCCACTACAAATAAATCTGAAGGTAATTATGAAAAAATAACACAACATGTTAATTTTTATAAATAACTTTAGCAAGCTATAATATACTGACTCACTAAAGTATCGCTTTAGCTAAAATGGTTCCGATATGTATCAAACAACTTTTTAATTCACATGTTTTCACACGGAGTTGTTCAATTTTGAATTATTTTACATTTTTAAAAATTATTAATGAGGCACAAATTATTTCCGAAAAAATATTTAATTGGTGCCTATTTTACTTCAAAATGAAAATTTAATATTTTGAATAATGTTTATTTCTAATCAGTAATCAGTTCATTCACATAAGTCGATCTTATATTAAATTATTCTTACTTCAATGTTTTTGCTAAACAGATGTAAATAATTTTTGATGAACTCCTAGTCTATAAATATAAATTTTACTATTTTAATTATTACAGGGTGGGGCACTATAACGGCCGATTTTCTAAGACAAATTATAAAATAAAAAAACGAATAAAAATTAATTATTATTTATTATAATGAAGTACATAACTTGCCATTTATTTTTTAAAAATGATGTCTTCAAGATGATGGCCATCTCTTCTCAAACACTCTTCTAGCCTATTTTGTATATTTTCCACTACACGGCTCTGACAGCAGTGACGTTTTAAGTGTGCGAATGGTTTTTTGTCGTACAGGCTTCTTTTTTAATGCTGAACCCGTTTCTTCAAAGTTGGTTATCCATATTTGAATAGCCTTAGCCGATGGTACCGAATCATGGCGTTTAAGATTAAAATGAAGACGAAATGCACGCTGTGCGGCTACGTAACTGTCTTTTTTGTAAAACAATTTTATCGCATAAGCACGTTGTTTACCACTCCACTGTTCAATGTTTACTAAATGGCATGTTGTCTTAGAAATATTAATAATATTATTGAGAATTCTTTTCTTCATTACTACTCAGAAAATCTATATTCAAAATCGGCCGTTAAAGTGCCCCACCCTGTATTATTAACATTAAATGGTTATTAATACATTTAAAATTAAAGAAAAAAAAAATGTATAATTATAATAAATTAAATTACTCAACAAAACAAACAAACAATTAAACAACTAACAATTTTAAGCTGATCCCTAAAATAAATAAAATTAAAAATATCAATATAACTTTAAACATTTTAAATATAATATAACAAATTAAATTGTACAACTAATATAATTATATATATTTATATATTCATACTAACTATATTATACAAATAAAAAGGTGGACAAGTGGATACTGCTGTACAGTAGTGGTTTGTCGAGTATGTCATCGTAATTGATATATCATTGCATTCGAAAAACGATTTTGAGCAGAGACGGTGTGTCATCATAGCATACATGTATAAATAATCAAATTTAATAATTAATTATCTAAATTATGTCATTGCTATAAATAGCGTAACTATTTTATTCTTAATAATTATATAATATGATGGCAGAAGAAAAATTTATTTTATATTTTATATTCCAAATACTTTAAAACAATGGTAGGTTATTAATTTTATTATATTGTATCATATTATGAATTTTTTAAAATAATTATATTGTGTCTAATATTGACAGAAAATTGATCCTTTACAAAGTAAGTAAATGCAAGTATAGGAAAGCAAACAGACTTAGAAATTTTAAGTGCGGTTCTAGTAAATAATGTACATACTGTCGGTACTACCTGGCATTTTCTTTACTTTAACTATTCTTTTTGGTTGAATATATTCGGTGTGTATAGTATTTCTACTACTTCGTAACCCTTGACGAATTGCGCTAGTAGTAGGACTATTTTCAAACTCTTCTAGGTTTATTAATCGTAAACTTTTATTTAATATATCACTGGTTATTGGTTTAGTTTCTATACGTTCATTAAGTATTTCTTCACTAAATAAATCTAATTCTTCGTCTAAATTATTTATTTCTATGTTGTCAACTATTTCGCTATCAGTATTGTTTACGTCAATTTCTAAATTACTTTCGTTTTCGATTATTTCAATTATTCTATCTAACGTTTCTCTAGCTATCGTTTCAAATTCGTCATTAATATTTCCTTCTGAACTATTGTTCATTAATATTTATTTTTACTCTAATCCTTTAATTATAATCTCATTTAATATAATCTTAATTGACTTATTATATTTTTTTATTCGATTTGGGCTTTAAATTCGGCTGGGGCTTCTACTCGGGCTGGCGGGCTTTAAACATGGGCTAGGGACTTTAAAACATGGGCTACAAAATCTACACGTGTTCTATACAATGGAGTAGCTAATTCCAAGGGAGTTGTACTTAAATAATAAGATGAACTCAAAAATATGGCCTCAATAATTAATAATAATCTCAATAATAATCTCAATAATGCCCTGTAATAATTCACAATAATTCTCAAAATAATATAAAATACCCTTAATAATTCATAATAATAACTTCTTAATAAATGCCCTTTAATAGTTCACAAAATAATCTTCAATAATAATCAATAATTGCCCTTCAATAATAATCAATAAATGCCCTTTAATAATTCATAAAAATAACTTCAATAAATGCCCTTTAATAACTTCAATAATATCTTCAAAAAATTGCCTCTTTAAATAACTTTTTATAATATGCCCTTCAATAATATTTTAATAATATTTTTATAATATGCCCTTTCTTTAATAATTTTCCCTAATTACGATGGACCAATAGACCAAAGGAGACGGTTATATAAATTATGCTTACAACATTGCTGTATTCATCTCGTTGCTTGATCTCTCTCGCCGTAGTTGGATTGTAACAAACGTTCGGTCTTCCCAGAGTCGTTGAATTGAAGCGTGCACTCCTCAGCTCAACGGTGATCCACGAAGGTGAAGTTGCCTCTGTTGATTGAAGTTGATCCAAAATATTTCGAAAAATATTGTTGAATGATCCTTGTATCTTGGAAGACCCTGTCCACAGCGCCAAAATTCTGTTGCGTCCCAACTGATGTCGATATATACATCAACGTGGAAATGAATACTTGATGCACTTGGTTATTATGAGTATTTATTTAAGTACAAAATTACAATGTATAAAGCTTATGTAGAGAGGTGAGCGGTGTTACGACCTGACTCTGAATTGTTACTAAGATTTTGAGTGGTGTTACGACCTGCCTCCAAAATGATACTAAGACTGTGAGTGGTTTTACGACCTGCCTCCAAGTGTCTTGAGTATCCCTAACCGTCTGCCGAGCTCTTGTCCCGGGCTGGTATTTATATGATCGAGTCCTTTGGAGTGGGTGGTTGTATCAATGGCCAAATTCGGTCATGAGACTGCGTCCGGGTCTCGTACTTGGTATGCTGGTCGACTCGTATCCTTCGTATGAATAGTTGACTTTCCTAGAGAGATACTTTTACAGTGTCCCTAACGTGTTATAATATACTAATTGCCTTATTAATTATATCGTCGAGTACTATTAGAAACCTGCGCTACGTCGTACATTGTTATTACTTAATTACTAAATACGTAGGTACGTAACACCTCCCTTCTAAAAAAAAGACTTTATGTTTAAAAGCTTAAACATAAATCTTTAACATTTTACGGTATTATAACAATTTTACATATATGATACATTGGTTATAAGATAGTGATACATTGTTATATGAAGTAGTGATACTTTGTTACATTTAAATTTAATACATTTGATTTTAAAATTGTGATACATTGGGTTAAGTACATAATAATTTGTTAGATATTAATACATTTTTTTTTTTTTTTTGTTTTGTTTTGTTTTACATTTCCTTCTTATTCTAGTGTTAGTACATGGTGGCTATACATTTGTGGTTAAATACTTAATCTATTATAATTTATACAATTAGACATTATAATTATTACATATTTTATATATTCATCCTATAATCTATTGGTCTTATATGTGTTTGTTTTTTTTTTTTTTTTTAAAGGGAAAAACTTTTATTTGAAAGCTTAATTACTTTACTAGAGTATGTCCATTCAAATGTGTAGAATCTTATCGATTCCCTGATTTCCCAGTTATAGGTATAGTCTACACTATTGAATTGACACTCTTTGATATGATTATTTTATTGTATACCTATCTGTTTTACATAGTTTGTATAACTGTATTGGTCCCATATCCCTGATAATATAGTTAAACAAACATTTGGTGATAATTACATCCGCTACTGGGTCGTGGCTATGGGTTATATCATGGTTTATTTTGCATATTAAATCATGGGTTTCCATTAGATTCAGCATTCTTCCGTTTTTCTGGTAGTAACCTATTTTAGTTGAATATATTAATTTTTTTTTGGTAGATCCTGTTACATCTAGAAGTTTTAAATTAAAATAATTATCGTCGTTATCACTATATGAAGTGATATCCAACATTTTCTTTACATTTAATTGTAATCGGGTTATTATATTTTTATCGGTTGTCCCGTTGAAAAAAACAATGATTGGTGTTCTTCCGTCGGTATGCAAGTATTGGTTGAGATATATGGTAGACAGAGTTGTCGCCCCCTCGAGCTTTAGACTTGATTCTAACTGCCCCAATAAAGGTATTAACTTCTCTGGCTTGTTCCTAAATATCCTTCCAACACTACGCATTACCTGCTTGATTTCGCGATGCTGTAACATCTTTAATTTATTGGTGGTAGTTAACACGATTGGTTTGCCTTCGAGTTTAACTGGCTTTATATTTGTCGAGGCTGTTTGATAATGACCCCGATATAAGTAACAGATCCGTCTTATTTATACTAGTGAACTCGAAGTCCACTATTATGAATTTGATTTTGTCACTGTAAAATATATATAATGATTAAATGTGAGACAACTTTATTTAGATAATATTTTTACATTGCGAGATATTAGTATTACTATCTATTAAAATGTAATCCCTTATGTTAGTTTTATTCAGCTGCCTCGGCGGCTTGTATTAATTCGATTATTAAATTTGCCAAATCCAGACATGTGGGTGCGTGTATTTCGCGTACTAAAATTGTTAATCGGAGAGTCATAGTAATTATTTCCATAATTCTATGCATTTCCGCTGTAGTATAAGGTACCGGTAAATGTTCATTGGCTACTCTCATATGGTTTTTTTAGACACGTAGGTCCATCACTGTTTATCGTGTACTGGTATACGTGATCGTTGTACCTCAACGAATATTCTAACATCATTAGGTATAATACCCGTCTAGGAATGAATTCCCGTACTGGCATTGTTGTTATGTATTTTATACGTCTTTTACGCGTTGTATAATAAAAGTAATCTGGATTTTCCGTGTGATTGTCTTATCTGGAACAAGACAAGATACTAACATCGATTGGTTATTAATTATTATATTATTTAGTAATAGGAAAGGTACGTGTTTAATATTGGAACATGAAATTGAGAGTGTGTGTGTACGTGATCTTACTTACAAACGTGTTACTTCGTCCATTTCTCTAGCTGACTGTAGTGACACTAAATGTCGCCTAACTCTATTTACTGATCGATTATTACTCATTTTTCTTTTACATTTTATTATAATTATACCCGATGCTATTATTATTATGAAATAAAACATATAAGTGTGAAAATCGGTTATATCCCTTGTGGTCGTTTTGTCCTTTTCTTCTTGTATTAATTGTTCTATTTCATCAATGGATTTAGAATATTGACTCAAGTCAGTTAGTTTTACCACAGAATTTGTGTGTGTTATGACATTGCTTATTTTCTTTTTTATGGAAATGGGGATTGTCAAATTTGACGTTATGCCTATGTTTGATATAAAATCCTTATAATGTGTCGAATTTAAATGCCTATTCGGTGTTAGCACCATTTGTGGTGTGTATCCCCTGCAGTCCTCGTTTAATTTTAATATTCCTATCCCGCTTAATTGTATATTCATCGCCTGGTCTCGATTCTCGCACGAGATGGCTACATTGTCCGTTGTTTTTATTGTATATATCCATGCGTTCTGATATTTTAGTTTATGATAAATACTACGAGTGATGTCTAGATAATGTATTGGGCACGTGCTAGGTATGCTCGATGGTTTAATAAATAGTTCTACTTCACATGGCAGCTCACTGGCTCCTAGTCTTAATGGTTGTGTTTCCGGACATAATGTTCCCATATTAATTTGTCTACACATCAGTAGCTGGCTAAACGATAATGTTAAATAATATTCATGCGTTTTTGAAATGGCTATGTACCCATATTCAGGTATTATGTGCATATAATGATCATTTTTTACTACTGGTAGTGGTATTACGTGGAATAATGTTAAATCAACTGAGTTTATTAGTGGTATTATTATTTCGAATATTAATGTTTCGTTTATGTAAATTATATTTAATTTTGACATTTTACTTAGTTCATATAACGATATTTGATTTAAATCGAACGGTAAACTTTGTCCTTTTGGAACGTTCATTGAAATATCTTTTAATTGCTTACGTAATTCCATAGCGGATATTATGCTTGAATGTATTATACCACCTTGTGCGGCTATTATTACTTCGCAAATTGTATCGGTTTCGAAACTTAACTGTTGAAATATTAAATTTATTATATTTATTTGTTCGTTAATATTACTTTTTGCTTCTACGATATCTAAATTGATTACGGTTTGATTTACCGTTGTTGCCATTCGATTGTATAATGTGCTAAGTTTATTTATCTGACCTACCATTTGGGTTGCCTCCTTAAATGTATTTTCGGTTGCTTTCAATATGCTAGTTTGTTTTTCTACTATTTTTAATAAATTATTTCGACTAGTTTGTAATTCCTCGATTTGTTTATCGTATGTTTCTGCGTCAGTATCATCTAATGTACCAAATAATGTTTTTTGTATTCGACCTACTAAATTTACTAAACCCCTTCTTACCCGGGTAATTGTATCTGTTTCATCTATAGATTGTAACATATAAACTCGTTTCCTCGTCACTTCCTGTTCAAGGCTGATGGACGCAATCTTAAAATTTTCACAAAGTGTTTTAAACATGCCTTCGTATACTATTGTTAAATCGTTACATAATTTTATAGTTTTATCGTAAAAATACATAGTTTCCTTTGTACGTTGATTAAAGTTATCTAATTTTACATATATTATCAATTTCCAATCAGAATTTGTTAATCGAAGTGGTCCCTGATTTTCAAAGTACATCCCATTTTCTTGGGACAGTTTCGAAGTTTGATACGGCTTTGGTTGTGCCAATGCAACTTGGAGCATGACGATCGTCATCATGATCCTAAAAAGTTTTCTTATTAATTAATTACATATTCGTATTTTATTCATTTTTTTTTTTAACTTAGATTCTCGTGGAATTTTTTCACGTGGTTTTTATGCACCGTGACGTGTCTTTTCCCGCGCATTATTACTATATTTTCTTTGTCTAATACATCGGTTACTTCATAGGGGCCTGTCCATAATGGATTTAGTTTATTCTTTTGCGCGCGTTCCCTTAATAAAATTTGATCTTTTACGTGTATTTCTATGGGGTTTTTATTGCTATCATAATTCTCTTTGGATTTTATTTTACATTTTATTAGCCTTTCTCTTGCTATTTTATGAGCCTCCTGCATTTTCTGTTTTAAATCAAAATAGTAATTGTCATAATTATATCTAGGTTCAGGTTCTCGTGTTAGCTTAATTGGTATCTCTAAATGTTTACCGTATAGTAGAGAATATGGTTGATAACCCGTTGATGTGTGCTCCGTAGTATTATAAACGAAAAATGCGTAGGGCAAGTACTCATCCCAATTGTTTAATTTCTTATCGACATAATGTCTAAGGTAGTCTGATAATGTCCTATGTGATCTCTCCAAGGCTCCATTGGCCTCCGGGCGATAAGAACTTGTGTTTATTTTATTTATTTGCAATAATTTGCATACCTCGGTAAATATTTTACTTAAGAAATCGGTTCCCTGATCGGTTAATATGGTTTGTGGTATACCGTGTGTGCATACAAAATGTGTTACGAATGCTTCGGCTATAGTATTAGCTTGGTGATTTGGGAGGGGAACGCCCATGGTGTATTTTGTTAAATCGCATTGAATTGTTAATATATATGTATTCCCTGCTAATGTAGTGACCAACGGGCCAACGATATCTAAACATATTTTTTCAAATGGCTCAAAACTAGTGGTCGTAATTACCATCGGTTGTTTTACCTTTTTATTCGTGACCTTTTTCTTTTGACATGATGCACAATTTTTTATATATTCGATTACATCTTGTTTTAAACCTCGCCAATTAAATTGCGTTTTTATTTTCTTTATGGTTCTATGTATTCCGACGTGTCCGCCGGTTACGGAGTCGTGACATTGTTTGAATATGATTAATTTTTCCTCATCACTAAATTCTAACTTGGAACAAATAATTATGTCTACTCCTGTGTTTCGGAAAACATATCGAATCATAGCACGTACTTGAGCCCATTCTAATCGGTCGTTAAAACCTAATTTATTCATAGCTAATTTATTCAATGATTGTTCCTCACATAATAGTTTTAAATTTAATAGAGACAGATAAATGTTTTCATACGTAGCTTTTTGTTTGTTTTTACTTTTGGTGGTTAAGAATATTATATATCTATCTTTATCCCGTAAATAATTTACTTCCCCGATTGCTTTGCTAGGTGTTAATTTCTGACCGTTGCCAAATTTTTGTTTTATTTCGTAATTTATTCCTGACATAAAATTATAATGTTTTTCTATCTCCGAGACTATGTGATATTCCTCGGGTGCTTCTATTAGACTACCGTTTACTTCTTTTACGTGTTTATTAGTTATTAACTGTGTTTCGAATTTATTTAAAAATGCGGGATAGCTTTCCTCTTTTATCTCATTTATGGTATACATTCTGGTCAGAGCATCGACGTTTGAATTTAATACTCCAGGTTTATAACGAATCTCATAATCGTATTCCTCTAAAAGTATTCGCCAACGTGCGAGTTTCGATAGGGGGTCCTTTAAATTAAATAACCATGTAAGTGCGCGGTGGTCGCTCATTATAATAAATTTTCTTCCGTATAGATAGGGTCTAAATGTTTTTACTGCGAATATAATAGCTAAACACTCAAGTTCAGTAGTACTATAATTGTTTTCACTTTTATTTAAAGTTCTAGATATATATGCAATAGGTAAATCCCGTGATACTTCCCCTTGGGATAATATGGCACCTAGAGCTTTTCCACTTGCATCTGTGGTAACGATAAATGGTTTTGTGAAGTCTGGATACTGTAATATAGGTTCCGAACATAGGATATTTTTTAATTTATCAAATGCTTCTTGGCAAGGGGTGTCCCAGTTAAAGGTAACGCCCTTCCTTAATAGGTTTGTCATTGGTTTGGCTATTAAGCTATAAGATTTTATAAATTTCCTATAGTACCCAGAAAGTCCCAAAAACGATTTGATTTCTTTAACGTTTGTTGGTGCTGGAAACCGTAATACTGATTCGACCTTTGCAGGATCCGGTTGTATGCCGTTTTCACTAATTATATGACCTAAATACATACACTGTTGTTTTAAGAACTCGCATTTTGCTGGTTGTATTTTTAAGTTATGATTTCGTAATCGTTCGAATACGTCGCGTAGTTTTTCGTTATGATCAAGTAACCCTTTGCCGTATATTATTATATCATCTAGATACACTAAACATTTTATGCCTACGATACCAGCCATTACATTATTCATTAATCGTTGGAAAGAACATGGAGATGTTTTAAGACCCATTGCCATTTTTTTAAAATGCCAATGACCTTGGTTTGTTGAAAAGGCTGTAAGCTCTTTGCTTTTTTCATCTAATTTTATCTGGTAAAAACCTGAAGCAAGATCAATAATACTGAACAGATTACATTGTCCTAGCTGATCTAATATTTCGGTAATGTTGGGTAGTGGGTGGTACTCGTTTATCGTTACTTTATTCAAAGCTCGAAAATCAACAACTATTCTAAATTTTGGTATTTGACTCGCGTCTAGTTTCTTTTTTACTAAAAGTAAGGGAGCATTCCATGGTGAAAAGGAGGGTTCAATAATGTCGTCCTTTTCCATTTGTTTGATTTGAGAATCTATTTCGGCCATTTGCGCGTGTGGTAAGCGATACGGTCGCTTATATATGGGCTCCTGATTCTCCGGTATATTAATTTTATGCGTTAACGTATTTGTATATGTTAACGTGTCCCCCGTTAAATGAAATATGTCTTGGTAATGTTCACATATTTCCAAAATAGTTTGCCTTTGCTCATTATCCATATGATCGCTCCTAATCAATTGTCTTATTTCTTTTATGCGTTTATTTTTATTATCGTCTTGTACTATTGACTGTGTATTATATTCGAATTCATGATCATATCGTATTTTATTTAAATTGCTTAACATAATGCTTTGGGGTTTTTCGGTTATATTTAAAATACTAATTATTACTTCACCGTTCTGTACGGTATTTATTACGCTTCCACAAAATACGCCTTCCATTATTTCTTGTTTGTGAATTAAAATATCTTTACTTTCTACATCCTTTGCAGCTATAGGTATTGATACGATTGTTTCTGATCTTGGGGTTAATAGTAACTCCTTTTGTTTATTTTTGTTAGCATTAATTACTAGAGTTTTATTGGCTAGGTTTATTACAGCGTTATTTTCTGATAAAAAACTATTTCCTAATATACCATTTTTCCTTATTGGAAAGTTTTCGTCAACTAAATTAAATTCGGTGCTAATTTCTTGCCCTTGGATTATCAAAGGTATTGTAAGCTTGCCTATTGTTTGTATTATTTTATCGTTAATTCCTTTTAAATTTACTATTTGTGTTTTATCTACTACTATATCGTAATTTAATATATTGTTTTTTACTATATTTACTTCGCTACCTGTGTCGACTAAAAATTCTAATTCTTCATTTATACAGGCGGGTGATTTACATTTTATGTGATTATTGTTGTTTATTTTCGTTAATATAATGGGGTAACAATCTCGGATGGGTCCACGGATATGTGATTGATCGCACGTGCTCCGGGGGGTACGTGAGATGTCCGCTCGTTTCCCGAGTTTTTATTACGTCGCTCGTCGTTTTGTTTTTTATAGCAGGCGGCTATATTATGTCCTGGTTTATTGCGGTAAGTGCAGGTATCGCTCCTTGCATTATAATTAGTGGGTGGACGTGTGAAATTATTCTGATTGGGTGGTCTACTATTATACGCTACATTGTTCATTCGGCATTGCGATGCAAAATGTCCTTCGCGGTTGCATGTATGACAACGCCTAACATTATAATTATTAGTTCTTGAGTTTGGGTTTCTATTAGTATTCCTATCGTAGGAATTGTTTCTGTTAGTATTATTATTATTAATATTATTACGATAGTTGTACGCTGCGTTTTGATTATTATTGTTATTAACATTATTACGATAGTTGTACTCTGTGTTTTGATTATTATTGTTATATTGTCTATTTTGATTCGTATTCCTATTGCTATACGTATTATTTGCGCGGAAAATTTCTTGTACATCATTGTGAGTACGAATATTTTTTTCGGTAATTAACGCGATTTGCATTGCTTGTTCAAGAGAGGTAGGACTTTTTGTTTTTACTTCAAATTTTATTTGGTCGCTTAAACCGTTTATATAACTGACTAAAGCTTGTTCCCTAATATTGTCACGTAATATTTGTGCTACTGCCGGTGTTTTGTCTATGGCTACTGTGTTACATAGTTTTTGGTATATTTCTTCTACTCTATTGTTGTACGCGCATATGGTTTCATTATTTTTTAATTTTATTATATTTAATTCGATTTGTAAATTAGCTGCGCCATAGGGAGTTTCGAATGCGTCTAATAATATTTTTTTCATATCTTCCCATACCTTAATTTCCTTATATCTGGTTACATTAAAAGCTCTGTCTGACAATTTAGTAGCTGCTATCATTTTTAACATAAAAGGGTGCTGTTCTGAATCTACCGTATTTATGATTACTTCGCATGCATTTAAAAATGGATATATTTCAGTTTGTCCTGAATAGTTAGGAATTAATTTTATTGCGTCTAACGCACTTATGGATTTCCCGTCGGTACTACCTGGCATTTTCTTTACTTTAACTATTCTTTTTGGTTGAATATATTCGGTGTGTATAGTATTTCTACTACTTCGTAACCCTTGACGAATTGCGCTAGTAGTAGGACTATTTTCAAACTCTTCTAGGTTTATTAATCGTAAACTTTTATTTAATATATCACTGGTTATTGGTTTAGTTTCTATACGTTCATTAAGTATTTCTTCACTAAATAAATCTAATTCTTCGTCTAAATTATTTATTTCTATGTTGTCAACTATTTCGCTATCAGTATTGTTTACGTCAATTTCTAAATTACTTTCGTTTTCGATTATTTCAATTATTCTATCTAACGTTTCTCTAGCTATCGTTTCAAATTCGTCATTAATATTTCCTTCTGAACTATTGTTCATTAATATTTATTTTTACTCTAATCCTTTAATTATAATCTCATTTAATATAATCTTAATTGACTTATTATATTTTTTTATTCGATTTGGGCTTTAAATTCGGCTGGGGCTTCTACTCGGGCTGGCGGGCTTTAAACATGGGCTAGGGACTTTAAAACATGGGCTACAAAATCTACACGTGTTCTATACAATGGAGTAGCTAATTCCAAGGGAGTTGTACTTAAATAATAAGATGAACTCAAAAATATGGCCTCAATAATTAATAATAATCTCAATAATAATCTCAATAATGCCCTGTAATAATTCACAATAATTCTCAAAATAATATAAAATACCCTTAATAATTCATAATAATAACTTCTTAATAAATGCCCTTTAATAGTTCACAAAATAATCTTCAATAATAATCAATAATTGCCCTTCAATAATAATCAATAAATGCCCTTTAATAATTCATAAAAATAACTTCAATAAATGCCCTTTAATAACTTCAATAATATCTTCAAAAAATTGCCTCTTTAAATAACTTTTTATAATATGCCCTTCAATAATATTTTAATAATATTTTTATAATATGCCCTTTCTTTAATAATTTTCCCTAATTACGATGGACCAATAGACCAAAGGAGACGGTTATATAAATTATGCTTACAACATTGCTGTATTCATCTCGTTGCTTGATCTCTCTCGCCGTAGTTGGATTGTAACAAACGTTCGGTCTTCCCAGAGTCGTTGAATTGAAGCGTGCACTCCTCAGCTCAACGGTGATCCACGAAGGTGAAGTTGCCTCTGTTGATTGAAGTTGATCCAAAATATTTCGAAAAATATTGTTGAATGATCCTTGTATCTTGGAAGACCCTGTCCACAGCGCCAAAATTCTGTTGCGTCCCAACTGATGTCGATATATACATCAACGTGGAAATGAATACTTGATGCACTTGGTTATTATGAGTATTTATTTAAGTACAAAATTACAATGTATAAAGCTTATGTAGAGAGGTGAGCGGTGTTACGACCTGACTCTGAATTGTTACTAAGATTTTGAGTGGTGTTACGACCTGCCTCCAAAATGATACTAAGACTGTGAGTGGTTTTACGACCTGCCTCCAAGTGTCTTGAGTATCCCTAACCGTCTGCCGAGCTCTTGTCCCGGGCTGGTATTTATATGATCGAGTCCTTTGGAGTGGGTGGTTGTATCAATGGCCAAATTCGGTCATGAGACTGCGTCCGGGTCTCGTACTTGGTATGCTGGTCGACTCGTATCCTTCGTATGAATAGTTGACTTTCCTAGAGAGATACTTTTACAGTGTCCCTAACGTGTTATAATATACTAATTGCCTTATTAATTATATCGTCGAGTACTATTAGAAACCTGCGCTACGTCGTACATTGTTATTACTTAATTACTAAATACGTAGGTACGTAACATTATAAATAGGTAATAATAAAATACTAAACAATCTTAATATATTAACTTATTTATTTATTTCTAATGGTATGCCATCAATGATGTGGTGTATAATTGTTTTAAAATATTCAGAATATATTAAATAGATAATAATAATATAATTAATACTAAACTAATTATTTTTTGTTTTTCCATCAATATTATATAATTATTAGTAATAATAAATTTAATACAAAATATTGCACATAAAATCATTTGTTTGTATTCGCGGTTCAAATTGCCGGGTAGGACCAAATTGATCGATTAGTGTGTAATTTTCCTGATATTCCACATTGCCTGTAACTTATATAAGGTATACGATTTAACATGTAATTTATATAATTCGTTGCTGATACAGCATCAGTTTTCTCAGTTTGTAGTCTTTCAGGAGACACAAAAAAACAGGTATTACAAAACAGCTTTTCTCATGTAATTTATTTTGACAACAATGCCTATCTAAAAAATATCACGTGTTATAAATCATGACTAAATAGATAGGTATGATCACATTTTTACTGATACGCAGATTCCCTTTCAGACCATGTCCATTACTCAGTTCTCGGCTTCTCATTGGTTATTCATATTATCAACACTAGATTATATTTTAAAAATTAATTTAAATAAATTTAAAATTATTATTTTTGAATCTTATAATCTTATAACTTATTAGTTTTGAGTTTATGATTTAATAACTACTTTAGTGATGGTATCAACAACACAGTATCAGGTAATATTTACATATTATAACATTTTTTTAGCCAAAATTATTAGACCAATGAAATAACGAGAACTACAGTAGGGGTTGTGCGCTAGAATGTACGAGAACACGTACTGATGTGATCATACCTATCTATTTAGTCATGTTATAAATGAGATATATTATGTTTCATAGTTCATTATTATTATTGTGAATAAGAGTGTAACCGCTAATTCTACAAGATATTCCCCTGATGAATAAATGTTGGGAATCATTTATTTTATTAATATTGACAATAATCTCAATTTGTCAAATTTTAAGATAGGTGTTGTTGCTGTAATGCATATAGATAAATTTATAAATGTATACTATTAAGTCTTTGGGTCTATTAGTTTGTATTTTATGTAAAATTATTTTCCTAGTTACTTTTAAACTATAGTTGTATATTTATATTTTAATTAAAATTGTGTCCATGGTGTTTTACAGCTAAAGAATTTCAAATATTTGAAGAAGAAAATAACATTTTGCATGATCTAAATCCATTGGAAGTTCACAGTATAGTAAAAGAAAAATTAAGATTAAAAGGAATAAGCCTTAACCAAAAAAGTGTTCCTTCTAATTCAACGCAGGTATGAAGTCGTTGGTTTTGTTTATAGCATTATGATTTGTATCATAAAAAAATGTTGAATTTTGTAGATTCAGAATAGGCAAAAGAATAGTTACAACAATATACAACCAATTGTTGTTCAGTCATCAAATACTTATGCCTACACACAAGTAATTATAAAACTAATTATTATAACGTAAAAACTTTTGATTAATTAAATTATTTTTGTGGATAAATTGTTCAAACTAAACTAATGTTTAGTTTTGAATTTATTTACTAAGAAAAAGTTATAATATTAATGTAGATGGATACTTTTTTATCTGTACTATTTTAGGATCCTTTTGATTTGAGCGAAGTTAGAGAATGTAGTCCAAGTAACAATGAAGTTCAGACTATTTTACAACAACATACTGATCAAGAATTACAGTAAATACAAACATATTATTTATTTTAATAATTATTGTATTATGTAAATTATATTATTGTTATATTACAACATACATAATATTTAACATACGTATTATTATTTAATGTATTTATTTTTTCATTATAATTTGATTTATTTGAAAATTTTTATTTTTAGATACAATTATATGGAAACACACAATGATAATTTTGAAACTGTGAGTAATTATTCTAATGGAATTGATGAAAAAGAAGAAAGCAATTGTTATTCAAGCAATTCTGTGTTCAATGGTTCAGAGATCTCGACAATAAGACGACCCTTAGATAAGTCTGATATAATAGATAATGGAATTGGTAGCCAAATAGACGATATTTTAACAAGCTTACAAGAGATGAACATTCAGTTAAAATGTATATCAAAAAAACAAAAAAAAATTGATAATCAAATTAATGCTGCTATGTCAATAAATTCATCTAGTTTATGTGCAAATCTAGAACCAGCTCTGATGAGTAAATCCAAATCTAATTTAATTACTTGATATACATTAACTAATGGCGTTTTTTAATTATTCTTTATTAAAGATATGGTGAAGAATGCAAGTGATCAATCACATCGGAAACTTCAAATCATGATAGACCATCAGCTAAATACCTCGCATAAGAAAATAACAGAGATTGTCAAAGCCACAAACTCCAATAAAGTATGAAAAATAATAATTAAGCAAACACTAACATTTTTAATAATATAAAAATAATTGCCAAATTAACTAGTCAAATAAATTATAATTTTTTAATTAAGCCGTAAATTATTACATTATTTTAATTTTAAACACTTAAATTATAGATAAAATGATGTAACTTTGTTATATTAAGGGGATTCAATGTCTTGATTTTCTGTTTTTGTCTAACACACCTGCGACATACCAATTGATAATCTAATGAAGCGATAAGAATTCTGAAAACAGATTTGAATTTGTCGTCAAGTGTACTTGAAATCGACTTTCCCACATTTTTGATATTATCCCCCAAATTTTTTAAAATGTCATATTCAATAAGAGTATTTAAAAATTCTGTTATTTCAATTTTTGGAGAAGTTAAAATCAAAAAATGAAAAATGTGGGAAATCAAAGTCAATTTCTAGTAGACTTGACGACAAATTCAAATCTGTTTTCAGAAATCTTATCGCTTCAATAGATCAATTGGAATGTTTGGCAAAAAAACCCGTCTAAAATACTGTCACGCGTGTGTTAGACAAAAATAGAAAATCATGGTTCCCCTTAATGTTAATTGAAAAAAATTACATTCATTTGGTAGTATTTTATTATATTCTATATGACAGCCATACTTAACTTGATCAAAAACCTTATTCCGTTTTAGAGTTACTAATTAATAATTATAAATTGTATTTATATTTATATTTTTAGGTAGATACAGAATTATTTACAAAGTCTTTGGTTGCTTCATTGAATCCAACTCTTGATGCGATTCTAAAAGATCTTTTTATGAGTACAGTTATACCTAAGTTTGAACATGCTTGTTGTTCCATGTTCAAACAAATTGATGCGTCCTTTACTGAAAGATCACTAGAATGTAAGTCTATAAGTAAACCAAAGTAATAAACATTTTAAAAATTTTATTTTCCTTAGATCAAAACGAATTAAAGTCTCTACTTAACGAAGAAGGTAATATTAATAACAAATTAGAATATGCTTTTGATAAATTCAGGGGTGACATGAATAACATCATCAAAAGTACAGAGAAAAAAATATTAAGGTACCATATTTGTAACTAATTGAGTACAACATTATGATAATTCATTAATTTCTAATGATACATATTTATTGATTAGTACTCAAAATGATTTGCAAAAACAATTTTCAATTCTACTTAAAGAGAAGTCACATATGGAACCATCTATGAAAGACACTGATAATACTGCTACCCAATTTATGATTTTATGTGATATTATAAAACAGGGAGATTATGCACTGGCGTTTGAAAAAGTAAAATATATATTTTTTTTAATTTATTATAGAATATAATATAAATAATAGCATTATGCCGGGTTGCATTAAAAATATTGAATGGTTCAATATAATTGAACGGACCAATCATTGTTTGTATGTAAAAAAAAACCCTATAACTCCAGACTTATCAACAAAATAGATTTAAATTCCTACATTCTTAAAATAGTATTACCAAATAACTTCAGTTTTTTTTAGAGGTAATAAAACTATTCAAAAATCACTATACCTTTAATAGCTTTCATCAAATTCATAATTAAATTTTGTTGTCGGATTAACATAGTTTTTATATAATTTATTTTCTTTTATTAAGTAGTTAATATTATCCTATTATTCATAATTTCTTATATAGTTATATATGAAAGTATTATATTATAATATTGTAATCACTAATTTTATTGATTTTAACCAGCGCACAGCCCGTGCGATCACAGTTTTATATTTACAGGGTGATTTTTTAAGCATACTCACTCTATTTGTGTGCTTAAATTATACATATATTTTGATTTTTAGAATTTTGAAATACACTTAAAGAACTTAATTTGAAATCATGAGATTTTATGTTTAAGGATGAATATATTATAAGACAAAATTCAAAATTTTTCATTTTTAATTATATTATATTATTATTAAAATTTAAATCATGAATTTGATAATTTTATCATGATAATAAATGATAAGGATTAACTTTGATGACCATTCAATATTAGTTTTGTAAATTATTACAAAATAATATACTAAATCAGCATCATTAAATGTATTAAATTTTACTTGAGTTTATTTCACGTCAATACCCTTTTTCTACGACATATAAACATAAGCCAAAACATGGTAATTAACTCCATTCTTTTCATGTGGTATATCAAGTTTTTTTCTTAGTATTTGAGTATTTAGTATTTCTTTATATTTTTTTTTTATAAAATATATTGGACTTACCTTAAAAACAAAAATTTAATTATCTTTAACATGGCAGCATTAGTGTGCTCTTTTATATAATAAGTATAGATTATATTGTAATTTGTAATTATTTTTAAAGAGACTCGATTCAGTCTGTTTTATTCTAAAATATACTTTTATACTACTTCTTATGCCAATCGTATTGACTATTCTAATAATGGGTTAAAATTTCTGAAAATATATTTTAGTTTCTCATGAAGATAACATGAAAATAAGTCTTACAACTTTTTTGAATTTGGACTCTAAAATTCGATTTTATCATTTTGAATACTCAGAATTTTTTTAATGATTAATAATAATATGGAACCTGGTATGTTATTTAAAGTGCTTTTTACACTTCAAATTTCTTGAAACTGTTTTTTTACCATGGAAATTATAAAACATTAGAAAACAATATAAATCCTAAACAAAATTTAGATTCTGAATGGAGCAAAAGAATGTATTGATTTTACAATGATGTGTGTGGTTTTTTTTTTGTCTGTGTGTCACCAAAATTTTGTATTATAAAAGTACTTCAATCTTTGAGAAAAGTTTATCTAGTTCGTACTTTTTAAAGTTAAAATTGAAAATTCCAAGTAGTTTTAGAAATGAATAAGAAAAACAAAAAAAGTGAAAAAGTGGTAATTTTTATGTAAAACCAATTTTTGAAATATTTTATTTTATTTTTTTTTTGAAACTTAAAACCGTAGAACTTTGAAATTTTCACCAAATATTTATACTGGGATTTTAAATTAATTGTAACAATCTCGAAATATTTGTACTCTTTATGAGCTAGTTATTGCTTTGAGACATTTTTAGTAGTTTATAAATATACAATGTTCCTTATAAGTTTCATTAATGTAAGTTCAAAAATATTAAATAAACATAGGCACAATTATTTTTATATGCATTTAAAATTCAAATTTTGACAAAATTCATTACATTTTTCATTTCATAGCTAAGATTAAAAATTGTAATAGAAGATTTCAAATAAGTTTTTCTACCTATAACAAAAAAAAAAAAAAACAGTTTATCTAAACAGGACATTAAATTTTTATGAGCTTTTGAATTTACAATTTTAACTTTATTTGATATTCATATTAAAATTATTGATTTCCTATTAATTGAATAAATTCTAATATTTTGTATATTTCCAAAACGAAAAACTGCAGATTCTTGAACTGTTCACCAAAGATTTATATTAAAACTTTCAAACTATTTTGACTCTTTTTGAGCTATTTATAGCCATGAAAATTTTTTCAAATGTAAATTATTTTCATAGAAATTCATAAAAGTTTTTTCTTTTCATAGCTAACATAAGAAATTTTAATAGAAGGTTTCCAACAAGTTTTTCTACCTCTATTAAAAGTAAAAGTTCACTGGAATGTTATTTATAGTCGAGATATTTTAGAGTTTTTTAAAAAATTTTCTCAACTATTAAATTTGATTATTTATAAAAGTATGACACGTCTCCACTCAGAATCATTATTTATGTACAATGGTTTATTATTTAATTCAATTATAACACTTCAATTACAACGACATGCTCGACTACTACTGTACAGCAGAGCGGTACTCACTTGTCCATTATTATTTATAGTACTGAGTTAAATATAAATATATATACTATTATCTTTTAAAAACATTGTTATTTTCATCTTGGTTTTTACTTAATTTAGGCATTGTCTGCATCAAAATTAGAACTGGTACTTTTTGTTTGTGAAAAAATACAACCGGAACAACTTTTCATTCCACCCAACGCTTTAAAAACTCCTATTGTATTATCCTTGATTCAACAATTATCTCACGATCTGACGAATAATACTGAACTAAAGCACAAGTAAGTCAATGTTTATTTTGTACAATTTATAATTTACATAATCAAAATTGTTTATTATATTATTAACTATATCATATCTTAAAGGTATTTGGAAGCTGCAATTGGAAGTTTGGACTATACCAATGACCACCACAAAGAAAATACAAACTTAGTTTTAATTAAGATGGATTCTAATGTTGAGAAATTCGTCCAACAGTATCCATTGAATCCTTACAGTCGTAGGTTAAAAATGTTACAGTTAGCTATAAAGACAATTATAAGCTATCATTCAGCAAACATCTGAGCAAATGACATTTTGTATTACTTTTAAAAAGAGACTTAAGAAAAATAATGGACTGACCCATAATCATCCATATTATTCATTTAAATCTAATTACTTTTTCTATCTTTTGTTTATATTGCTGCTTTGGTACAAATAACAAACATGTTTTAAATTTTTATTAAAAATAACTTCATAATTTTTTTATATGTGTTCGTATAATTCTAAGATTTGAATGCGAAAATCATATTATATTTTGTTTATTTCAAAATGTTTGTGTATTTTTTTATTAACACTTATAAGTATCATAATAAGTACTTTCATCCTGTGAAAATAATGTTATTTTTTTCGCAGTAATTATTATTAGAATTACTCAAGTGTAGAATTATTTGCTACCTACATCCAGACGCAATACATTGAAAAATATTATTCAAATTAACTATATATTTGGGTATTAGTAATTTTTTGCTTGGGACTAAATCACTGACACATCTTTTTGTGTGGTTGAGTTGGCTTTACTTAAAAAATACTTTCAAAATTAAGTGGTTTTTTAGTCAAAAATAATTATTTATTATTTGTATAATTACATTTAAGATTAAATATTTTTTTTCTTATTTTCTAAATTTATTTCTTCAATTTCCATTGACTGTTGAATCGGTAAAGCAGATATTATTGGCTCATAATTACTAAAATAAGAAATTTATGTGTGATTATATCCAATCAATATATTGTGGTGTATGACTTTGTTGTTCGTGTCATGAATAATAATATGAGGTCTTTGTTTAAAAATTTGATTATTAATTCTAAGACTTGAGGCAAAATTAACATAAAAATCTCCGCTGATAATTATTGATAAATTTGTCTCTTTCTCTATGAATTATGTCGTCCACTTTTTAATTATTTTAAATGTATTTTTTTATTTTTTATTTTAACGGGTAAGAACCCTGTTTTACAATGTGTTATCTATAATTTATATTATCTGGTTAAACTTATAGTATTTAGAACATAATATAATATGGCGTAGGTAAATACAGTAGACATATAAAATTTATATGTAAGAGATTTATATGATGTACATTTAATTTAATAGTAGGTAATTAAAAAAATAATTTTATTACAATCAAATATGAATATTGCCCACGGCTAAAAATATATAATGTTTAAAAACAATATCATAGAGAAACATGAGATCATTAACTCTCAATCATAATTTCTCCTTAGCTCACACAATGCTATTCCAAGTAGAGAAGCTTGTAAGTTGTGAGAACCTCTAGAGATCGGCAAATTCAATTTAAATTTAGAACTAATTAGGGAAAAGTATAATATATTTATGGGTTTTATATTTCGTTGAAGACACGGCAATACACCATACCTCGATTTTAGCTATTGTTCAGGAGAGACTGAAAACTGATTTATTGCAACATATTTTAGTATTATCCAACACAAATCTTATAATCATAGTATTTTACATCAAAAAGTGATTACAGCATTCAGGTACGGCCGCAGAGATGTATCTCACTAGGTGCAAAATATTTTTAGTCTCAATATAAGCAGCGGGGGGCTTCGCCCCCCACACCCCCTACACCAATTAAATAATATATATTCTTTATCATCAATGATGGGTATAACAAAATATATTTAAAACATAACTCATTTTATTTATTACTTTTAATCAAAATGTATATTCTTGTTTACATTATATACTAATACTCTATTAATCATTGAAAAGCAATGCCAACCGCCTAGAAGTCAATCCGAACTTTTCAATAATACCTTCTAATTACTGTTCAAAAAATTCCTTATTTTCGTACCTTTATCGATGAATATTAATCAGACCTAAACTACTTAACCTTTCATTTCCCATTCTGTTTCGCAGCCATGTCTTTAAACGACGTAATGTGCTAAAATATAATGACAATAAAATAATATACCAAATAAAAAATGAGAAATATAATATAGAAAATATTACCTGAAAGATCTTTCTACTGAACATGAAGTTACAGGTAAACTAATTACAATTTGTATAGCCATACATACAGCTGGGTAAAATTGTTCAGAATCAAGAATATCAATCAGTTCCATGTCATTTTCGAGTGGTTTATCTTGCCATAATTCATATCACGATAAGGCTTGTTCTTCAAAATTGTCTAGAAGAGATCCATACATTTCACTGATAACTTCAAGTGCCTTCATGAATCCTTGACATTCCATAAGCTTAATTTTTTTGGGATGTAGGTCAAGTAATGCAAACATTTTTAATTTTTTATCAGAGAATCGATCTTTTATAGACATAATAATTGAATCAATATATGGAATAAATAAAGATAATAAAGTCCTGTACATTATTAGCTGGGTAATTTTCGCGATGTGTGTGTCGTGCGTTTCGTCGTGGTAGAGTCAACTCCAGATCTATTTTGGATGCAATGTCTATTGTATTGCTTTTTCAAATATTGCACCAAATTGAGTCTCACAGTCATAAACAATATTTTTGTAACATAGTTAAGAGGTCTTGAATGTGTCGAGTGGTTCGTTGCAAATCAACATTAATTCCTTGTAATACTGTTGAAAAAATTTCAAATTTTGCAGAATACTTTGAAATTATTGATAGTATAACTACAAAAGTGGGAGTAGTTATTGCAGCTAAAAGTTCGTAGCTACGCTACTTTATCTTACAATTTAAATGGTTTGATTTCGATATTTCTTCTAAACCTTCTACAATTGTTACAAATCATTCATAAAACTGTCTGACACTTTTATGTTTTTCCACAAATTGTGTTTCACATAACTTAGTTAACACACTACCTCCAATAATATCCAGCACTATCTCTAAAAAATGTGATCGTTTCTTTGATTTTTCCAATACAGTTTCTAACTTTTGTCACAGCTTAAATCATTTATAACCAAATTTAAACGATGACTTGCACAATGAAAAAAATGTGCCATTTTGTACACATCATTTATTCTTTTTTGTACTCCTGATATATACCCTGTCGTTGTTGCACATCCATCATAACCTTGATCAACACATTTATTCATATCAATATCAATGTTACTACATGCCATCAAATTCAAGTAAAGGAAAAAATCCTAAACATTTTTCATGAACCAATTTATCCTTCAAGTACCTTACTAGTGTTTGAAGTATGAGAAATATTTCATGAAATATTTCAAATGAAATATTTCATTTTGAAATATTTCACTAAGTTGTGAAATATTTCACAAAAACGTGAAACATTGAAATTTTTTTAACACAAATAAAAACACAATTTATTTATTTTTTTAACAAAATGTTCAGTGTTCTAAATTCTAATGTCAGAACTCAGTAAGTATACAATATACATGTATAATATTGTATACCTACTTGTATCATTTAAACATTAAAATATTTAAAAATTTTGAATACCAATTTAAATGTATAATACCAAAGGTTAGGTATACATACAGGTATTATATAGTGATGAAGGTAATTTATGACAATTATATGTAAATATAAAACTTATTTAAAAATAAAACAAAATATATTAAAATACTGAAATATTTCACATATTTTGAAATATTTCATGAAATATTTCACGAAATATTTCATTTTTTTAAATTTCATGAAATTTTCAAACACTATACCTTACACATATCGATAGTTGCTCAACACCACTAATATCAACTGTTTCATCAGCTATAATTGAAAAGCAAAAAGCTTGTCTAACTTAATTGGTGATAACTGACCTTTATGTAGATGATGCACATTCTGTTGGTTCATTTTGTACACAGTGAGATATATATATGGCGTTTTTAGAAGATTTTTCTAAATGGCTTTTCAAAACTAATTCGCCAGCGTCAATCCTGAATTCTAGTAGATTATTAAATTGAGCAGTATTGTCATTATCTCTACGAATAGGCAAGTTATGTAATGCATAGAATAAAAGTGAAGTTACAATTGGCTTTAATTTATTTCTATTTTCAGTTATTTTGTTTTTATAATGAGAATCTAATATCTGATCTACACCACTATTTCTTTCCATTATGTCCATAAAATCTTTAGACTGTTATACAAGATTCAATGTGCCAATCATTTTTTTCATGTTGTTTAGCTTTTTCAAGAAATTTATGAAAATTCACTAATGAATTGGTTATAAAAGATCCTTGATATGATCCATGTTTTACATGTGCTCGGAAAAGAACACAGTGAACACATAAAGCCTATTTTAATACTCTTGAGTACACTAACCAAGGAAATTTAGAAAACCATTTAAACATAAATGGGCGTTTATCAATTTGTACATCATTTTTAAAATTGTAGTATTTAATATAAATTAATATAAATATTTATAAAAATTGACAAAATATGGAAAAATCACGAAAATCAGCAAATTATTTTGAGTTAAGAATTCGTAAAAATTTTTCTTTTTAAATCTAAGATTTTAAAATGTAATACAAGATTCATTATAAGATTATCTACCTTTATCAACAAAAAAAATTTCTACCGGGAAGTCAAATTAAATTTTTATGAGCTTTTAAAGTTCATATTTTTACAACATTGGATATTCACTCGATTTCTCATAACCTAACCGATTTCCTTATTTTTTGTAATTCAAAAACGAATAACTGTAGATACATGAAAATTTCACTGAATGTTCATATTAGCATTTTCTATACACTGTACAATTTTGAAAATATTTTGACTTTTTTTGATCTGTTTACAGACATTTTCAGTTTTCAATTTTTTTAGTTTTTTTTTCTATAAATATCAATAAAGTTTTATCTGTTGGTCCAAAAAGTGTAAAAAATTAATACAAGGGTCCTGATAGATTGTTACAATAGCAATTGAAAAATTTTAAAAATACATAGGCACAATTTTTTTTTAAAAGCATTTAATGATCGAATTTTGACAAAATTTATCAAAATCTCGAAAATTATCAATCATTGTAATTAATAAATTATAAAATGTTCAGTTTTCATAGCTAAGGATTGCAAATTTAAAACAAAGGTTCTCATAAATAGTTCATACTGTAACCAAAAAATCCAAAAAATATATGAACACAGTTATTTTTTACAGACATTTTAAATTCAAATTTGGACGAAATTACATAATAAAAAACCTAGAATAACTATTTTAGTTATTTTGTTGTGATTGTATAATATTTTTCGTGGGTACTTGAAACTTCTAAAGTATACTACTATATATCTATGATAGTATCAGGGTTTGTTGTTGGTGTATTACGCGTTATAAGTACCTAATGGATATTGTGATATGATTAATTTGGAATTCATTATAGGTCAATTTTTTTTAATACCATAGATAATTATATAATATGTCTTATACCTAGAAGGTTTTTCTTATACAATGATATAATATCATTGAATTCAAATGTAATACAATCCATTATATAGTGATCCTCTTGAACCTACTGTACAGCAGAGCGACATCCACTTGCCCACCTTTTTATTATTTACTTTGTTTTGTTTTTTTTTTTTTTAACATTATTTATTATTTTATTGCAAATGTGGTACTTACCTAATATAATAATTGTAATGGATATCTTTATATATTATAAAGAATTTTCATAATCTATTAGTATAATAGCTTGAATTTTTAATTTACTTAAATAATTAAAACATTTTAACTGTTTAACGATGAAATGGCTACGTCAAAATAACAAAAACAAGTTGTCCCGGATCAATTTTTAGAGTTGGCCAAACTACTAACTTTGGCCCCCCAATAAAAACCTCCTCGGTACGCCCCTGCTTGTCTACCTGAACTATTGCCCCCATAATATTGGTATGCATCTGACTCAGACTTAATTTCAGTCTCTTCGTCCTTAGCAACCTGGATACTGGATAGCTAATTCTAAAGTGGGTGGTTTTTGAGATTTCACGATGGTCTTTAAGCTAGGTATTAACCCTTTTATAAAAACTACCAATGTCTGTTCCTTTAACTGATCGCGGATTGTATTTGCCTGTTCTGTACTTTTACCTTTTGTGCTTGCTACACATAGATTGAAGTATAACTGTTCTACACGTCTTGCATATGCACCTACATCTTCGTTACCTCGCATACGTACTGAATTTAATGCTACCTGCAATGACGAAGTGGATTGTTGAGGTTCGAAAGCGTCTAATAAAATTAATTTTATACCTTCCCAATCGCTAGTGTCCCTATATCGACACACATTCAAAGCTTGGTCAAATAGCTTGGTATTAATAAATTTCGTGAGTATGGGTAGGTCTTCTTTCTCTACTGCTGAACATGCTAAATCGCAAGCCTTTATGAATTGGTAAACGTCCCGTTCGCCGGTACATGTAGGAATCATGGCTTTGTCTAATGGAATCTTTCCTGGAATTTTGGTTTTTTTTGTTTCGTTTAACGGGTTCTAACTGCGTATGTATTATCCCTTTCTGCGTACGAGTAGGTACTCGTCCCTATCTGTCGACCTATCTATCGACCTATCTGTCGCAGCTCAGTCTCGTTTACTTTTATCGGTCGTATGCTTGTATTCAATAAATCCTTTTCTAATAGCTTCTAAATATTTTTCCCTATCGAAATCTTTGGAATATTGATACCTTCTTCTGTACTTAAATCAATTAATAATTCCTTATCGTCAACTACTGCTGTTTCTTTAGTTAATTCGCTATACTTATTATTAATAATATCAGATTTAATTAATACGACTTCTCTAACTTCCTGGTCTACTACTTGTATGCTTTCAGTTTCGCTTTCTATTAAACTAGTATTGGTTTCTTTTTGACTCATTAATCAATAGTCATAAACAAGTAATTAAAATTAAATAATCAGATTTAAAATAAATATGGAATTAAGATTTAATTTACACACTAGCGTAAAATAATTTAATCTTACGTAAATAATTATTTCGTTAATAAAATATCAAATAAATAAATAACTAAACTACCAATTAAATAATAATAGTATAATTATTTCCTATTACCTATTAAAAAAAAAATTTTTTTTACATAAATTCAATTAACCAGTCATACGACTTCTATACTTGAATAGTAACTCTTACTAACTGTATTAATTGAATTAATTCTATATATTTTTTTTTCAAACTATTCTTTTCAACACGTAAGGACTTATTTCGGCCTTATAAAATAAAATTCAAAAATATAGACTCACTGTCTTCAAATAAATTCACAAATCTCAGGACTTACCACACGGCCTATAAATAAATTCAATAAAACTGGACTTCACGTGTCGTAATAATTCAAAACACAAAAGGACTTACCTACTTCACGGCCTATAAAATCAACATAGACATCAATGTCTTAAATAAATTCAACAAATACAAGGACTTACTTCTGGGCCTTTAAAATAAATTTCCCCCCAAATACAGACAACAATTGTCTAAAATAGTTCACAAAATATAAGGACTTACTTCCGGCCTTTAAATAAAATTCTCAAATACAGACATCAATTGTCTCAATAAAATTCACAAAATATAAGGACTTACTTCCGGCCTTTAAATAAAAATTCCCAATAAACTCAATATATTCAACAATATATTCAACAATAAAGAATTAACTGTCTTAAAATAATTAAAATATTTTATAATAACTCCCAATTTATTATAATATTACACGATCTATTTAAATTAAATACTACTCAAGATTTATGAATTGTTCAACCTAATTAATTTAAACTATTTATTTATATTTATTAATTAATTAATCAATCACTAAACTCAACCTGAAAATAAAAAATTTTGTTCGAATATATATATTCGCTAAAATATTTAATTTTATTCTATTTCCAATAAATTAAATTTATTTCTAATAAATTATTACGTTATTATTTAATTCAATGTTCCGAACAGCTATTAAATTATTTTATTTAAACAATTAAATTTTTTTTATTTAATGGTTATTTAATTTTAAAGTCCGAATACTAAAATTATTATTTTATTTTAATTAAAGGATAGAAATTTATTTTTAAATAAAATATTATTTTATTTAATTATTTTTTTTCTATTTGATTTGAATAAAATTTATTTTAGAATATTTATTTAATTTATTTATTTAACTAATTGAAAATTTCTTTTAAATAAACTATTATTTTATTTAACTATTAATTTAAGTCAAGTTCGAATAATTTATTATTTTATTATAATGGAAATTATTTAAAGGGAAAATTAAAAACAAAATTATTGTTTTAGTTACTATTAATTTAATTTAAGTTTCAAATAATTGTTAACTTATTTTAATTAACGTTTAGGAAAAATTTAATTAATATTATTATTTTATTTAATTTAATGATTGAAAATTTTTTAAAATAGAACTATAATTTAATTTAATTTAAATGAAAATTGATAAATTGATAAATCTGGATGAAGATATGATCAAAACATTGATCCCAAAAGTCGGTTATCTGTCAACATTTTTAAACAAATTCAACTTGTTTAAAAATAGTATTACTGTTCCAGTAAGTTAATAACTAGTAAGTACCTAATGCTTTTTACTCCATTTTTCTTTAAACATCCAAATGGTATGTACCTACACATTTTTCTGTATAAACCTACCTATATCAACCCTATCTTGTATTAAAGGTGTTAGAACTATCCAGTCAAAATGAAATAAACATTGCTGATATTAATGTGATTGAATTTGAACCGGGTATAAGACAGTGGCGAACCCTTGGCTTATGTCATAGTATTATTTTTATTTTTAAAAGTTCCCTGAAATGTTCATTGAAACTTATTAATTAGATTGATTATTACTTATGAGATTAATATGAGACAATAGGACTATACCATAATTTAATTGGCATACATTGTAAAAATAAATTAAAAAAGGTGGGCAAGTGGGTGTCGTTCTAATGTACAGTAGGTTACAAGTGGGTCACTGTAATGGATGGTATTAAATTTGAATTCAACGATATAATATCATTATATAAAAAAAACGATTCTGAGCGAAAACAGTCAGTCAGCCTACACTAAAAGAAATTCATACATGAAAATTATACATTGTTTCGACAATGTTTTTGTCACTCCTGAGCCGACAAAACGTTTGTTATATCTACCTAGTAATAATTGTAGAAAATAAGAGTTTATTACAAGCAACAAAAACTATGTAAATGTAACAATAATTTTGTTGTTTTCAGCTTTAAAGTAGTTGTTACTTTAACATAGAACATTGTTTCTTTTAAATTAAAAATTGTTCCTATTACAAGGAAAATTGTTATTTATAAATATTATTTGTTAAACTTTTTAGCAATATCTTTATTGGTATAACAAGTATAATGTTGGAATGAATAAAGATGCATGTTGATAATAAGAAAATTATTTATTAAAATAACAATGTAATTTTATCAATAACAATGTAGGTATGCTTCATTAAATATATATATAGGCAATTCTTTATTTCTTTATTATTAACTTTAATTAAATTATAATTACTAAGTAATTATTTATACAAATTATAAATACTGATTATGTTATACAAACTTAATATTATTGAAAAACATCAAAATATGGCATAATCAGAAATGTTACAAAGTATGAACAAAATCAATCAAAATAAAATATTTTACACATACATTTCAGCAGTTATACAAATTATAAATACTGATTATGTTATACAAACTTAATATTATTGAAAAACATCAAAATATGAAATCATCAGAAATGTTACAAAATATGAACTTAAATATAAATAAAATCAAATCAAAATAAAATATTTTACACAAAAATTTCAGCAGTTATACAAATTAATTTATAAATACTGATTATGTTATACAAACTTAATATTATTGAAAAACATCAAAATATGACATCATCAGAAATGTAATAAAATATGAACTTAAATATAAACAAAATCAATGAAAATAAAATTTTTTACATATCGAGTTCAGCCAGCACCAAACTTATTAACGGTTGTGGTTGATCTAATGTATCATGGATATTATAAAGTAGTTTTTGAATGAACAACCATACCATATAAGCCTCTGGAGGATATGACAAATTGAATACATGAAATATTTTGAACACTACATCTACGGCTCTCTGAATCGTTAATATTTTATATTTTATGTCATCAAAATATATTAAGATGTTTTTTTGATTTGACAACTGCCCAATTATAATTATGAATGGTTGAATTGGAATTCCTAAATCTATAGACAAATTAAAATTTAAAAAATAAATAAAAATATAAGTACAATATATTAAATTATCATTAACTAAATAAAATACAACAAAATAAAAAATTCAGTACCAAGTTGTTTTCATATTTTAAAAGTATAAATACTATTTAGTGCTTGAATAATTATAAATATTTTATTATTGTTCTTAATTATTAAACACAATCTCACAAACATATTATCATGTAGTTGTATAAAGTGTTAAACTTTATTGTTGCATCAAATACCCATGTACACCAATAAAGTTGAACATACTATAATATATTATGTATATGAACCATGAACAAAAAATGTATTTATATTTATATTTTTTAATTTACGATTATTATAACAATAAATATTGAATGTAATAAATATTAATTATTTCATTAAATAAAATCTCAAAAAATATTTTGTAATAATTGCTATATTAAAATAAAGTAAAAACCTTTTTTTCTGGCAATTACAACTTCCACTTGAGCAGATGATTCAGCAAAAGTAATAAATGATTGTTGTGAATCTCTTATTGAATATTTAATGAGCGATTTTCGTCCTTTGTCATCACGGGTTGTTTTTTTTGGATGTTGGCACGAATAGAGCATGCAGAAGGTAAAATACATAACAATCTCGACTATCTAAAAATTATTTATATTCTACAATGAAGAACATCATAAAAAGCCATAAAATATTTACTTTCTGTTAGAACATTTTCTTCATTTAAATCTTCAACTAGCTTAGTACTTTGTGAATCTTTAATTTTGAATTTAAATAGTTTGATAAGTTTTGAAATATAATTAGGGTATACTGTCATTAAACTAGATGCATTAGGCTGAACAGTGAGAAAATCAATATCAACCTAGGATGAAAAATTTTTTTTTAATGTTTGTATAGGTATAATATAATTATTTAGCATTTACCAATCTATATCCTGCTGGAAGCTTATAACTAGGCCAAGATAGTAATGTTTCGGAGGTACTTTGACTTTTTCTAATACTATTCAATCTGGTATTAACTGTAGCCGCCCATATAACTTCAATCTCATTAAACGTACAATTATCGTGTTTCAAACTATTTAAATAATGGTCAATATTAGTTTCACTTTCTGAAATGAAAAAATTAATGGATGAATTTCAAAAACTAATAATTAGCTAGGTGATATTTGAAAATGTTTTGTTTGGGAACCAGAGTTCATTGGTTTTACTGTATTTTTAGTTTTTTCAATAAGTCCACCACTTTTGAGACTTCTAATAACATTATGGTATTTGGCATAAAGTTTACCTTTTGGTGCTTTTGGACCATCTCTCATAAAATAATAATCCTATAAAAAAATTATATGAATTTAAATTATTAACAAATAGTAATATTGAATACAATACCTTGACTTTACTAGGAAATGCAGCAATAATTTGATCGGCCATTTCTTCAGCAACTTTAACTGTCATGTTTATTTTTTCTTTGATTGCTGTTTTTATAACTATGTCAACAAGTATTGTCCTACTAGCATCATTTAAAAAACCATTTTTTTTTGAAATGGTCAAGCACCAAGCATCCTTGATATGAAGACCCAAGGACCTCACATAAACTTAATACAGGCTTATCGATATTAACTGTAGTAGTACCATGAACTGCCACCTTTAAATGGCCATCTCTATTATTATTGTGTGTACATGTACACACATTTATTTGACTATCCTTATTTGTGGACCGAGTTTTCATCAACTTCCCAATAAATTTTATTCGGATACCAAAAGGAAAACCTGCCAATAGAGTGTCACATTGAGAAGGTGTAATGTATTCAAATGCTTCTGTATCAACCAGTGCATCTAAAAATAATAATTAAGTTAAAACTATTATAAACAATATTAATTTATTTTCTTAATACCTACCAACACAAGTTTGATATAAAAAGCTCAAATTCCACTCTTTTAACTGCGTCATTAGTTTTGATGATTCATTTTCGTCGATTTTTAAATATTCCAAATTTTCATGAAGTGATATACTTTCAGGATTTAAATTATAGTTGCTGATATCCAAGAAATTTATTATTACAATTGATACAATTTACTATTATTACAATTGATTGGCAATTCATATTCATCATTTTCATAGAGGGTACTCATTATTTTCAACTATAGTAATTTAATTAAGATATAAATTATTTAATGTATTATTTGAATACATACATTTATCACCTAACAAAAATGATTAGTATATTATAAATATAACTTTTATACTATTTTATATTTTAATTTTAACCTTAACTACTAAATATATTACAATAATAGAAAATATAATTGCAAATTTTATATACATAATAATTATAATACACTTTTAATAATACTCTTTGAGTCGAATCATTATTTGACCATTTACTAATCTTACAGTGTTTATAGGAGGTCCGCTAAAGTCTTCTATTTTATAAACACATATATTATTTAACACTGTTAAATTTTCATCAACCACGTACGCATTAAAATGGGAATGCAAATAATTTAATTTAATGTCTTGCAGAAACAGCAAGCATGTATTCCTCAGAATCAAAAATAATAATTTGTAATATTTTATAAAGATGTAATTTGTCTGTAACCTTAGTGACATAAAAATTAGTTTTATAAAGAGTTCCTTTAAAGTCAATTTGGGTGTAACATTTAAATTGTTGGTTTGAAACTAAAGTCTGAATAAGTTCTAACTGTTTACTATTCCTAACTTCATGAGTTTTATTGACAATTACATTTTTGGATTTTGGACAAATGAGTTGATAAGCAAATTTAATTTGCATTTTTTTTGCGAGAGTGAGTGTTATATTTCTACGAGATGTTGTAGCATGAGCATACAACTTGAGCTCTTTATGTTTAGCTTCGAAACGAAAACACCAATAATGTCTTGCAGGCATAGGCGCAAATAGGAGGGGGGCTAGGGGGCTTTAGCCCCCCTTGAAGTTTCTATAGCCCCCCCAAAAACTAATGATTTCACTACTATAATTTAAAAGCATCATAAGAGTTTCAAGTATAGACTGAGCTTCAGCCCCCCCAAATTTCAAACACTATTTACGCCAATGCTTGCAGGCCCTGATTGTTTTATAACTGTAGGGTAATGAGTCAATAAATGGTGTTTTGACTTTAATGAGTCGTGAAATAAATTAATGTATTGCTGATTATGGTTTTTAATTAGATTTCTTAAAAATATTAAATTTGGTTCACATACACTATATGATAAAAGTGCATCAATAATTTGAGTTAAATTTAAAAAAAATGCCCATACTTCATCATTTTCTGGTATCAAGTCTTCAACCATCAATGAAAAGAAGTGAACAAAAGTCATCATTTCCCTAGCTGACATTTTAAGATGATGGTTATTTAAATGGTTAATATTTATAGAAGGAGAAACACTACTTTACTAAGTATATTTGATGATATTATTGTTGATAAAGTAATTTATATAAAGCCTATTTACGTGGACACTTGTTTTAAATTTTCAATCCTTAGCTATAAAAGTTAAACATTTTATAAATTTTGTCAAAATTCAAAGTATAAATGGTTATAAAAAAAAACTGTGCCTATGTATTCTTTATATTGCGTTGCCTTCCATTAAATTTTCACGCTTTTTTACAGAACAAATAAAATTTTATTACAATGTCCGTAAACAGCTCAAAAAGAGTTAAAATATTTTAAACATTTTATGGTGTATAGAAAATGAAAATATAAGCAACCAGAAAAATGTTAATGTATCTACATTCTACAGTTATTCGTTTTTGAATAACAACAAAATAGGAAAATCGCTACATGTTTAATGTTTTTCAAATGTGATTGTAACGATATAGTAGGAGCCTTGCATTAAATTTTCAAGCTTTTTTATCCAACAAATAAAGTTTTATTGACATTCAAAGAAAAAAAACTAATAAAATTGGAAACAGAAAATGTTCCTAAACAGTTCAAAACAAATCAAAATATTTAGAAAATTTTATCTTGTATATAAAATGTGAATACAAACAACCAGTAAAAATGTTACACCAAAAACCAAATTCGATTTTGTCGAAATTCCCGTTTTTCCTTAATTTTTATATTGTTTTTCCCAGCGTATTTGAAAGCTATTGAGAGTTTTAAAATTTTCCTCCTGTTACCAATTAAATTCCTTTTCCCATCAAACAAGATACTCTTGAAGAAAATCGAAGTAGTTTTATTACCCCAAAATATGATGACAGGCACAAAAATAAAGAAAAAATTAAAAAAAAAACACACATTATCGTAAAATCAATACATTCAACGCTTCGCTCAGAATCTATAATTTAAATAATATAATTATGTTTTTTTTTTATTTTTATTGGCCTTAAACCAGGCAAATTGTGTTTATTAAGAAATAAAATGTATATATATACTCAGGAAAAGAACAGAAAAACTTGAATAAATCCTGTTTGCGCCACTGGTATAAGAAATGGTTCCAGAATTGACCAATATCCTGTTCTCCCAAAGTAATAAGTTATTGTACGTAATATATATACTTTACTAATTAGATTTTTAATATATATTATATCATTTATATCATATGCAGTGTTGGGGAAATAACTTAATTTAAGTTACAAGTTTTTTTTTTTTTTTTATATAATTTTTATTTACAATCTGTTACAATAAAATGAACAATAAGTAAAATAGATAATTGAATAAGTGGCTTGAGGAAAGGACGGATTTAAGAAGCCTTCCAGTGAAGACACTTTGTCAGCTGTTTATATACATTTCAATAAGTTAACAATAAAGTTATAAATAGAAATAAAGATTAGATACAGGGCCGGAGCGAGGGGGGATTTAAGGGGTCGTCACGACCCCTCACTCATTTAACCTAATATTTCAGTCGGCACATTAACACATTGTCAAATACAACAAAAATATGTATAAAATATAAAAATACAAAAAAAAAAAAAAAATGAAAATAAACCATAGTGGGAAAAATATGTTCTATTTTAAGTTTAATGGGCCAATGTGATGATTTTTTGCCCGTGTCTCCGCAGCTAAAATTAATATCGACATTTCACATTTATTGTATTAAAAACGTCATGTAATACGTATTTTATACGTCATGTATACGGGCTAAATAAACGTATTTCCTGAAACCCGGATAGCAAACGGTCACCGTTTGGCAGTTGGCAGGACGTATTTACCACTCACCGTTATCGTTATAGTTTGTGACCTATTTTTCACCTTAGAAAGTTTATATGTATTTTTCTCTTCAAGTACTAAACGAAGTATAACTTTAGATAAAGCTCTATCAAAAATTGAAGGATCTTTGAAGCTTCGAAATTTGTCTAAGACCCGATGGACTGCCAGGGCAGAATCTCTACGGGCGGTTTGGCTGTCTTTTGAAGAAATTGTTTCAGTTTTACATGAAATATCTACAAAATCAACTATTGATAAAAAAACTAGAATTCAAGCATAAGGACTTGAGAAGAAATGTTTATCAATTGATTTTATCATTTGTTTGTACTTTATGAACCATATAATGTACCAAATGAAAATATTGACTGAAACATTGGAAACCAAAGATCTTAATATAGTAGACGCACTGATATTAATTGATAGTTCAATTAAATTACTTACAGAAACTAGAAACAATAGTACACTGATTAATGAACTTATAGCCAGTGCTAAATCATTTTGTCTAAAACTAGATATTGATTTTGATGGGGATTTTAATCAACATCATAGAAAAAGATTAAAACCAAAAAAAATTGATTCAAATCAACAATCACATGTAAACTTAACTTATGAAGACTTTTACAGAAAAGAATTTCTTCAAGTTCTGGACACATTAATCGGTTTGTCATCAGAAGATTTGAAATCTTGTCTGGTTTGTATTCAACCACTTTTTAAAGTATTATCGGTGCCTATAAGTTCAAATATAACTGTAAAAGATGTAGAAAAAGCATTTTCCTTATTTCCAAAAAAACTGTGACATGTCTAATGTAACTGATTTCAATAGCGCATTATGTGAGATAAATATATTAAGGCTACAAACTGAAAATTTGAAATCATTGGCTAATGTCATGGATGTAGCCAACAAATTAAGGACTTTAATTCCTATGGCTAATGAACTTTGTCGTTTGGGTTTGGCATTAACATCACCAGTTACCACAGCTTCAAATTAACGATGTTTCAGCAAGCTAAAATTAATCAAAAACCATTTAAGAACTACTATGACCAGTTCCCGATTAAATGATTTGATTATACTTGATTCTGAGAAAGACATTTTAGATAATATTGAAATGACAAATATGGCATCGTTAAAAGAAAGAAGAATTTCGGTGTAATATATAATTATTATATATATACATTTTTTATAATTTTTGTATTTTTTTGGAATGCACATTCTGAAAATGTTAAATGATATTTTGTAAAATGTAATACCTATATTATAATACTTATTTGTTATAAAAAATAGTTATTGTTTTATGATGCTCATTTAAAATCAAAATAGATAGAGATACTAAAAAATCAGCTTCGATCAAAAACTCTAAGTAAAAACTAAAAAGGCAATATTGTTGGTAAATAGTGATTTAAATTATTGAAAAATGTCTCTAGGATTTTGTTTATTCTTTAATCTTTATCATATGATACAAAAACATTATCAGTTTTATTGTTTTATTTATAAACGGTTTGACGAATTTTTACTCTGGAACAATATCATAATTAATAGTGAATATTGAAAAATATGTATAAAAACATGCATTTATCAAGATTTTATAATAAGTTTTTGCTCCAACATAGTATGGAATTGTCGAAACAAAAACTTGACATTTTGAGTGTCGCAAAAATTTTTTTTTTAGTGTTTTATAATTATGCATGAATTTCAGTCGTCACTTTCGTTAACCACGACCCCTCACAAATATTAGCTAACGCCGGCCCTGATTAGATAATTAACTAAATTAATAGGTCCCGACACCACCGCCTTTTTAGTCTTTTCCTAGGATTGTCGGGTATGTTTTCCGACGCAAGTCCTTTAATTAGGGGATTATCATGGTTTTTAACAGATAAGTTAAATCGTCTATAAAAAGTTCTAGCTACATCACAGACGGGTGAGATGGCAAGATCGTTATGTGAGGTCTGGTTGGACACGTAGAAAGGTGCTTTAGTTATGGCTCGGAGCTTTTTGGATTGGAAGCGTTGGATACGGTTAGTGTTTGAAATTTTAAGTTACAAGTTACTGTAACGAAATTACTTTTTAAGTAATTTGATGGTAATTTAATTACATTTTATTGTAAGTAATTTATATGTAATTTAAGTTAGGTACTTTTTTGTAGTAATTTTTACTAAATTACTCGTTACTTTTTTTTTGGACTAATGCATTTTTAGAACGTAGCCCGTAGGTATTGATAATGAGTGTATAAATATTAAAATATATCATATACCTAATTATTATAATTTATAAGTAGAATTTTCTGAACTTGTGATACTAAAATACTTTTGTTATTATAGCTATTTACTATTTGATGATAAACTTTATCGGATAAAGTGTTATTTTTAGAATGGAATTGTTATCTTTGCTCTGTGTTGTGTCACCGCGGTCGCTCGCAGCAGTCTCACGACATCGGCGTCTGCTTGTACAACAGTGTTGTTGGAACTCAATAATAATAATAATAATATATATTTTTTTTTTTTTTTAATTATCTCGCGGCAATTTAGGCCATTGTGAGGGGGGTTGGTACTGTAGGTTTTGGAACGGTACGGGTGTTACACGCGGGTGTATTTTTTGGCAGAATTTCGAATGGGGCACCCGTAGGTTTCTGCAATGCCCCGGAGTGGGGGATGGCGGCACTTGTTTTCCGGACACCGTGACTTGCCCGGAGAAAAATGCCGCCCGGTGGTCGAGAATCGAAACCGCGACCGGCAGCGCCGCAGCCGACGCGTTAGACCGCTCGGCCACCTCGTCCCCCTCAATAATTATTATTTATTGCTTATTGTAATAATTACCCACAAATTCGTTTCTTCTAATCGGTGACTATCGTCTGTCGTCGTCCGTCGACGATCTAATCTTATGAATTTCTGATACCTATTGACTATTACTTATTAGTCATGGCTCGTTAGTTCATTACGATTTAAGTTTTAGATTATTCGACAATTCGACATTCGTGAATCACTGGATTTTATAATTTTGAAGTGCATTTTTGTATATAAAATGGAATTAGACAGTGAAAGTTTAGTACCTACGTGAGCTACGGCTACCATGGTCTGTGTAGGTACAACAATTTATTTAAGTTAATTTCGGTAAATGACAACAATTTTGAAGTGAAGGGTAAACTGTGTGTAAATTCTAAAATGTACTCTACTTCTACTAAGAGTAATTCAAATTTAAAGAAACATATAACAGTAAGTACCTAGATACTTTAATACTTAAATAATTTTACTGCCAACTAGATATTCTATTTAAATACAATTTTAATCAATTATGCTAAGCAAGTAATTAATAATGAGAAAATCTTAATATTTTAATATTTTTATGTGAATGCAGAATTGCCATGTAAAAATTTTTATCAATTCTCATAACAATAATTTCTTACAGCAAAATTAACTAGAAAATTACTGTTGGTAGTTAAAATTGTGTAATTTTTTCAATGCGTATTTTCTTCTGAAAATCGTCATTTTGGACAAACCTTTACAATTTGGGGTAACGATTGTCGATTTGTGCCTTTTCTTTTAACTGTTACATACATTTAAAAAAAAATACATTCTAATTTACATATAATTTAATAATAATATAAAAACATATTATATGTTTTAGTCAAAACATGCTTCCGAAGTAAAAGAGCTTGTAGCAGATTTAAAAATTGAAAAATCTACTAATAAACATAACAATAATGAGTTTGATTGTGACCAAAGTGCAAAAGTGCAATAAACAATGATGCATTTTCAAGAGCTCAGCCAGTTAGTCAAGGTTTGTAGAAACTTAATATTTAAAATTATTTCTTTGAAATGAATATTTTTTTATTTTATTATAAAATTTAGATTCTATGATAATTGAATTTGTTATTATGGGTAACCATGCGTTTAATATTGTCGAAGAAGAAAAATTCAAAATTGTCATTCAGAAAGATTTTCCAAATCGGTTATGTCTATCTAGAAAAACTTTAATGAGTAAAATTTCAACTACTGCGGACGATTTTTAACTATTTTAATAAACATGCCAATAATGAGATTAATTTTTTTGAAATATAATACTGCTTTACCCTCAAGTGCTTCTGCTGAACGTTTGTTTAGCATAGCAGGAGATATAAGCACTAAAAAGCGATCTAAAATTAGTGACTGTAATTTTGAAAACGCATTGTTGTTTAAAATAAATTTAAAAAATAAAGATTGATATTTAATGTGTAGCAAAATTAGTATTAATTGTTAATAATTTCATATTGTTGATGGTCATTATTTAGTTTGCTTATTGTCATATAGAAAAAATAGTTATTAAGCTCCAGTGATATTAAAAAAAAAAAAAAAAGTAACTTCCATTTTAATTGAGTTACTTTTAAAACTCAAAAGTAATGTAACTTGACAAAATGAAAAAAAAAACCAACTTAAAAATAATTTAGTTACAATTTTGATTAGTAATTAGTAATGTAATTTAATTACCCAAAATAAGTAACTTCCCCAACACTGATCATATGGTAGTTGTATATACAACCTAGAACTACTGGAAGTAATAATGGTAATATAAAATTAGGTATATTGGAAAATACCATTGTGTGTAATGTACAACAATACTGTATAGTGTATAGTGTATACAATACAATAATTTACTCTAGAAATCTCATGTATACCCACGAATAATATTTTTAAATTACAACTAAATAGTGAATCCCTGACTTTTTTTTTTGATTTCTAAGTTTTCTACTGAGTTTAATGAATAATTAAGATTATTAATAAAAAGATAGTAAATGACTAAAAAAAAACAAAATTGACTCAAAAATCATGCATAAATTTGCCCCATAAAAATTATGAACATAATTAATGTACCTACCTTTGTATACCTAATTATTAACAATATAATATGTTAAAAAAAAATAATAAAAAAATTGACATAATATTAAGTTAAATATATTAACTTGAAGTGATACTGCAAAATGTAATTAATAAAAATATTAAATAACTATTATAATATACTATAACTACTAGTAGGTAATAATAATTAATTATCCTATTAAAAACTGATTTTACCAATTAATTTTTATTTACAAGTCATATTTATTAACTATTGATATACATTCATTTAATTAATAGTTTTAACATTTTTGATCAGTTTTTCTTAATGCGTATTATTAAAAATCGAGCTGAGGATTTATTTTTTCAGATTTGTTAAAACATTTAAATATTTATTAATTTCAAAAGTAGTTAAATCAATTTTTTTAAATAAAAAATAAGTTACGTTATTTAAGTAAAACGAATTGAGATTTTAAGACTTGAGATTTCATACTATTATTAGATTTATATATAATGGTGTTTTTAATTAATTGTTTTATTATTTTTATTAATTTTCAAATTATATTAATCTATATTTTGAGGCAATTTTATTATAAATCTTGATTAAATTGTATTAATTATTTGTATGTATATTTTTTAATTTATTATAATTTGTATTAATTAATTTTTGTCATTTTTATAATGGTAAGAGCTACCTTTTTAGGTATGTCTTCGTAAGCTCCTTTAATATTTAACTCATATCTATTTACTATATTATTTCTAAATACAATTTGTTATGCCTTAATCAAATTACTAAATCTCTTTTGATTATTTTCCTTTTAAACATTCTGTTGTTGCATTTGTAATATATTTTTGTTTTACGTAGGTTATATATACATTGTAATTGCTTAAGATGGGAAGAAAACTATTGGTAAACCCAGTAGAGCTGGAAAAGAAGTTATTAATGTATGTTAAAACTTTGTTTATTAATGGAAAATTGCATTATAGAAGTCTAGCGTGGACTGAAATAAGCAATGAAATGAACAACGTTGTCAAACCTTATAGTTTATATTTGATTGTGTCTCAAAATCTATTCAACATTTTGAATAATTTAAAGAAAAATTTTTTTTCCACAAGAAACATCTTATGACGATTGTGAAAATAGTAATCCAAAATATGAATCGAATACGGAAAGCAGTACTACATCGGACTATGAGACAGATTCAGATTCAGAACTAAAAAAAAATATCGTGTTAGATTTAGACATTCCATATGATACATATTTCAAAATGAAACCTATAAATGTACAGTATGGTAAAGGTAATAAGGAAAGAAATGATAGGGTTTTAAAACCAGGAACGTGGACAGATTTAATATTTGAAGAAATTTATAAAAAGTTCAAGTTACCATGCTCTTTTATATTTAAAAGGTGTACAATTTATCCAACTTCGAATAGTATGTTCCTTAAAATTTTAACTTAAACACAAGTAGATATTGTATATAATAGTTTTATTTACACAGTATTTAAACACAGACTTTTAATATGAGTAATAAGACTATTTAACTAAGTATAATTATATTTTTAATCAGATATTAATCAATTCTTATCAATGAATACAAAAAAATTTATACATTTTGAACTTCAAAATAACTTCAAATTTTTGCGATTTTATCATATTTTGTAAAAATTTGAACTTTCTAGGATAATATAAAAAAATTGAAACTTACTAGGTATTTCTGATTTTTTTTAATGCCGATAAGTACAACTTATGAGAAACCTTGTATTAAATTTTCAATAAATTTTTAATATTTTTTTATTGACATTAAGAAAAAAAAAAGAAAAATTTCAAATTTCAAATAGCTCAAAAAAGTAAAAATCTTTCAAACATTTTACCATGTATAAGGATGATGCCAATATAAACATTTGGTAAAAATTTCAGGTATCTACAGTTCATAGTTTTTGAGTAACAGTCAAATTAAAAATTCAATTTTGTCGAAAACTGGTTTTGTATAAAAATTACCATTTTCCTCTAATTTAAAGACTAATTAAAAAACTATTGAACATTTTTTACTTTTGACCCCTCAAAGTACAATATAAAATCACATTGCCACCCAAAACCACCCTTGATTTTTAAGATTGAAGCACTATTACTGATCCAAATTGTATCCTCTGACACAAAAATAAATAATAAAAAAAAAAACACATCATTGTAAATTCAATACATTCATCACTTCGTTCAGAATATAAATTTACAAAAATGTATAGGTAACTAGAATTTAAATCCTCTAAATACTGGCATTTTTAATATTTGTATAAATAATTAATCAAATAAGTAAAAAATAAAAATGTTGAACTGTTCTATACTATTACAAAAAAAATGTAGTCCTAGTTGTGCCTATTCAAGTCGTTTAAGATATGTTGTTTTTAAAATAAATATTTATATTTTAACTTCACAAATTTTAATTACAGGTGGATGGTAAACATATACGACTTGAGTGCCCGAAAAATAGTGGATCATTGTATTACAATTGTAAGCATTTTTTTTTTCATTAATTCTGATGACTACTGCTTTAGAGTAATTGATGTAGGTTCTTACGGGAAGGAGAGTGACTGCATTCTTCAAAACATCTGCATTTGGCAAAACACTTTATACCAACAGAATAAACTTTCCAGCAAATTAATGCTTACCAAATGATAATCTTGGCGTACCACAACCATTTGTGTTAGTGGCTGATGAAGCATTTGCTCTGCATAAAAATTTATTAAGACCGTTTCCAGAAAAATGTTTAAATGACCAGAGAAGAATATTTAACTACAGATTATCTAGAGCCCGTCAGTATATTAAATGTTCCTTTGGGTATTATGTCAAAAAAGTGAAAGGTTTTCCAGACCAGCATGCTTGTAGAACCAGAACCTGCTATTAAAATTACAAAAGCCTGCTGTGTACTTCATAATTTTGTGCGACGGCGTGATGGGTTTAACACTGAAGACACCCAAAGTTCCATGGAAAGCATAACTGAAAGAAGAGGAATGGGAAACTCTCCAACCAATGCTAAAGATGTCAAAGAGTACTTTGTGCAATATGTCAATGATACAAACCATGCGCTTGACTGGCAAACCAATGTCATTTGTCAGTAGCTTTTTATATACATTGTATGTTTATTATGATATAAGTACATGTTTGTATTAGTATTGCTACGATTTGAATAAGTATTAATATATGTATATTGTACAATTAATTGTGTCTTTATTTTTGTACCTAACTCACTAATGAAAAATCGGTAGACGGTAGATATCTATAAAGCAATAAGTACTTTTTTCAAAATACTGTGGCAGAAAAGTTGGAAATAATAAAATAAACTAATGTAATAAATGTAAAAAACAGTTTTATTAAAGACTTTATGATAATAGTATGTCCACTGAAGCTTAGTGGTATTAAATTAATAGTAAAATATCCACAATATTTTAGGTATTGTTAAAATATATAATAAAAAACCTATCTTCAACTTATCTTCTTCAGTCATAGATATAATAAATATATATAAAATATATTAAATACAGTAAAATAAAAGAACATAAAACAAATAATAATAGTAATTATACTTTGATCCTTCAATATTGTACATTTTTATTATTTTTAAAGTATATACAGAACTAAAGGAGCTAAAGTGTTTTTGATATGTTGAAATTTTGCATTTCACATTCGGAAGTATTTGATGGATAAGGTATAGAGGTATTTGATGGATTAGGTGTAGAAGTCGTAGGGTACCTAATATGTAAGAGTTATGGAATTGAAATTTGGGTGATTATAATGTATAGAGTTGTTTGGGTGAAGAGCTGGTGAAGTTATATAAGATTGAGGTATATTTGAGTATGTGGGATTTGAATGGTGGTCATAAGCATGTGGATATATACTTACGTAAGGTTGAATAGAGTTTGGAGGTTTAGATGTTGTTTGAATGTCAGAAATTTTGGGTTCTTTAACTTTCTGAATACTTTTTAGAATATCTATGTACACCAGAGTTTTTTGCTCGTAGCTTAAATTTTTTATGAGTGGAACTATGTAGAGTGCAAATGATGTATCGGCATCGAACTTTTGACGGTTATTTAAAATATTAATTAGATTGTCTTCAAATGCTGGGTTTTTTGGTGGAAAACAATATCTGACATATGATCACCTCCACTAAGTCGGCATGTGTTGACGCGCTCGATGAAATTGATAAAAACCCGCTCACAGATTTCTGGTGTGACGTCGGAAATGACGAGTAAGATTTCCGTTTACAGTTGTTGAATGGTACGCGGTTTGTTAGCGTACACTTTAGATTTGACATAGCCCCACAAAAAGAAATCACAGGGGGTAAGTTTTACCACGTATGTAAAATAAAAATATATAAAAAATAATTGTGATAACGATGTTGAAAATGTTATAATATCAGCCTAATAATATAATTTATAACATCGTTCTGATTTAATCGTTTAATAAATAAATCTTTTTCTTTTCTCAACGTTAATTCTTCATACCGAAATCGTGTTCAAAACATAAGAACGCGTTATGCATTGGAGACTCAATCAAAACGTAGTATAAAAGCTACATTATATTATGCTATTGTTATAACTTAACGACCATCGTCTACAATAGAATATTAGATTGTATATAACGTTATTGCGAGTTTACGACATCCATTACCTCATCGCAGCAGAGGCATATTTTTAACATTTTTTCGACTATCGGGCGCTATTTCGTTCTTAGATAAAATAGAAAAAAAACAGACGTTACCACAATCGTTTGTATGTGAAATATCTCCACATGAAAGTATGGTATTTTAGGTAATTTCCAATCGAACAAGATACTGAAGTTGAAAATTGAAGCATTATTTCCACAACTTATCGTGTACACAGACACAAAAAAAAATAAAAAAAAAAAACCACATCAATACATCTAAAACATCTTGAACTTCGATACTTAAAAGTATAATAAAAACATAGTTTATTCTTGATCGTTTGGAGAATAATTTTGACTATGAGGGTAGTTTAAATAATCATAATTTATTATTCCGAGGAAAAGTTAACTGTCGGGTAATAGGATCAGTTGGAGCATTTTGTGAAGGATAAAAAGATTGTATATGACTGCGTTAGAGTTATAATACTGAGCAACAGGATTGTATGGATTTGATATTACTGGATTAGTTTGAGATGAAGCCTGCTTATTACTATTCACCACAAGATTTTTAAAATACAAAATGAAGCAGTTCTTGTTGAAAAGAACCATTGTTTTCATTGGATTTTTTTTTTGCTTTGAATGTTCCGATGGTTGTTTTAGAGTCGATGAAGTTGATGGCTCACATTCTGTAGCATTATCGTCAACACAGCTATAATTAGCCAAAGAATCATCGTTGCATACGTCAATTTCGTCTTCCTGCATACTACTGGTTGTCCTGTAAATAAAATAAAATTATAACTATCAAAAATATATCCTTAAATAAAACCAGACTAATATCATATTATATGTAAATAATAAATATGTTAAATAACTAATACAAGTAAAATATTAATTAATAATGTTTAGGTAAGTACCTACTTTCTTTTTTCGAACAATTCTGTAAAAACGACAATGCCCCAATAAAAGCATATGGTTTTTTTTTTCTGTGCCGCATATCCACTTCTCATATTTTTTTCTTCACTTATGCTTTTTTTATAATTGTCCTTAATATTTTTCCATTTCTTATCTCGAAGTTCTTTAACTGAAATTAAACAAATTAATTTAAAATGAACAATAAATAGACAAGTGAGTCACTGTAATGGATGGTGTTAAATTTGAATTCAATGATATAATATCGTTGAATAAGAAAAACAATTCTGAGCGGAGACGATATGTCAGTCTAGGTTTAAGACATATTATATACATATAATATATGGTAGGTACTTTAAAAAATATTGACCTATAATAGATAGATTAACCTGGGGTATTACGGCGCATGGGGCAAAATGAACTATTGTGTATAAGTAATTTAATAATTGCTATCTGGTCAAACATTTTTGTTATTATGATTATGTTTTTTTCAGCTATTGATGATGTTTTGGCGGCAATATGAGGTAAAATATTAATTGTATTCGTCTGATATAAAATTTGAGTAGTATAGAAGTAGTAATGTGTACTATTTGTTAGATGTTTCATTTATATATATTCGTTTAGTACAAGTATGTGACTAAACGTCAATACTAGTAAAATATTAATATGATAACAACTGAATATACTACAATACTCTTTATGCAGAAAATCATATTGGGGTAAAATGGCTTAGTGGGTTTTGGGGTAAGAGTGCGCAGTATTTCTTATATGATAATTGATTACCTACTTTTATAAACATTTAATTTTTCTAGCTAGAAATTGAATTAATTATATCTATTTATTTATAAATTTATTTAAATTAATACTTAATAGGTACATTATATCTACGATGTATTAACAAATGATTAAATAATATTATGTAATATTTATTGAATAATTATACTTAAAAAAATTACTTCAACTTAGTATTTACTACTAATACTGTATTAATTATATATTATACTAGGAACTTTTATATTATGCATGCATATTATAAATATTTATAACTTATTATTTGATAAAAATAAAATAGATAACATTCTTTAATAAAATAGATTTTTATGAATTAATTTAGCATGCAGTCTATTACCGCATTAGGATTTAGGGGTGCGCACTTTTACCCCAATAACGGGGTAAAAAGACGAATTTGTTATAGTTTCTAATTATTCAGAATTTTTGGTATTTGCTTTGGTAAAATTAAGTTTTGACCTGAAAATTTAAATCTACGTAATATTTATGATAGGAAAACAATATAACAATATTTCTAAAACTTGTATGCTATCACATAGGTACCAGCTGTTAAATGTTAGGTGCGCCATTATACCCCAGGTTACTCTACCTATAATAAATTCCAAATTAATCATATCACAATATCCATTTTTTTTGTGTCTGTGTACACGATAAGTAGTCGAAATAATGCTTCGATTTTCAACTTCAATATCTTGTTCGATTGGAAAGTGAATATCGTTGGTGCATTGAGGAGGTCAAAATTAAAAATGCCCAGTAATTTTCAAAAGCGCCAAGAAAAACAAAAGAAAAATTAAGGAAAAACGGGAATTTTTACTCGAAATCGATTTTTCACAAAATTGAATTTGGTTTTTGGTGTAACTTTAAAACTTATGACCGTAGATACATGACATTTTCACTGATTGTTTATATTTGAATTTTCTATAGACAAAAACATTTTTAAAATATTTTGATTTATTTTGAACTGTTTAGGCACTCTTTCATTTTACATTTTTTTTTTTAGTTTTTTTTCTAAAAATATCAATAAAATTTTATTTGTTGGTTAAAAAAGCTTGAAAATTTAATACAAGGCAATATATATTTTAATATTTATTGGAATAATGGAATCTCTATTATGCCTCTATGAAGTATCATGGTCTATGAGTCTATGACTATTTTATACATAGAGCTCTAACTATATTAAGGTATTAAGGGCTCTGATTTTATAAAAGTGTTTTCGAGTATTGGCGTGTATTGCAGTCTCCAGTGCGGCAGTGCGTATGATGTTGCTGTAGGTTTTGCAGTATTTATATTGGCCATTGCACAACTCATGTATAACTTATTTCAGTTTTTAGGCCACGTGATTTTTTTAAGTCAATTTTCAGTGTATTTTTTACTAAATAACCATGAGTAAGTTTTTTGACATTTTCAAGAAAAAGAAAATAGTTAGGTACAACTGGTGACAATAATATAACAGTTGAAGAAAAAAATGAATCTCACTCAATGCTTACTGATGTTAGCGTTGGCCTAACACTTACTGCAAGTAAAGATGATAATAAACCTGAATTGACTGAAGGTGAACCATGTTGAAGCAGAAAATCTAATGTTATTGATATGAATACATCATTGATCGATACTAGGGACAAAAATGAATCACGTTCTGATACTGATGCAACTGATTTAGGTAATTTGATACCTGGAAATATGCAGCCATTATTAAAGGTATGAATAATAATTATATTATTATCATTGCTGCATTGTTATAAATATAGTTTACTTATTTTTTGTAAATCATAATTTCATACAAAATTCTTTTTTTCCAGGTATTTTAGCCACATTAAAAAAAGGACCATTTATTATTTACTTGTTTATACTACACCAAGTTTTAGTTATTATAAACAGAGCCGTATTAAGGGGGGGGGGGCAAAGCGGGCAATCGTCCCCGGGCGCCATAATTTTGTGAAAGTAAGGGGGCGCTTTTATTTGAGCTTAATATGCTACATATGGCCCAAATTGCCCCGGGACGCTGAATTGCTTGACACGGCTCTGATTATAAATGTGCTTAGTAATCAACTACAGCAAAAATCAACAACGCTTGGAAATACTTCAACGAGAGTAGTAGGAGTTATTAAAACATTTGAACAAAAAAGATGTGGAGAAGAATTTACCAAATTATGGTTAGAAATACAAAACTTTGCTAACAAACACAGTATTTCACTGGTTATTCCATCTCAAGATATGACTACTGTGAATATAATATTTCTTAAATAGTTTAAATCAACACACAAATATTGTTTTACAGGATAAAAAAGAAAAAAAACTGTACCAAATTCATTCGAAAATTTCTACTTAACAACTAGTTTCGAATCTGCTGCAAATGTAAATGATGCAAATTGTTCTGTAGAAGAATTTTGGCTCATTAATGGATACTATGTAGTACTAGATAGCTTAATTTTAAACACGAACGACAGATTTTCTGCAGAAAGCTTAAAATTAGCAGTGTCAGTTGACCAATTATTTAAGTTGAACTTTGAAAGCAGCATGAATTTTTTTGATCATTTTATGGTTTTATGGTTAATGGTTTGTTATTGATGTATAACGCGTTTTAAGTACCTAATGGATATTGTGATATGATTAATTTGGAATTTATTATAGTTACCTATTATAGGTCAACTTTTTTTTTAATACTATATATATTATAATATTAGGTCTTATACCTAGAGACTAACATACAGTTTCCGCTCAGAATCGTTTTTCTTATATACATTGATATTATATCATTGAATTCAAATTTAATACCATCCATTATACAGTGACCCACTTGTAACCTAGTGTACAGCAGAGCACCTTTTTTTATGAGTGTTTTGAGAGCACATTTTTTCGAAATTAGATTTTTCATAGATGGTATTCCTGGTTCAAATTTGGATAAAATTAGATATTTCAACAATGAATAAAATGGCAATTTTATTACGTTATATTTTAAATTATTTTATATTATACAATACTATATTAATACAAATTACAATCTATAATAATAATAATAATTCTTTATTACCGGAATAATTTCTAAATTCCAAATATTCTGAGAAGTACAGTGATTGTAGTTAATTTTTTTTTTTTTAAACGATATAAAACTAAGTATTTATTATACTATATAATATTGAAACATGAGCCTATTAAAGTAAATATTTTACATAATTAAAATATAGTAATTATTATCATTATAGGTGTAACGATATGTAATTTAATTATTTTTATACAATAGGAATATCAATCAATTGGAATGACGTTTACTGCGTTATATTTTGACTTTAAAATAGGCAAAAGTTCTGTTGGTGAAATAGTGCGAGAAACTTGTATTTCAATATGGAACACGTTGCAAAATTAAGAAATGCCTGAACCAACTACTAAACATTGATTGGAAATATCAAATAAATTTTATACAAAAACCAATTTTCAAAACTGTCTTGGTGCTGTAGATGGGAAACATATTCGTATACAAAATCCAAAAAACACAGGCTCACTCTTTTTTAACTACAAAAAATATTTTTCAATAATTTTAATGGCAGTAGTTGATGCCCATTTGAGTTTTATTGACATTGATGTAGGATCTTTCGGTAAAGAATCAGATTCTAATATTTTAAAGGAAAGTTCTTTTGGAGTACTTGCCAACAAATGGGGAGTATTACATATTATTATTTTAGTAAGTCCCGAATTTGTCGACTAATTTTACTAATCCTGTTGCGTCTTACATAACTTTGTCCGACAAAGAGATGGATATAATTTTGAAGATATGGAAAGTGAATGCAACTTAGACGACATCGAGGTAAGAGAAACGGGTTCTCGGTCCAATGGGATTGAAATACGAGAAGCGTATGTGGAATATTTTGTTCATAAAGATTGCCTTGCCATTTCGAAATCGAGTACTTTAATCTATTACGCTATATAAATAGTATTTTTATTTACAGTTAATTTTAATTTCGGTTGTTCGTTATTACTTTTATTTTTATTTTTATGCATAATTTACAATTATTACTAAATAATTTAACTGCTCAATATTTGTTGTTATTTTAAATAATTAATTAAATTACCAAAATACTTTAATATTATTAATCATTATAATACGTACCATGCGAAGAAAAATAAAACAAATGTTAATACATATTTTATTTGTGTGTATTATTTTTTTTATTTAAGTTGTAGTTAAATATAATAATACAATAAGCATTATTATACAGGTTAAGACAAGAACGCATGCAATACGCATGTTGGTAGTAATTTGTGGGACATCTATGTTAAATATTTAAATGTATAAAAAACTTATATTAATGTAATAATTACCATTTTCGTCTTTTTGGGTGTCCGAAAGTTCACACCAGTTTCCAGTTTACATGGATTCTGCTACATTACGCCAACATTTATTTTTTACATTTTTGTCCATGTAATCTTTGATCGCTATATCCCATAGACAAGGATTACTTTCGATCAATTATTAAATTAAAATCAAAGTTATTCTGTTCTCATTTGAAATCCAGTGCAGTCACATGTTCTTGTAGTCCTGGGTTTAATTGAATTGTATTTTTGAGAGTTTGTGGGTAGTTTTTTTTTTTTTATTTAATTACATCGTGACATCGACGCCCATCGTAGTTAAAATGGTAAGTTAACAATTTTTTAAACTATAATACTTATGTTATTAAAATTAATTTATTATAAGATTCAAATGATTTCTTTAATTCAATTTTACATTATTATGTTTTCATTTTGTATGACCTATAAAAATTATAATACTTTATTTTAGATTCTGAGTGAAACGATGAATGTATTGATTTTACAATGATGTGTGTTTTTTATTTATTTTTTTGTGTCTGTGTACACGATAAGTAGTCGAAATAATGCTTCGATTTTCGACTTCAGTATCTTGTTCGATTGGAAAGTGAATATCGTTGGTGCATTGGGGAGGTCAAAATTTAAAATTCACAGTACTTTTCAAAAGCGCCAAGAAAAACAAAAGAAAAATTAAGGAAAAACGGGAATTTTTACGCAAAATTGATTTTTCAGAAAATTGAATTTGGTTTTTGCTATAACTTTAAAACAAATGACCGTAGATACATGAAATTTTCAGTGGTTGTTTATATTTGCATTTTCTATACACGATAACATTTTCAAAATATTTTGATTTTTTTTTGAGCCGTTTACGGACATTTTCAGTTTTCAATTTTTTTAGTTTTTTTTTTCTATAAATATCAATAAAGTTTTATCTGTTGGGCCAAAAAGTGTAAAAAATTAATACAAGGCTCCTAATATATTGTTACAATAGCAATTGAAAAATATTAAAAATACATAGGCACAATTTTTTTTTATAAGCATTTAAAGATCGCATTTTGACAAAATTTATCAAAATCTCGAAAATTATCAATCATCGTAATTAATAAATTATAAAATGTTCAGTTTTTATAGCTAAGGATTGCAAATTTAATAAAAAGATTTTCATAAATAGTTCATACTGTAGCCAAAAAATCTAAAAAATATATGAACACAGTTATTTTTTACAGACATTTTAAGTTCAAATTTGGGACGAAATTACATATTAAAAAACCTAGCATACCTATTTTCGTTATTTTGTTGTGAGTGTATAATACTCATAGGCGTGCGCACGGGGCGAGCCGGGTGTGCCCCGGCTCGACCGGAACTTTTTTGGGGGCATAGTAAAATGTCTATATATATTTTAATATGCCCATGGAAATCATTAAAATTTTATTTTTCATGATTGTGAAATATATTTTGTGTTTACCTAGCTATCATTAGATCAATTTTATTCTGTACGAAATATTATGTGGGTATTATAAATGATTATTTTCTAATATACATTATACGAGGTACCCAAATCGTTTTAAGATAAGCGGAATGCGGACTTGCACCAGCAAGCGCTCGTGGACGCATGTCGCATACACACCATAGACCTATTAACAGATATCTGTTAATAGGTCTATGATACACACTGCTCCACGGAAAAACCCATGCGTTTATAATTATTCGCTTTCAAGTTTCAATGAAACACCATAAACGGTCCCCTCAATAATCTAATCGGTCTGTTTACTGTTGTCATTTGTGATTTGTCACTTTTCTGTTCAGTGGACAGTGTACCGTGTGTCCGTGTTTACCGTTGTAATATTTTTATACTATAGTGCCTCGAAATAATATGATCTGAGTATCAGACCTTATTATATTTAATATTATTCTTGTTAATACATCGGGTGTTATGTAAATTGTATTCAACAAAGAACTTTAATATGTCAAGTCAACGAAGTGGTTGTGAAAAGAGAAAACGTAAAGCCTGTAAAGAAGCAGAACTATTAAAAATTAAAAGTAAATGTTCAATAAAAAATTATTTTACATCAAGCACATCCAATTTTCAAAGTTGTAAGTACCTAATAAATTTCTTAATAGTTATTAATGTAAGAAATAAATAATTTATCAAGAGTCTAGATAGACTCAGACCTCAGAAAAATTTAATTAATGTAATGAGTTATTTTAAATAATAGAACAGGCGTAATCTTGGAGAGGGGCACTACGGGCAACTGCCCCTCAGTTTTTTGACTGAGTTGGCATAAGAATCTTATATATTTAAATACCTATAGTTTTTTTTAGTTAATTTAGCCCCCCAGAAATCTCAATGGATTAATGGATATAACATATTACACCCTATATTACACATTAGTTTAAATTATAATATACAAATTTTTTTTATAATAATAATAACAATATAATAATAATAATAATCAATAATCATAACTCAATAACTCTGTTTCTGTCAACAGCTAGTGCAGAAAATATAACAGATTCTATATCTGACAGCACAAAGAAAATTGAAAATAAGGAACTACATAGTGATGATGGTATGTATTTTTATTATAAAACAATACATTAAATAAACTTAAATTTTTTATATGGTTTTAATGATTCTGTCAACAGCTAGTGCAGAAAATACAACAGATTCTATATCTGACAGCACAAAGAAAATTGAAAATAAGGAACTATATAGTGATGATGGTATGTATTTTTATTATAAAACAATAAATTTAATAAACTTAAATTTTTTATATGGTTTTAATGTTTCTGTCAACAGCTAGTGCAGATAATACAACAGATTCTATATCTGACAGCACAAAGAAAATTGAAAATAAGGAACTACATAGTGATGATGGTATGTATTTTTATTATAAAACAATAAATTTAATAAAATTAAATTTTTTATATGGTTTTAATGTTTCTGTCAACAGCTAGTGCAGATAATACAACAGATTCCATATTCGAAAGTTCAAAGAAAAGTGAAAATAAGGAACTACATAGTGATGATAGTATGTATTTTTATTATAAAACAATCAATTTAACAAATTTTAATTTTGTTGTGGTTTTAATGTTTCTGTCAACAGCTAGTGCAGAAAATACAACAGATTCTATATCTGACAGCACAAAGAAAATTGAAAATAAGGAACTACATAGTGATGATGGTATGTATTTTTATTATAAAACAATAAATTTAATAAACTTAAATTTTTTATATGGTTTTAATGTTTCTGTCAACAGCTAGTGCAGATAATACAACAGATTCCATATTCGAAAGTTCAAAGAAAAGTGAAAATAAGGAACTACATAGTGATGATAGTATGTATTTTTATTATAAAACAATCAATTTAACAAATTTTAATTTTGTTATGGTTTTAATGTTTCTGTCAACAGCTAGTGCAGAAAATACAACAGATTCTATATTCAACAGTTCAAAACAAAGTGAAAAAAAGGAACTATATAGTGATGATGGTATGTATTTTTAGTAGCTTATTAATTATATTATATATTTATTAACTATATTTTTTTTGTTTTAAGTTAATATGGTGAATGTATATGATCCGGTTAATCCATTTTCAAAAGATCGCTTAGAGTTCCAAAATCGAATTTTGAAAGGACGTTACAAGCCTATATTAGATCTTTATCCACGGTCACTTCAAAACTCTAAAAATAGGTCATTTCAGAAAAACTGGTATGATATTTTTGATTGGTTAGAGTATAGTGATGCTTCTGACAAGGCATTTTGTTTCCCTTGTCGCTGCTTTAAAGGTAATGAAATAAATAGCAGCTACAGTGAATCAACATTTAGTAGTAATGGTTTTAAAGCGTGGTATCGAGCTATTGATGCATTCAAAAAACATCAATCATCCAAATGTCACTTAAACAGTGCAAAAGCATTAACTGATTTTATTAATTTGAAGTCAATTGACTGTGTGCTCAATAAGAATCGTCTTGAAGAAATTAGTAGAAAAGAAAAAGATCGTTTGAAAAACAGAGAATTTATGAATCGTATCATTGATATTATAATTTGTTTAGGAAAGAGTGGTAGGCCATTTCGTGGTCATGATGAAAAATCTGATAGTTGCAATCAAGGACTTTTTAAGGAATTAGTAATCTTACTGACAAAATATGATGTTGTTCTTCAAGACCATTTACAAGAGGCTCCAAAAAATGCTTTGTACACAAGTAACAGAATACAGAATGATTTAATAACATCAATTAAAAATGTTATTTTACGAAATATAAAAAACAACCTACAAAATTCGTTCATATCAATAATGGCTGATGAGACTACAGATGTTGGTCATTTTGAACAATTGTCAATTGTTTTTCGATATTTTGATGAAAAAAAAATAGACCAGTTGAAACTTATATTACATTGAAACGATTGCAATCTGTTACAGCTCAGGCTATTTTTGACTGTCTTCATGATGTATTGATACTTATGGGAAAAGATTGGCATTCAGTTTTATCAGTTTGCTTTGATGGTGCTTCAACTATGGCTGGTAAAATAGGAGGCGTGCAGACAAAATGTAAAGAACAAAATTCAAATATTAAATATATTCACTGTTATGCTCACTGTCTAAACTTAGCACTTGTTGATTCAGTATGTGATAAATCCAAAAACTCCAAAAGAAATAAATTAGTATTCAATTTTTTTGGAACTATACAATTTACCTACAATTTTATTGAAAGTAGTGCAATGAGGCATGCAATTTTAGAAAAAATATCCAAAGATGTAGGAATTAAGTTACTTACATTAAAGTCGTGTTCTATTACTCGCTGGGCGTGTCGAGCAGAAGCAGTCAAATCAGTGCTTAATAACTATGAAGTTTTGCTTTTAGCCATAGAAGAAATTTGTGAAAGTAGTAGTGTTCCAGAAATGTGTGCAAAAGGAATGGGTTTGAAGTATCAATTAAAAAGTTTTGACTTTATTTTTGGGCTGTATTTATTGAATCCTATATTAAATATAATATTAAAGACAAGTTCTTTATTACAGTCGCCAAACATGGATCTTGTACTAGCAGTAAACAGTGTACAGTCTTTAGTACAAAACTTGATGGCTATGAGGAATAGTGATGAAGAGTTTAGAAATATTTATCAACAGTCAGTAGAACTTTGTCATAAAAATGGTGTACAAGTACCAGAAGTAATAAATAGAAAAGTGTCAACTCGAATAGACAAAACATCAAATAATCAATTTGTTTTTAAAACAAAAAAAAATGAACTTAAAATAACTGTGTACAACCAATTGTTAGATGAACTCATTTCTGGCATCAACTCGAGGTTTAACCAAGAAATTGTGCAATTAGTTCAAGCTGTAGCAAGTATGATTCGTCTAGACACTACGCCTGTAATGATTTCAATATTATCAAATTTTGCAAATGTCCCGGTAGAGAAATTACAATCTGAGATAAAACTATTAAAATATTTACCAGCTACTGATGGTAAACCAGATACTAATACTAATAATGAATCTATTCATGCATGGCTTGATTATATGAAAACAAATAATTACATAAAATCATTTAATGGATTTTTCACCGTACTGAAATTATTCAGTATAATACCAGTTACAAGTTGTTCCTGCGAACGGGTATTTTCAAAACTAACAATAGTAAAAAATAAATTAAGGAGTACTATGCAACAAGACCGACTTAATAGTTTATTATTAATGTTTACTGAATCAGAATTAACATCTAGTATTAACATTGACATGGTGATTGACGAATTCAAAATGATGGGAAATAGGAGAATTCATTTATAATTGTTTTTAAATTATACATAATTACACATGTATACATTATATATGCTTTATGTATTAATTTAGTACCTATAAAGAATTTTTGTTTATTAAACCAAGCTTTTTTTTTAAATGTTGGGTAATGTGTTTTGTTCTTTTTATACATAACTATTAATTGTATTTATATCATTTGATGTTAAAGAATTCAAAGTTTTACTTTGTAAAATATGTACTCTTAAAATATATGTCCAAAAATTAGCAGTAAAATACTTGATTCTATGTATAGATATAAATACTACATTGTTTTTATTTTACAACAGAATCTACTATGAAGGAGTGTTAGAAAAAAATTAGGGGCACAGTATAAGTATTGGGGCACTAATTGTATCCAGGCTCGACCGGAAGTTGAAGTCTGCGCACGCCTATGATATTCTATTCGTGGGTACTTGAAACTTCTAAAGTACACTATATTATATATCTATGATAGTCTCAGGGTTTGTTATTGATGTATAACGTGTTATAAGTACCTAATGGATAATGTGATATGATTAATTTGGAATTTATTATAGGTCAATTTTTTTTTTATACCATAGATATGTATATAATATGTCTTAAACCTAGACTGACATACCGTCTTCGCTCAGAATCGTTTTTCTTATACAATGATATTGTATCATTGAATTCAAATTGAATAGCATCCATTATACAGTGACCCACTTGTAACCTACTGTACAGCAGAGCGACATCCACTTACCCACCTTTTTAAAATTGAAAACATGGTTAAGGTCAATAATGGAACGAAATAGACTGGACAGGCTTGGCATTGTTCCATGAGCGAGCATATAATTATTATAACTATTATATTATATTTTTTTTTTTGTGTCTGTGTACACGATAAGTAGTCGAAATAATGCTTCGATTTTCTACTTCAGTATCTTGTTCGATTGGAAAGTGAATATCGTTGGTGCATTGGGGAGGTCAAAATTTAAAATTCCCAATAGTTTTCACAAGCGCCGGGAAAAACAACATCAAAATTAAGGAAAAACGGGAATTTTTACGCAAAATCGGTTTTTGACAAAATCGAATTTGGTTTTTGGTGTAACTTTAAAACAAATGACTGTAGGAACATGAAATTTTGACAGATTGTTTATATTTGCCTTTTCTATACACGATAACATTTTCAAAATATTTTGATTTATTTTGAACTGTTTAGGGACATTTTCATTTTTCATTTTTTTTTAGTTTTTTTTCTAGAAATATCAATAAAATTTTATTTGTTGGTTAAAAAAACTTGAAAATTTAATAGGAGGCTCCTAGTATATCGTTTCAAAGGCAGATGAAAAATATTAAAAATCGTTAGTCACAGTTTTTTTTTATAAGCATTTAAAGTTAAAAAATTGACAAAATATGGAAAAATCACGAAAATTAGCAAATTATTTTGAGTTATGATTTTATTAAATTAAATTTTTATGATCGTTTGAAATTCAAATTTTTACAACATTGGATGTTCACTCGATTTCTCATGTAGCGATTTCCTTATTTTGTTGTACTTCAAAAACGAATAATTGTAGATACATGAAAATTTCACTGAATGTTTATATTATCAATTCTTATACTTGATAAAATGTTCAAAATATTTTAAAGCTTTTTGAGCAGTTTACGGAAATTTTCATTTTTCAAATTTTTTAGTTTTTTTTTCTATGAATATCAATAAAATTTTATCTGTTATTTTTTATAGCTAAGGATTGAAAATTTAAAACAAGATTCCACGTAAGTAGTTAATTCTCTTACCGAAAAATCTAAAAAATATACAATCATAGTTTATTTTTATAGTCATTTTATGTTCAAATTTGGACGAAATTACATATTAAATAACCTAGTTATTTTGTTGTGATTATATAATATTATTCGTGGGTACCTACTTGAAACTTCTAAAGTGTACTATATATCTATAATAGTATCAGGGTTTGTTATTGATGTTGATGTATAACGTGTTATAAGTACATAATTGATATTGTGATAATGTGATATGATTAATTTGGAATTTATTATAGGTCAATTTTTTTTTTTAATACCATAGATATGTATATAATTTGTCTTAAACCTAGACTGACATACCGTCTTCGCTCAGAATCGTTTTTCTTATCGTGAGAGCGACATCCACTTACCCACCTTTTTTACTAATACATTGATAATTTAGTAAAAACTAAAGACTGTAATTTTTACATATAGATAATGTTATCAGAGAGACAAGATACTTTAACCACATGGAATTAGATTACTAATTGGAAGAAGAATGCTATTCACGAGTTGCGATGAAACGGTTTGTGACTACTCAAAAGCACTTCTTGGGGCTTTAACAAGATCTTTTCGTGAAGGAATGAGTCATAAAATATATACCGAAACTTGTTTTTTAATATTGATTTTATCATTAATAGGATCAAATGTAAATGACAATTCTTTTGACAATGAAAATGACCATACTGAGTCAACCGATACTGATATACTACCAGGTTCATATTTATATGACTGAGAAGAATAGTTGAAATTGAAAAGTTTTTAAATAACATAAAGGAGACAAGTTATCAAAATTCTAAAATTAAATGTAGGGTTGATATTATAATATCTTTTTTTTTTTTTTTAATGAAAAGTTTTTTTTTAATATTAATATTTGTAATTACCACATAGACCAAACCATAAATAAATACATATTTTAGATTCTGAGCGGAGCGAGGAAGCTAGTGCCCAGTGTGCAAAGTCATATTCCATAGATATTCAAGCGATGTTTCATGGTAACATGGAACATCACATTTTAAGTTGAAATCACGTAATTGTAATATGTATGCGATTGCTAATGCTCATTACTGCTGTCATTCAGAAATTATTTCTTATCCATCAGATAGAAATATCGCAGTAACATTTTAAATCTAATGTGTTCAAGTAATGCTTATGTAACATCGAAAATCACATACATATAATGTTATGTTGTCACATTATCCCATTGTGCTATATAATGTTTCATAAACATTTCAAATCAACTTGTAACATTTATTAAATGTTACATAGATGTTATTATTTGTCATAAAATATGGAACTAATTATTTTAAAACGAAAAAAAGAATAAAAATAATTCCACCCCTACAGGGATTCGAACCTCTCCACTTGGGTATTGCTATTTATAATTTTTTTTTTTTTTTGTTTGTAAATCGCGGCGATACAAGGGGGCACTTCATGCGGAGATAGTCCTTCCCCCTGCATCCGCATCGTTTATTAATAAACATTAATATATTAGTACGGTTAAGTTGGGTTAGGATTTTGTATTAATTGATTATATTATACCACCATAGGTGGAATACGACAAACTTGGTATAACTTTGATACATTAGAGTTAAATCATACACTTACGTACAAACAGCACGGTGTCCGCGATCTACCGCAGGTGGTTTGCCTACCTGATACTATACTGCTGCGAATCAGAATTTTTATTCCGGGCCACGGAAAAGTTAAGATAAATTTTGAGCACCATAAACCGAATATTAAATAACGAATTTAACAAAGTTTGAGTCATATAGAGTCGGTATATTTAACGGGCAACAAAGTGCAAGGTATCAGCTACTATATACATATATATATATAAAACTAATAATTAATTAATATTAATCATATAACAGTACATTTTATTTGCAATTTATATTATATGGAAATGTTTGGAAAGTGTTCAAAACTGTATGCCTGGCTCATGTTTTTTAAATAATAATATGTTCAGTATCTATGCTTACAGTTAAAATTTTGTTTTTTGATTTTATTTTGTTCGGTCATCAATAATGTAGTTCAGGAGCATACATACTAACTATTAAAAATTTGTTTTTAAATTTCAATCCAACCAACAGATATTATGCCTCAGACAAGTAAAGATAAAATTGATCAAGAAAAAATTAAAATAAATGAAGTGGGCAAGACATTTTTTGAAATCCAATTTGATGCTAAAGAAAAAATTATTACTAGGTTAAATATTATATATTTAGTTGTCAGTAGAATATTGAAATCGGTGTATTGTGAAATTACCCTTATTACGTACCACAGGTTGAATGATGAGATCAAAGATTTCAATAGTAAAAACGAGAAGTTTAAAGGTAAAATCAATCGTTTAAACAAAAAATTGAAAGATGATTACGAATATTTGAAAAAGATTTTGGACGAGAAAACCAATCTTGAAAAACAATTAAAGTAGGAAATCGCTCAGCTAAAACAAGTTTGGACCACTTATTTTGATAGTTTGAAATTTGAATGTTTTTAATGACAGTAGGTAAGTCTGTCGTGCTTAAAAATTGTATAGGAATTCGATTCCATGGAAGAAACAGGCCTAAGTAAATTAAAAGAACAACACGATGAATTCATCAGAGAAACCGGAAAATATAAATCGATTACTGCTATATACGGTGGGTAGTACATTACAGCACGACAAATTAGGTAGGTATTATATCACAGTATTTTGATACGCATCCTCCTCTCTTTTCTTCGCCTTTATCGTAGTTCTTCACTTGGAACAACATGGAACAAAATCGACCAGTGAGAAGTGGAAAACTACGCCATATAGGCCGGAGGTGAAGTATCCTCTGCTCAAAACTAGTACAACTGTACAACTGTGATTATATTATATTATCGATTTTTTTTCATTCAATATATATACAAATCGTAAATTTTAAAACGTAATATTAATATTATATTTTGTGCGAATAAAACACGGGTATACAATGAAATACCATTTTTTTTTTCATATCAGTGGGAAGATTAAATAAGTTGCACGAATTTTCCAAACAAGAACAAATACTCGAACAGAAATACACAGATATTAAAGAACAAAATGTAATCACGGATAAAAACTATGGTATTGCATTGAAAAATCTCGAGGAGAATAAATATAAAAGTGAACAAATGTGAGTATTTGTATGTAGCTGATTTAAAAAATAATAAATTAAGACTTTTCTGTGTAGTTTTAATATTTGATGACCTTATAATAATTAATAAATTTATTATTGTTGTTCATTTCAATTTTAGCGCTAAAAGAATCATGTTAAAACGATGTGTAGATTTCTCAGCGCACATGAAAAAACAATCATTGGCTGTTGAATGTCCTGTCGGAGCGGCTAGTACCAAAGAGGTCCTCGATCTCAAAGACATGGTATGGTACCTACGTTTACAGTGGCGTTCTCAGGATTTTTCTATGGGGGGGGTTCTGAAAATTTACTTGAATTTAATAGTGGGGGGGCTCTGCCCCCCACACCCCCCGTAGTCATAATATTTACAAATTGTGTGTTATTATGTGTAAAATAATGGAACCAAAAACCAAGCTTTTCAACATTCATACTTTAATAATCATTTTAAAACCATAATAATTTACCAAACATTTCAAAACACAATACTTTCAACTTTCAACTTTCAGTCCATGATCTCTATCCATTCTCTTTACCGTTTTACACTACTAACTACTACTGTAACTGGTCAGTTTATAGGATATTTATAGGATATTTTATTTTACTTTTTATTTAAAATATAAAACAATTTTATAAATCAGTTTAAATAATATATTTTGATTATTAATTTTATGTTTAATTCAAATTAAAATATTGATTTTTCTCGATTTTTCGGACATAATGTCAAGAACTTTTTCTGAATCAACAGGCACATCTTTATGAATGGCCAACAACGTTAGTCCATTAAGACGGTCCTAGAAAATATAATCATAATATAACAAAAAAAATTAAATATGGTTATAATAAATTTTCTATTTACTTCAGTCATTGTGTTTCTCAGATAGGTCTTTAGTCTTTTCAAACATGAAAAAGTTCTTTCTGGAGTCGAGGTAGAGACCGGCAAGGTGCGTAGTATTTTGAAAAGTTGATAGATGTTAGGGAAAATTTCAAAATTACATAAACGTAATGCATCTATAGCCGTTTTAGGAAATTTATCAATTTTCCTTAACTTTGACTGCCATATTTTCAGTTCAGCAATAACTATATGAACATCTGTGTCAAGGTAAACTTTTTAATTGAAAAAATACGAAAACGTTTATGTTAACAAATTGTAAATAACCAGCTGAAAAATGATATCACATAATACGGATTAACGATAATAACGAACCACACTTTGGTTAAAGCCGGGTCCACACGATGATAGTAAAACGCGATAGTTGCTATCGTGAAAGCTGCTATCATGAGAGTGTCACCGTGTGAACAGATTGATAGTCACTATCAAACTATTGCGATAGCGACTCTCGTACTATCAGGCATGCTTGATAGTGTGAGAGTTGATATCATGAGAGACGTGGTTACTATCACCAAATATCACCGTATGAACGTATACAATCGGACTATCGTGAAAGTAGTTATAAATGGTTATCAATTTTAGCTTATTTTTAGAAAATTGTAATTTGTTAATTGACTATATCAACTATTAAATATTAATTGTCCTCTGCTGACTGCCATATAAATAAGTATTTTATGTGTTGTTTTTTATTTTATTTCTTCAGTAAGTACTTATAAACTAACGTTATGACTAAGCAATTCAATATATTTGATTTTTTGGAAGAGTATGAGAAGCTACCATGTTTATGGGATAAAGACAGTGATGATTTTAAATTAAGAACAAAAAGAGATAATGCAGAAGAATATCTTCTCAAGACGTTTAAAATAACTACTGTGAAAGAGTTGAGGCAAAAAATAAGAAGTATAAGGTGATATTTTATAAAATTACTAAGCTATCTACCACATTGACCTAGGTAGATCGTAGATATATTAATATTTCTTGATTACAACAGTCCTAGAATATTATCTTTCAGATGCACTTATAATCAAGAAGTGTCAAAAATCAAATCATCAATGACAACAGGGTCTGGTTTGAATAATATATATAAACCAAAGTTGGTTTGGTTCGATTTGGCAAACAGTTTTTTAAAAAAAACTCATCAAAATAAAAATGAAACAGATACAAATTTGGCAAGTATTTTGTATTATTGCTTGTTTTTTTAATTAATATATATTTATTTAACAATAAGTATTATAATATAATAATATTAATAACTTGAAAATCTAAAAAAATTATAAAAAACATTCTACAACATGCATGATGCATGAAAACCTTTTTAAAAAAATTTGACTAATCCAAAGTGAATTATAAATCTTAAAAATAAATAACAAATTATGAATTACAAAAAAATCTGCAAATTATATTATTATATTATTTTTAATTTATACATAAGAACAAAATATTTTTTCAATATATTTATAATGTCTTATTCAATCATTCGATCCTGCCATGTAACTGCACCTTCCCCCATAAAATAATCAGCCAAACTGTCTCTTTTGTCTTTTGCTTCATTTAAATAATTACGTTGACTTGTTGCTGCTATGTTTATGACTCCAGTGGATTGTGGTTCTTTTCTCCATTGTCCAGGGATGAGTATACCATTTTCTAGATCTTCAATATCTTGAATGATTTCTATTGTTTGATTTAAACCACTTTTTCTGATCCAATTGTGGAGAGAACATGCAGCCTTAACAAGTTTGACTACATTACTTGGTAAAAGACGTAGAGGTCGTCTAAATACTCTGAATCTGCTTGACAAAATACCAAAACCGTTTTCCACAATCCGCCTAGCCCGACAATGTCTGTAATTGTATATTTTTTGTTTCTTTGTTAAAATGTTACGCCTTGGATATGGCTTCATCAGATATTTTGTTAATGGAAATGCTTCATCACCCAACATCACAGCTTCATCTGGCAAATTTAATTGATTTTCTTCAATAGCCTTTTTTAGTGTACATTTACTAAAAATACCACCATCTGATGCACTTCCATAAGCACCAACATCGATGCAGGTAAAATTATAGCTGTGATCTACCAGTGCCAAAAGCACAATACTAAAACTGCCTTTGTAGTTATAAAAATTAGATCCCGAATTCGCTGGACATTCAATTATAATGTGTTTTCCGTCAATCGCTCCAAAACAATTCGGAAAATTCCACGATAAATTGAAACCATGAACAATACTGTCCCAATCATTTTTTGTTTTTGGAACCTAAAATAAAATAATAAATAAATCATTGAACAGAACCAGAAAACATAAAAGTTATATTTATTGTCTAAAATTATTCATTATACAAATGTCTCCACCTTAAATCCTGGACGACGTTTAAAGCGTAGCTGGTGCCTACTAGTCGACTAGTTAACTAGTCCATAAACCACTACTACCTATCCCGCCATGAAGTGCTATTATTGAATACTAACACACGCACAGTAGAATTATATATATAAAGATAATAATCAGATAATATTAAAATATATAATAATGCATAAATATATTTCAGATATTACCACCAAAAGGCAATCTCATGAATAGTGAAGTCATATCTCAGGAAAAATTTGAAGATTCAGTAGTAGAATCAAATGAACACTTGGAACAACTAAGACAGAATATTGTTGATACAAATTCAGATGCAAATACTTCACAGCCCACAAGTAAAATTAAAAAAAAAAACATACTGATGACAAAATCAAAAAAAAAACCAAAAATTGATGATTCTTTGGACAACGCTGTTGATGCATTAAAATATGTTTGTTCTAAACAAGCAAATGAAAACGAATTTGTTTTATTTGGAAAGCTTGTTGGGACTCAACTCCAAAAACTTCCATTACAACATGCACTAAATGTACAAAACGAAATTCAAAATTTGCTGATTAAAGAACGTCTCAAGGCTATGTCGAATCAACCAAATTTGCAGTGTCCTGATTATAATTCAATGTCCACTAATGATATATCTATGTCAATAGACCATACTGATCATACTGAAATTTTAAGTGAGGGTAATGAAGATATTGATTATGAGTATGTAAATTTAGAATATCAACCACAAGATGAAAGACCATCAAATGTGACTCTATTCTATAATAATTGGAAAAATTGAACTTGGTATTATGTGTTATAAACAATCTGTGGTATCCAAAGACTGGAATTTTTTTGAATTTTAGTTGAAATAATTTATGGTTTAATAAAATCTTTCATAAATTTATAGAGAACAAATTATAAAATATGTTAAATTTAAGACATACTGTTTATATGTTAATATTACCATATGTGTTTAAAGGAAATAATAATTATTATTTATTACACAGTTAACTATTATTATTATTATTAAGTTCTTAATCTAATGAAAGACTAAATGTTTATGTTTAAATTTTTAAAAAAAAATCAAATACCTAATGATAATTTATATAAAAAAGTTTAGTTATATAATAATTTTAGCTATTTGTTTTATACTATTATTATATCATTTTATCTTAATATTAATTACTATTATTTGTTAATATTACCATATGTGTTTAAAGGAAATTATTATTATATTGTACTATTATTACACAGTTAACTATTATTATTATTAAGTTCTTAATCTAATGAAAGACTAAATGTTTATGTTTAAATTTTTAAAAAAAAATCAAATACCTAATGATAATTTATATAAAAAAGTTTAGTTATATAATAATTTTAGCTATTTGTTTTATACTATTATTATATCATTTTATCTTAATATTAATTACTATTATTTGTTAATATTACCATATGTGTTTAAAGGAAATTATTATTATATTGTACTATTATTACACAGTTAACTATTATTATTATTAAGTTCTTAATCTAATGAAAGACTAAATGTTTATGTTTAAATTTAAAAAAAAAAATCAAATACCTAATGATAATTTATATAAAAAAGGTTAGTTATATAATAATTTTAGCTATTTGTTTTATACTATTATTATATCATTTTATCTTATTATTAATGGTACTATTTATTTGTTAATATTACCATCTGTCAAAAATAAATGAAAGGAAATTATGCTATTATACTTTAAAGTGTATGGTGAAAATTAATAAACATGTATTTTTCTACCTGGATAAATTCTTTTAATCCTGCAAATATTGCATCGAAAACATCAGGCATAAATTCACTAATAGCAGATTTTGAAACCCTGTATAAATATTGTAGAGATGTATATGAGTCTCCGGTTGCTAGAAATCTTAATGCTATTTCTAATTTAATTCTCGGTGTTAATGCCTCTCTCATAGCTGTATCTTGTTTTGAAATTTGGTCTTTAACCTGCAAAAGAACATAGGTAAATTATATGTCAATTACTTTTCATAAATATAATAAAAGTTTTGTTGTCATTACCTTTCCTAGTAAAATATTGAACATTGATTCATTTATTCTAAGAAAATTGAAATAATTTCTCGGGTCTTCAACAGCTAACTCTTTTAACAATGTATTCGATGCTCCTAGATTATTTCTTCGTTTTATCCAATCTTTAACCCATATTTTTTTTTTTTTAGATTTTTTATGCCTTTTTAATTTTATTATCTCCTCAACTACGCGTAATACAGCACAAATAGTTTCATTCGAGGACATTTTCAACAAAAGAAATACAATTACTATTATTAAGAATAGGTTATTAATATTATAATTTAAGACATAATACGTTTTATAAGTTTTTCTATAATCATTTATTTATAATATTATTTATTAATTATTTCACTATCGAAGTTTACTATCACTCGTTTACCATTGTATGGATAATCCCATCTATGATAGTCAACTATTGCAGTCTATCGCGATAGCAACCATGAACTACTACACAGGACTGGACACTACAGAGAAAATCACGGACACAAAGTTGTACAGGGTTCGTACACATGCGATGTAACTGCACTCTGCCTGTTAGTAGTACGAACTACGTTTTTTATAGGATAACACTAAAGAATAGTGATATTAGTGATAATAACTGATAATAAATTTACTTTTTAATTTTTGAAAAACAATTATTAATAACACAGTTCAAGATAATAATGATACTATTTATAGAATATTATCAGAAAATAATTACTGCTTAAAGAGTGAACAGTTTAAGCATGAACTACTAAGGCGGTATTTTATATAACAAAATATTTCTTATCTCACAGATGGCGCTGTGTCGCATGTGTACCGAATATGTACAACTTTGTGGACGACCCCCTACTCTCCTCCTGCCAATAGTGTCCAGTCCTGTGTAGTAGTTCATGATAGCAACTATCGCGTTTTACTATCATCGTGTGGACCCGGCTTAACACATAGAGTATAAATAGCATAATAGCATAATGCACATAATGATAATATGTTTGTAAGTTGTTATCACTGTGTTGTTATTATTATCATAATATCATAACATATCAATAATCATGATAAAGAAAAAATATCAAAAAAAAAAAAAAATAATAATAATAACTTGTCACAATTCACAAACATATAATATCAAAAGTAGACAAAACGTGTATTACTAAAATGTAAGAAAATAAAGATCCTTGGGGGGGGATCTATCCCCCATATCCCCCCCCGTGAGAACGCCCATGTACGTTTATTTATTGCGGATACTGTTGATGAAATACATTTCTACTCATTAAAGGTGGAAATAGGCAACAAACAGAACGCAGATCACGCACAAAAAATTCTCAATTTGAAGGAAGAAAATAAATTACTTAACGAGACACTTAAAGAATTAACGAAATCGAACTTAGAAAAAATTATACAAAAAAATATTGATGATTGTTCGAAGAAGAAAAACGTAAGCTCAGCTGAATAAAATTATTCGACACACCTTCATATCATATACCGACACACCTATATTATCATTATTGAATCGAATAGTATCTATAATATTATTTTCAATCAATCACTGAGCATGCTCACCTCTATTTTTTCCCATGAATTTACTCAAATTCTGGTTATTGGCATTTTTAGTTAAGGCTTGATCTTGAACACCATAATTTCAAATACATAAATTTTTCATGTCGCTTAAGAATTAAGTGATTCCTGCGAAAATCACAACATAAAGTTATATTTTTCAAACAAGAACTGTCCATTTTTCTGTAAATTGTTAATCATATTATTTTATTTAAAATGTCAGTCATGACTGGCAGTTAATCGCTACTAGAATTTTGTGTTATAAGGTATAAGTATTTTAAATTATAAATTCCCATGCCTTTTCAAATGTTTAAGGGAGGTCAGGCATACGATCGGTGCACAAACATCTTTGCATGACATTCAATTTGATAGTTAAAGAGTTAGCATAATTAACATAATAAGTAGTTATCCATATAATTAAAATTATACATAATATGTATAAATATCTATACAAATATATTATATATATATTTGTAAATAATATACTAAAAAACTACCAACAATATAAAAATAAAGTCATATTTTATATTGAGTTATTATTTTAAATTATTATTTGTTAATTATTTTATTTGCAGGCTCATATTAACTTGCTTTATTCATATAATTAATTCCAATAATTTCTTATATATGTTATATATAAATTCTATATATGTGTATTTATGTGAAAATATCTTAATCGTCCTTTTATCGTATAATTGTCTACTATTTAAGTAAAATGCAATTTGTTTTTATGTACCGTCACCGTTGTACGTCGACCTGGGGCCTTACAATTCTCGACAGGATGTGAAAATTTTGGAAAGTGAACTGACGAACGCGAAGAATTTGCAAGGAATACAGCAGCAGGATGAGGATGAAGTTACGGTAGTGAGGGTGGCTCCAATATCTCTCGTGACCAAAGTCGACAGTGACGATGCTAAAATGCAAGCCGTGGACCGAGACTTGCATGTGGCCCAGGCGAAGTTGCGTAACACTCTGTATGCCAACGACTTGTTGAATCGTCGGATTTGGAAGGCTCAGGACGTGTTGTTAAGTGTCTACGAGAAAGCGTCGGTTCATCTGGAAGAGGTATTGTTGATATCTGTATAAAAAAATTATGAAATGCTGTTCGTTGGTAATCCAGTTTGGACCAGTTTGGTTCATTTTTTCAAAAATGTTTTAATAGTTTGAATAAGGTTTTTACGGGAAGACAATTTGGAAAAGTTGATCAAAAAATTGGAACACTCGAAAATTACGATAGTACCTAGATAGTAGAAATTAGTAATTTTTTTAAACAATATAAATAGCTGCCACTGCAGGTCACTCGGGTAGATAAGTAAAACCATTCATACAACCGTGGCGTTTATTTAAGGAAATTATATTTTAAAACAAATATGAGAGTTGCATACTGTACGTTTTGGCTTACCTATATACTCAAAAACTAATTGACTGATTTTATGAAAATTTAAAATTGTTCTTAGAAATATCAGGAAAGTTTTTAGAGAATAGTTTGAATCATGGTCGATTTAAACCAAGTGCTATTATATCCAATCCGCCACAGGCGAATTTCCCATCTCGGTCAAATTAGTTCACAAAGTGAGGTACACGGACGCCAATTTAGAGAACTGATGTACACTAAAACCAAGAAAAACAAATATATAACGTAATATTTTATATATTTTTTTCACGCTAAAAATTGATTTTCGTTTATCCAAGGTTAATAGACTCAATAACTACTGGACCTCTTTAAATAATAATAGATTCCTTGAGACTTGGAGGGTGTTTATAGATTTTTTTTGAACCCCTCTATTTAGCTAAAGGGTAGTTCTCACAACATGCAATTTTTTCACAAAAAAAAGAATATTTTTTTATTTATTTAAATCGTTGGCATTGGTTACATATTATATTTTACATTTATATCATATATTAGCTGAATATCATTGTAAAATCAATATATTAATTATTACTCTGCTCAGAATCTAAAATGTGTTCAATAGAATGTATTTATGAAAACAAATTATGTTTCCAATAATACATACATTTATTTAAAAAAATACGGTTTACTTTTAGTAAATTGGAAACTCTATTTAGTTCATTATTATAAGTATGTCAAGTGTACCTATACAAGAACGGATGAAAGTTTTTCCAACTTTGCATGTGATAGGGTTTCTTAATAATGGACACCTATTTTTCGCCCTATAAAACTAACTTTTTAAAACGACTATTATCGTGAGATTCTATGTCTTGAACTGACGATATAATCTCAAATTTTAATTTTCAAATAACAATAAGAACAACGTACTTAAATATGACAGTGAGTGTAATGTGTATGTCAAAGTCACATCGAATGTACCTAAGATATAGAGTAGCCTGGGGTAAAAGTGCGCGTTTTCTATTTATTTAGTTTTTATAATGTGATAACAATTTTAATATGATCTCAAGTGATATTTTTTCAAAAGATAAACTTATAAAGAATGTCAATTTATAGATTAAACTTTTTTATTATATACCTTTAAATAATTATTTACAAAAATTTAAAAAAATAAATATTGGGAATCTTACCCCATGCATGGGGTAAAATTCCGTATAGCTCAGGGTAAAAGTCCTTATGGGAAATTAATATAGACTTAGCTGTATAGAATAACTCTTTATTTTTAAATAGTAAGTATTTAGTAGTCAAACATTTAATATTTGACAATATTCATAATAGATAATCATTAAAATACATAAGGAACTTGGTTACTTGGTTTCTTTACAGTCCAACATTATTATTACTTAATTGCATAATAAAAATAGTAAAAAAAAAATAACCATATTACCATGACTAGTTTGACAATTTGTTTCATTTAACTTATAATAAAAACTTGAACAATATCTATCCCTGAGTGGAAAAATAAACTATTTAACACTTACAATATTAATTAATAATTATAAAAATAAAAATAAAACATTATAAGCTTAAATTACATAATTAAAAAGATAAAATAAATAATCTCTTTTTCATGACTACCTTGTCAATTTTAAGTTTCTACACAAACTTAAAATAAAAATTTGAAAAAAAATAAAATAAATAATCTCTTTTTCATGACTACCTTGTCAATTTTAACAAAAACTTAAAATAGTTACAAATTTAAAAAAAAACTGTCATTACAATATAATTTTCATGAACATAAATCACATACAAAGTCTTTATGGAGATCCTCATAGTATGAACATGCTTCATGCCACCAAATTTTACACTTACAACACATAATCCAATCCTCGGTTGGTGGATCTACATATTTTTCATTACATGCTGGACAATTTTCTTTGTAAGTTACTGTTGTAGCCGATTCAGAGTCAATAGTTGTGCTCACTTGTTCAAAGGTATCAGCTTTTTTAAGTACATTTTTCTTGTTTGGTTTTGATTTAGTTTCAAATAAATTTTTTCTTGCTTGTTTATCTGCTTTATTTTTTTCAGAAATTAGTTTTGCATTTTCCTTATCTTTTTCTAAAGTTTCAAGTTGCATTTTATAAGGACTAGAAGACAAAATTTCAGATTTTTTACCTTTGGTACGACGCTTTCTTTTTAGTGATATTTTAGGAAGAGGTATTATATCTGCAGGTGACACTGGGGATTTTGTAATTTTTGAACTTGAGGCTGGAATTATATTATTTACTAGTGACTCTGTAGATATATTAGAAGGAATAACTATAAGTGATGTAGATAGCTCTTCAACTGTTTGATTTAATGGTACTTCATTATTAACAAATTCAATTGGCATATTTATAATGTCTAATGGCTGATCATTTTGAAGATCTTCAGAAACTGTTTGATCTGTCACTGTAGAAGGTAGAAAATCATCATCACTAAAAATATTTGGGTTGAGTGGCCAAATCCCACACATTTGAAATGCATTTAAGGCTTTGTTCATTGATGCAGTTTGTCCATATGCATTACCAAAAATCTCTGCAAGTTGATATAAAGTGACGACTCTTCCAGGATGTGTGGTTGTCCATATATCATAGTGGTGGGCATAGTAGTCTTTTAACGGCTTGAAGAAACATCTATCTAATGGTTGAGTACGATGACTCGAATGTGGTGGTATACTTACCAAATGTATAAAGTTTGTTCGGCAATATGTAATTGTATTTATATTAATATGCGAGGTGTGATTATCCAAAATAAGTAAAACTGGGGAGTTTTCAGATGGTTTAACATGATGTTTAAAATGTTCTAACCACTTTAAAAACAACTCTGAATTTATGTAACCACTATCAGATAATAAACCTAAAGTTTCTGGGGGTGCCCCGTTCAAATATTCGTCTTTCATTCTTTTTCTCGGAAAAACTAAAATAGGGGGTACATAAATACCACTCGCACTGAAGCAACAAACTGCAGTAACTAATTCACCACGTTCGGCAGCAACAGATTTTCCCACTATTTTTTTACCTTTACAAGAAATTACTTTTGGGACTTTATTTGGCACTGTAAGTATGCCTGTTTCGTCCATATTAAATATACTACTTGGTGGTACATTCAATTTTTGATACACTGTTTTTAGATTATCATAAAATCTATTTATTTGATAACGATTGAATCCCATGATTCTCGCAACACTTGTTTTTTGAGGAGTTCTTAATGATAAATTATGTCTTACAATAAAAGAATTTGCCCAGTCATATCCCGCTAATTGTTTTTCTTCATTAAATCGATGTTTGATATTATTTTTTAATGCAAATTGATATGCTAATTGCTGACATTTTTTAAAAGATAGCCCATAAAATCTATTGTCTAAGTCTTTACAATGTTCCGATAACTCTTTTTCTTGTTCATCATTAAATGTTCTTTTAAAACGACCCAATGATGAAACACCATGCCCAACTTTTAATCTTTTTCTTAATGCTGACTCTCCTATCCCTAACTGCACTGCTGCACTACGAATCGATACTCCATTTTCAATTAAATTGTTTGCATCATTATATATAACTGCAGTAATTGGGACACGGTTCGTTTTTCTTACATGAGTTCTAAAATTAAAAATTATAAAGGGCATATATTTAATAAAAGAAAGTTATTAGAAAATTAAATTGTTCATGGGCCGGGGTAAGAGTACGTACTGCGAACTTTTACCCCAAATTAATTTCGTACTCTTACCCCACATCAACATTTTTAACTTAATCATTATTATCTTTTTTTCTGTGTATCGATACTATTATACGACACTTGCAATGTTTTCTTTACAACAAACTAAATTTGATTAACAGTACTATTTCTAATACAAGTGGTACTTAGTTTACAAAATAAACTTTATAAAATACTGAAATATTACATCAGAAGATTGAATAACTTAACTTACTTCATATTTAATAAAATAATGTCCCAACAATGTGCAAACGTGTGGACGAACGTGGAGAAATGATAAAATAATCATTGATAATGAACAGTTTGACCATATATTGAAAATTAAATTTATAACAGCGGAATTGGACTCTTACCTCATGCGCACTTTTACCCCGGATTACTCTACCTATATAGCTGCAGAAGGTTAGTTACCAATGGACTATATTTTTATACTACAATTGTTATACATTTCTAACACGCTGTGCAAATTAAATAATACATAATTAATATAATAGCATAAACATTTCGTTTTTAGATAAAATCGAATACAGACGACTGCAAGGAAAAAATGAATGATTTTATTCAGAATCTGGACAAAGAGTTAAAAGCACTTTAACATTGAAGAAGGAAAATTCAAAAAAACCATGAGAAACTTGATACAGTTTTATATAGTTCAAGAAATGTTTGAATTAAAAATAATGATGTTCCAAGAAACAGTCTGTTTCAAGCAAATTGGTTAATGATAAAATAGTGCAATACAATAAGTATTTTTTAAAAACTCATGTTCAACAATATGCAGTTACAAATAAAATAATATACTCCCAATAATTTTGGTATTTTGCACTTTACTACTAAAGTAATACTAGTTTACTATTGGAAACAAACTACAAACTTTCTACGATCTGAACCATCTGAATAGCGGACAAAATTTTAGGTACCAAGGGCGTGTCTCGACTTCAGTGGTTTCACTGTATTAATATAATATTCACTTTTTATTTGTTATCATCTATAGATAGTTGTTTTATTCAATGCATAAAATATTAATGCATGTCCAGTTATTAAAATGTATCTGTAAAAATGTTGATGGAGGTTAGGCGTAAGATTATATTATTAATATGGTTTTTTTAATCATATGACATTACAATAATTAAACATAAACACTATACTTCCAGATACACTAATGTTTGAGGTCGGTATTCTTAGATTCTATACTTTTATCTCAGACGACGATTGTATTGCATAATAATTGATAATAGTAACAACTTACTGTCCATAGACATTATCAGCTCAAGTATTATCCCTTCCATAGTTCTGGATAAAAATATAATAGTAAATATTATATGTTACCTATCCATTTAAGTTAGTTTATTTCCCTAGAATGTGTTGACTTTGTTCACTACCGAATTCATTTTAATATTACACCTTTTGGTAGTGTGTAATAAATAACTAACAAACCATGGGCTGTAATAGATAGTGTATGTGAAACATTTTCAGGTACAATTTATGATAATGGCACGCTTTAAACATTAAGTATGTTTAGAAAGTATTTTTGAACTGAAGAACAAAAAAAAAAAGGCGGACAGAATATTGGTGGTGGGGTGGACGTGGAGGAGGACACAATCTTCTAGCTTCGTTTACTTCAATTCGCAGAGTAGGTAGGTACCTCTATACTGATTCAATTTTCAACTTATGCAGATTAATATTTGAAGCATATTTTTCATTTCGAAAAATAACGTGTTTAAAATTTACACATTTCTTGGAATTATAAAACACTAAACTATAAAATACTTGAATAATGAAAAAGTTTATAGACTACCGCAGAATATAATTTAATCAATTTATTGAACTCTACAGTATGAAAAAAGTTAAACGGTCTCAATAAATAAAAAAATATCAATAACTTTTGCGGTATAGGAATAGTATTAGGCTTATTATATATATGACCCTGAGATAATAGATGAATAATGCAAAAGGGTAGAGAGCATATTTCTTCGAAGTCCTGCAATAGAACATATACGTTCTAAACTGCAGGTCTCCTCAATAACGGGTTGAATTTTTTTTCAACCCTCACCGATCAAATATATATTATAAATTATAATTGTTGTTAAATTACTTTGATTTAACTTAAATGCAATCAAGTGATAAACGTCAAAAAAAAAAAAAAAAAAATTGAGTATCAATTGCGAGTCAATTACTTATTTTACCTAATTAGAATGTCCGTGGTAGGAGGAAGAAGTCATTTTTTTTATAAATAACAGTATAGTTTATACTTAGTTATATAACTTATATTAATAGATAAATATACAGATTATGAGGAATCTTAGTTAATCTAATCTATATTTAGACCATTAATATAGTTAATCAAGTATTTTAAAATCAACTATGTTGAAACTGGTTTTATTTAAAGTCTACATCTTAATTTACTACCAGAAACCACCGCCAAAGTTAATGGTCAAACCATTTTTTCTACTATAAATCGTGTTGGTACACATGTACACAAAACAAAACACACATCATTGTGAATTTAATACATTCATTGCTCCACTCGGAATCTGAAATAAAATAATAATTTTTAAGAAAAAAAAGACAATAATTATGACTTTATGAGTTTATTGAGAAAAATCAATTTGTAAAAATCTTCAATGGGGTATCTGAGTGGAGCAAAGTTTACTACAGAAAAACATCTTTTTTTCATATATTTAACATATATATACACAGTATTTAAATTTTAAATACATGCACAGGGTGACTTTTTAAGCATGCTCACAATTTTTAGATTCCGAGGCTAGTGGTTTTACAATGGTCTTTATTTTATATTTTTTTTTTATATCCTGTATACAAAATATCTACCAGAAGGAGTGCTTCGATTTCAACATATAGTACCTACCTTATATTTTAGCAAATTGGATCAAGATTTTACTTGAGAAAGGTCATTTTTCGATTTTCTCAATAGTTAATTAATGCCATAGGCAAAACCACCGGAAAATTACGAAAAACCGCTAAAAATGGGATTTTAATTTCCAACTCTTTGTTTGTCACCATAGAAACAAATAAAAAATTATAATAACTATTATAATATAAATTCAACTTACAGGATATAATAAATAATAACAATATCCAGACTGACAAACCGTCTCCGCTCAGAATCGTTTTTCTTATACAATGATATTATACCATTGGATTCAAGTTTAATACAATCTATTATACATTTACCCACTTGTAACCTACTGTACAGCAGAGCGACATCCACTTACCCACTTTTTTTTTATATTTAAATAATAATATGCATATATTAAAATATTGATTTTTCACAACATTTAATGATTATTCTATGGTGATACTAACGTTGGATTTCAAATGAGATACATGTTTTAATGACAATTGTGACGCAGATGGTCATATGGTTTTTCTGGAAATGTTGATGTATTGTAATTTGTAATTATTGCAATTTAAATGAAAAGTTTCTGAGTAATTCTACTTTAACTACTAAGGATAATAGCCTATTAGATATACTTTATAAATCGGTGCAAGCTCAGTTATTATAATAAACTAAATATATGCAACATACAATATATATGTTAGTAATTACCACTTAGTCAAGTATAATAAGACAATTATTCAATAACAAAAAAATACTTATCGATTAATTTTGATCATTTTCAAAACAAAAGTAAATTATATCCTTTTTGTAATGTATGTTATCAAATTATTTATCACTATAACTTTATTACATAACCTCAAAAATGTATAATAAAGATTCATTCGTATTTTAACCTCCGTGTTGTGTTCTTGTGCGCTCCTGACAAAACATTACATTGGCGACGAAGGGATGTGAAAACCACGTGAGTAATTTCTTTAATTAAAGAAAAAACACTTCGCAAAAGTCTGAAAAGGTCAAGATGGCTGCAAGTAATAACAGTGGTAATAGATCTAACGGAAACAGTGGCATAGGGCTAACTGGTCAGATTTCGGAATTTAACATTAAAGACGACGATTTCAGTGCTTGGGTAGAAAGATTCGAATTATTTATATTACTAAATGAGGTTAACGTGCATAAGAAAAAATTAATGTTTCTTACATTTCTGGGTAACGACGGCTATTCATTATTAAGAGACCTATGTATACCTAGTAAGCCTATCGATAAGGGATATGACTCATTAAAAGAATTGTTGTCAAATTACACTACAATCCGAAATGGCCTATCATATTAGCATGTGATGCTAGCCCGACTGGGATTGGAGCGGTTTTGTCCCATAAACTACCAGATGGATCTGAGAAACCAATTGCATTTATTTCGAGAACATTGAGTAGTTCTGAACGCGGTTATGCTCAAATTGATAAGGAAGCGACTGCTATTGTCTATGCAATAAAATATTTTCATCAATTCTTGTACGGTCGTGAATTTATTCTTAGGACAGATCATAAACCATTAGTTATGATTTTTGGTCCAAAAAAAGGTATTCCCGTTATGGCAGCTAATCGTTTACAGCGTTATGCTATTTTTTTTATCAGGATATAATTATGAAATTCAGTTTATTAAGGGCACTGATAATGGTAATGCAGATGCATTGTCCAGACTTTCATTGGAGTTTCCAGATAATGCTAATAATTCTGAGTTAGACAATTTTTCTATAAATTTAATAACGGAAAATATTAAATCTATTTCAGACCTTGATATTTGTTTGGAAATTAAGAAGCATCCATTGCTTCGAGAAGTCTTCTTTAGAGTTTTTACTGGTAAATGGGATGATATTAAGGTAGTATCAGAGGACATGAAACCTTACTTTAATCGTAGAAATGAGTTCTCTATAGAGAAAGGTTTTTTATTATGGGGTCATCGTTTAGTAATTCCTCCTAAGTATAGAACTGCATTGTTAGCAGAATTACATAATACACATTTGGGGATTGTCAAGATGAAAAGTATTGCTAGATCTTATATTTGGTGGCCTGGAATCGACTCAGATATTGAAAGCATTACTAAGGAATGTATGAAATGTTTAGCTTACAGTGAAAACCCACCTAGAAGTATTTTACATAGTTGGCCATATCCAGATGGTCCATCACAAAGGGTACACTTAGATTTTTTAGGACCAGTTAATGGGAAAATGTTTATAGTTATTATTGATGCCTTTTCAAAGTGGATTTTTGTTAAGCATATGTTAAATATAACTACTAGTTCAACAATCAAGGTGTTATGTGAATACTTTGCTTATTGTGGTGTTCCAGCTAAACTTGTTACGGATAACGGTTCATCGCTATGTTCAAAGGAGATGATAGATTTTTTGAAAAAGAATAGGGTTTTTCATATCACTACACCTCCTTACAATCCTTCAACTAATGGTGCTGCCGAGAACTTGGTTCGCACATTCAAAAATGTTATTAAAAAATGCAAAAGTAATTCAGATATTGAAATGGATATTTTTAAATTTGTATTGTCTTATAACAGTACCAAACATTGTGCTACAGGGGTTAGTCCTGCTGAGTTACACTTGGGACGGTTATTACCTACACCTTTTGACAGGTTGAATTCTTTTGCTAAGTATAACTATAATAAAGGTATTGTAGTGGCAAAAAACAATTACAGAGGTTGTAGGGAAAAAGTTTATTTAATTAAAGATACAGTCATGTGCAAAAATTATGGAACAGGGGATGTTTGGGTACCTGGTATAATTCTAAAAATATTGTCACCTGTAACATACTTAGTAGATGTAGGCAATGGTATGGTGTGGAAAAGGCATGTTAATCAAATAATTGATAGAGTGATTAGTAAAGGTAGTGAGGTTGAAACGTTGAATGATGGCATGGACGACAAAAGTACAGTAGATAACAAACAAATAGAATTAGATCAAGGGGTTGCATCTAATAACAATAATGTTTCATTAGAATCTGTGTCAAAAGACACATTCATAAGGAAGAGTGGTAGAACAATCAAACCACCTAAACGTTTAAATTTGTAATTTTAAGTCATTACATCAGTTTAAGTATATTATTCACTTTGGTTATTTTATTTTATGTACTTATGTTTATTTATGAAAATGTTGTTATTTAATAATAATAAAAAAAAAAAAAAATGTATCATATTTATTAATTATTAAATATTTAAATTGTATTGTTAATATATTACTACATGAATGTATAATATAATATACACTGTATATTATGTATTTAATTAAGTAACTATTTAAAAATCTTTATTGTTTTCATTTTTATGTGTGAGGGAACTGTAATGTATGTTATCAAATTATTTATCACTATAACTTTATTACATAACCTCAAAAATGTATAATAAAGATTCATTCGTATTTTAACCTCCGTGTTGTGTTCTTGTGCGCTCCTGACAAAACATTACACTTTTAACAGACTAATATCCTTAGAATTTAAAGTAGAACAACCAAGAAATATCCCTTTCAAATGCCGCCTACAATAGGTCAATATTCTCAGGAAAAATCATCAGATTCACAATTTACATTAAGACATGCAGGTTTCTAATACCATCAAATGTTTTTACTTCTGGGGGGTAAAATTAACCTATTACATTTTCACTAGGACTTACAATAAGCCTAGGATATTTTTAGTTTTTATCTCACTGTAAAATGATTCAGGGGGGGGGGTGAAAATAGACTAGTATATTTTTACCCCTCAGCAAAATACATCCATACTCCAGAGGGGGGTAAATTAAATAGGTTTTTTTACCCCTCGATAAAAATATACTAGGTTTTTTACCTCTTCCCAGTCAAGTATATATTAGGTTTTTTTTACCCCCCAGTTTTTGTCGTTTGTGCAAATGTATTGATAATTTCACAAACGCATATAATAGTTATAATAATTATATGCTCGCTCATGGAACAATGCCAAGCCTGTCCAGTCTATTTCGTTCCATTATTGACCTTAACCATGTTTTCAATTTTAAAAAGGTGGGTAAGTGGATGTCGCTCTGCTGTACAGTAGGTTACAAGTGGGTCACTGTATAATGGATGCTATTCAATTTGAATTCAATGATACAATATCATTGTATAAGAAAAACGATTCTGAGCGAAGACGGTATGTCAGTCTAGGTTTAAGACATATTATATACATATCTATGGTATAAAAAAAAAATTGACCTATAATAAATTCCAAATTAATCATATCACATTATCCATTAGGTACTTATAACACGTTATACATCAATAACAAACCCTGAGACTATCATAGATATATAATATAGTGTACTTTAGAAGTTTCAAGTACCCACGAATAGTATTATACACTCACAACAAAATAACGAAAATAGGTACCTATGCTAGGTTTTTTAATATGTAATTTCGTCCCAAATTTGAACTTAAAATGTCTGTAAAAAATAACTGTGTTCATATATTTTTTAGATTTTTTGGCTACAGTATGAACTATTTATGAAAATCTTTTTATTAAATTTTCAATCCTTAGCTATAAAAACTGAACATTTTATAATTTATTAATTACGATGATTGATAATTTTCGAGATTTTGATAAATTTTGTCAAAATGCGATCTTTAAATGCTTATAAAAAAAAATTGTGCCTATGTATTTTTAATATTTTTCAATTGCTATTGTAACAATATATCAGGAGCCTTGTATTAATTTTTTACACTTTTTGGCCCAACAGATAAAACTTTATTGATATTTATAGAAAAAAAAAACTAAAAAAATTGAAAACTGAAAATGTCCGTAAACGGCTCAAAAAAAAATCAAAATATTTTGAAAATGTTATCGTGTATAGAAAATGTAAATATAAACAACCACTGAAAATTTCATGTATCTACGGTCATTTGTTTTAAAGTTATAGCAAAAACCAAATTCAATTTTCTGAAAAATCAATTTTGCGTAAAAATTCCCGTTTTTCCTTAATTTTTCTTTTGTTTTTCTTGGCGCTTTTGAAAAGTACTGGGAATTTTAAATTTTGACCTCCCCAATGCACCAACGATATTCACTTTCCAATCGAACAAGATACTGAAGTCGAAAATCGAAGCATTATTTCGACTACTTATCGTGTACACAGACACAAAAAAAATAAATAAAAAACACACATCATTGTAAAATCAATACATTCATCGTTTCACTCAGAATCTAAAAATGGATACAAATAATGCCACATTTTAAATTGTAAAAGAGTTTGTAAAAAAAAAAATGCATCCCTACACACCATGGTAACTATAATGTTGAAATTTTTATTTTTTTATACCAAAATCAACAAGCTATAAATCATCTTGTGTGAATGCCCATTTTTAGATTCTGAGTGAAACGATGAATGTATTGATTTTACAATGATGTGTGTTTTTTTTTTTATTTTTTTTTAATTTTTTAATTTTTTTAATTTTTTTTTTATTTTTTTATTTTTATATTTATTTTTTTGTGTCTGTGTACACGATAAGTAGTCGAAATAATGCTTCGATTTTCGACTTCAGTATCTTGTTCGATTGGAAAGTGAATATCGTTGGTGCATTGGGGAGGTCAAAATTTAAATTTCCCAGTAGTTTTCAAGAGCGCCGGGAAAAACAAAAGAAAAATTAAGGAAAAACGGGAATTTTTACGCAAAATCGATTTTTCAGAAAATTGAATTTGGTTTTTGGTGTAACTTTAAAACAAATGACCGTAGGTACATGCAATTTTCACTGGTTGTTTATATTTGCATCTTCTATACACGATAACATTTTCAAAATATTTTGATTTATTTTGAACAGTTTAGGGACATTTTCATTTTTAGTTTTTTTTTAGTTTTTTTTCTAGAAATATCAATAAAATTTTATTTGTTGGTTGCGAAAGCTTGAAAATTTAATAGAAGGCTCCTAATATATTGTTTCAAGGGCAGATGAAAAATATTAAAAATCCTTAGTCACAATTTTTTTTTATAAGCATTTAAAGTTCAAAAATTGACAAAATATGGAAAAATCACGAAAATTAGCAAATTATTTTGAGTTAAGAATTCGTAAAAATTTTTCTTTTTAAATCTAAGATTTGAAAATCTAATACAAGATTACTCATAAGATTGTCTACCTTTATCAATAAAAAAATCTCTACCGGAAAGTCAAATTAAATTTTTATGAGCGTTTGAAATTCAAATTTTTACAACATTGGATATTCACTCGATTTCTCATGTGGCAATTTCCTTTTTTTGTTGTAATTAAAAAACGAATTACTGTAGATACATGAAAATTTCACTGAATGTTTATATTAGCATTTCCTATACACCATACAATTTTGAAAATATTTTGACTCTTTTTGAGCCGTTTACGGACATTTTCAGTTTTCAATTTTTTTAGTTTTTTTTTTCTATAAATATTAATTAAGTTTTATCTGTTGGGCCAAAAAGTGTAAAAATTTAATACAAGGCTCCTGATATATTGTTACAATATCAGTTGAAAAATATTAAAAATACATAGGCACAATTTTTTTTTATAAGCATTTTAACATCGAATTTTGACAGAATTTTTCAAAATCTCGAAAATTATTAATCATCGTAATTAATAAATTATAAAATGTTCAGTTTTTATAGCTAAGGATTGAAAATTTAAAACAAGATTCCACGTAAGTAGTTAATTCTCTTACCGAAAAATCTAAAAAATATACAATCACAGTTTATTTTTATAGTCATTTAATGTTCAAATTTTGACGAAATTACATATTAAAAAACCTAGTTATTTTGTTGTGATTATATAATATTATTCGTGGGTACCTACTTGAAACTTCTAAAGTGTACTATTATATATATATGATAGTATCAGGGTTTGTTGTTGGTGTATAACGTGTTATTAGTACCTAATGGATATTGTGATAATGTGATATGATTAATTTGGAATTTATTATAGGTCAATTTTTTTTTAATACCATAGATATGTATATAATTTGTCTTAACCTAGACTGACATACCGTCTTCGCTCAGAATCGTTTTTCTTATACAATGATATTGTATCATTGAATTCAAATTTAATAGCATCAATTATACAGTGACCCACTTGTAACCTACTGTACAGCAGAGCGACATCCACTTACCCACCTTTTTTTCTTAATAAATATGTACATGAACATCTTAACCAAAATAATAAAGTATTAGGTATATTCCTAGATATTATGAATGCATTTGATTGTGTGAACCACCAGTTATTACTTAAGAAATTAAATTATGCTGGAATCCGAGGCATTAGGAAATAAGCTAATTAGTTCATATCTAAGTGATAGACATCAAAAAATCAAAATATTGTTATAAATATTTGTCAGTCAACCATGGTGTACCTCAGGGAACAGTCTTTGGTCCGATATTTTTTATTCTATATATAAATGGTTTACTTAATATTAATACAGAAGCTGAAATTATGTGTTTTGCTGATGACACAGTTATTCTTATACATGATATAAATATAGAAGAATTATATATTAAAGCAAATGTTATTTTTAATACTATTAAATCATGGTTTAATAACAATCTCCTTGAGTTAAATCTAAATAAAACCAAACACATTGTTTTTAATGTAACTAATATTGATATTCAGAACAATTTAAAAATCTGTGAACAATCAACCATGTCTCTAGAAAATAATGATCTAAACCGTGCATATTGTGTATGTATAGAAAAAGTTAATTGTATAAAGTATCTAGGATTATATATTGATTCGTGTTCAAAATGGAAAAATCAAATTGAACATTTAATATCATTAAGTCGTAAATTCTATTATATTTTTCGTAACCTTAGATCTATACTCGATAAAATACAATTAAGAATAATTGATATCTCACTCGTTCAATCAGTTATTAGACCATTATACACATACTTTACTTAAAGTAAGGCCTGGGCCTTTACATATTTGGAGGGCTCTATCCCTCCTATGTTTCACCTTCGGTGCACATAATATTGACCTTAAATATATTTTTACAATGTTACTGCAGCTCTGCCTCTTTGGACCTGCCTCTCCTCTTCTTCCTTTGTCGAGTGCACCATTCCCGCATACGCCTTAACCGTATTCCAGTACTGCGCCTTCTCGAGCATTGTCGCCACTACTGTATCTGGTTCCATCACTGCTACAATTTTCACTTCCAGCTCTCTTCTATGTTGCCACCACCTGTCACACCTGAACAAGGTGTGTTCTACATCATCCACCGGTGATCCACAAGCCACGCACGCCGGGTCAAACCGCTTTTTGTACTTATGTAAATAGTATCCGAAACACCCGTGTCCTGTCAGCATTTTAGTCAAATGGAAATTTGTCTCGCCAAATCTTCTGTCTGTCCATTTCCTGACATCGTCGATCAGCCTCTTCTTCCATATTCAGGTCTTGGTTGAGTCCCACAGCGACTGCCACTTTCTATACGTCGATTTTCCCAACATCCCCTTTTCGACTATTGACCCTTCTTTCAGCGCCTTGAACTTACATTGTTGCTCCATCGCTTTTAGATGCACTGGTACCATACCAGCGACTACTAAAGTAGCATTCGTAGAGACCGTACGATATGCCTTGGCTACCCTCAGTGCCATTCTTCTCTGCGGTCTCACAAGCGTTTGGATATTGGTCTCGAAGATCAATGCATCTGCCCAGACCGGAGCTGCGTAAAGCAGTTGATTTTGCACTGCCCCTGCCACGACTTTCCTTTTCCACTGTCTAGCCCCTCCCATGTTAGGAAGAATTTTCGTCAGGGACTCGGCAGTGGCTACTGCTCTTTTTGCCACCGTCTCTATGTGGTGTTTGAAGCCCAGCTTCTTTGATAGTTGTACTCCTAGGTATCTGATGTTGTCTTTCGGCTCCACGGCTACCCCCTTCACCGAGAAGACAGGTATTTCGTAGCCCCTTTTTTTAGTGAGCATGACCGCCTCGGTCTTACCGGTTGAAAGCTTTAGTCCCGCATTGTCCATCCAATCAGCTACCTTCGCCATCGCGTTATTAGTCACATCTTCCAGTATACGCGTTGTGCGGCCCGTCGCAACCACCGCCACATCGTCCGCAAATGCCCCCAACGATGTAGAATATATGCCCTAAACATTACCACCAGTATCTATTCTGAGGAGACCATCATACATGACGTTCCATAGTAACGGGCCAAGGACAGAACCCTGCGGGACGCCGCATGAAATAGACCAACCTTTTCCCTCTTACTTTACTTCCCTGTTGCTAAGGTAGCTCTGCAGGATGTTAACGAGATACTGGGGGAACTGTCTTTCACGCACGGCCGTTAATATTTTGTCCCATCTCGCCAGGCGCGGATCTAGAACATATTTAAGGGGGGGGGCATCTTAAATAAAATTTCTGCCTAAGTCTGATAAAAACATTGTACATACTATGTAAGCTAATAGGCAAATATTATTATTTAAACTTGAATAAGGAAAATTGTAATCTATTGGTGGTTTCCAATGGTTTTCAAGTAACTGTTTTTTAGTAAAATCATCAATTGTTGATTTTGAACTTAATTTTCATTGGTTGATTTGACGAAATGGGAGCTGGATCGTCTACCATTTCATTGTCTTCTACAGTACCTTTGTTTTGATTTGATGTTGGATCAATGTCTACATTTTTCATTGGTTGATTTGACGAAATGGGAGCTGGGTCATCTATCATTTCATTGTCTTCCATTACACATTTTTGTTTTTTAAGAATGCCTCCCAAAAAGAGCAATTGTCGTGCTAACGGTTCTGATAAATGCCTCCCTAAGATTAGCTTACTTCCCGCAACTTTGGAAATTTTCAATAATAATTGCATTTCCAAAACCAAAAAAACCACCTGATATTTTCTCTTCATATCGACCTATAAGTTTTTTGCCCTTTTTTCCAAAAATGTTTGAAAGGCTTATTCTTAAAAGAATTTTGCCATACATTTTTTCAAACAACATAATTCCGAACACGCAATTTGGCTTTCATGCCTCTCATGCCACAACTCATCAATTGCATAGACTAGTCGACTATTCCGTTCTCTCTTGAAACGAAAAAATACTGCTCGTGCGTGTTCCTTGGTGTCTCACAAGCCTTTGACAGGGTTTGGCATGAAGGGCTACTATTTAAGGTAAAAGCCACAACATATTTCTTACTCATTAAATCTTACTTCACGGATCGTCACTTCCAAGTCAAGTTTGGCTCTTCCTTTTCAAATATTGAAAAAAAGAAATTGAGGAGTCCCTCAAGGTGGCATTCTTTCACCTATACTATACAATGTATATGTAGCAGACCAACCTACCTCAGAAAGTGATTTACTAAATGAATAATCCAAATAATTAAAAAAAAATATATATAAATAAACAATTAGGTAGTGCCTTCACTGGTTGGCTTCTTCCATCACGTTTTTATGTACAAAATATTATATCACATATTCTTATTGTGCCTAAGGGTACAGATTGTATATATCTTGTTAAAAATAAATAAAAAAAAAAATTAGTCGTTTAATGTTTATATTTTTTTTATAGTTTAAACCAATTATAATATTTATTTATTTAATGATTAGTAAAATAAATTTAGCAAGGGAAGAAAACTTACTAATTCATGTCCACTTGAGCTACATAAAATTGGCCATGATTTGAAAATATAAGATAGATGACGATCAGTTAAAGCTTTATTATCTACACTTTATATTTCTAATTTTCTTATTTGGTAAGTAATTATCCAATTACTTTTGATTTCTTCAAAATTAGCCGACAAACCATTTTGACTAAGCCAGATTTTAGCGGTTTCAACATTTTCTAAACAATATAAAAATTAATTAGAAAAATGTTTAATATTATATAAAACTTGACGCGGCCCGCGTTAGTAGCAAGTACAATGTACAAGCACTATAGCGACCAGTCTATCTTACCTCCAATAACCACCACCACGGGATGCAAGCAGCGCGACCGGGTTGACTCTCCCCGGTAACGGCAAGGCGGGACGGGGGGACTGTTGTGCGTAAGACGTACAACGGTCGGCGGAAAAGGCGATTCGAGATCCACCATCGGACCGTCGGACCGATAACATATCGTCCGACGTTAAACTCATCTGCCCGAGCGGCACGTCATGTATTATTATATTTTGGTCGCAATATTATAATACATAATTTGTGACATTCTTAAAGTGTTTGTGTTGTGTTTTTTTCATCACCTCAATCCTAACCGAACACTTTGACCTGACCACGATCAACCTTGAAACAATCATCGTGTCCGCGTCAAACTTTGAAATTACCAGGAAATATTTGTGATGCAAGATGCAAAGATGTAGCAGAGCTTGGTTTTTTCTTATCAGTTATCAGATTTAATTGCACCTATGCTACGCAATCTGCGTGATACATTTGTCCATCTCTCTACCAATTTCCCTTTAGCATGAGTATTGCCTTCTCCAGCTGGTATGAAATATACACTCTATGAAAAAAATTATGTACTTATACAAACTAATGCTTCATTTGAAATCGAAATACCTTTTGCTCGCTAGGAAACACTTCACAAATTAATGTTGCTATTTTGCGAAAAAATAAATCTGAGCCTCTAAAAATATATATAAAATTAAAACTGTTTTATACTCATTAATAATTTACTGTAAAAAGCCACTCTTTATAATTATAAAATACAAATTAATAAAGGTTATAATATTATAATGCTAGACTTCATTAATATTGCATTAAATATTGTCTAATATAACTGACACATCATACATTCATATTATTTAAAACTGATATAACTGTCTAAACCACACCATGCTGTCCATAAGTACTTATAATACAAGATTAAAGACTTAAATTGTATAAAAGTAAACAAACATTTTGGAAAATTTATTAGTGTTAATGTAGGAATAGATTTATATAGAAAATTAAATATAGATATCACTAAGTTTAAAACAAAGTCCATGTTGATTAATTAATTCCTTATTATGTTAAAAAACTGTATATTTTTTTTTTTTTAATGAAGTGCTCATTTTTATGTAATTATTATTATTTTATATTAAAATACTATATTTAACCAACTATTTTAGAACTCACCCACACTAAGCACAAGCTTTGTTTATTTTTTTTACTGTGTGTCAAAGCCACACAGGGGTGGCCGATGTCATATATTGCATGTTTTAAAATATATTATTGTAATCTGTTATGACAAAATCTGTTATGACATTCATACAACTAACCAATTTTTTTAATATTTTAAGAGTTGATTTATTAAGAATGATATTTCATACCTAACTAATCAGATTTTAAATATGTAAAACAAACTTTTAAAACAAGTGTGCACCATTTATGTTAGATCAAGAAAATATATCACTTACTTGCTATTATCTTGTAATAGAAAATTAATAAGTAGTTTTATTAGGGTATTTTGACCATCATCGGATAAAGAGCCATTATTTGTTTTTGAGTCGGCTAAAACGAAACGACCATCATTGGATGTATGTAAAAGTTCTAAAATTGTCTAGAAAACAAAATTATTTTATAAAATATTAAGCTCTGTATCACACAACAGTTATTTTTATTAAAATACCTCAATAGTCCATTCCATTGGTTTATATTTTCCATACTTTTGATGATTTGGTGTCGAGGTTGAAGGTGAAGAATTGGACGATGTATATGGACTCGAACGGTTTAGGGTTAAGTAATATTTACTTGGATCATTGACATCAGTTATATCCTGATTATTTTCTTTATGAGGCACTTCGATTAGGTTTGGTACTAAAAAGGTAGGTTCAATACTATCTGTGCTTTAAAAATAATCATCATTAATATCATTAATAAAACAATCCTAAAATGATTCCAACACTTTATGCTTTTCAATGCAACATTTTTGAATAAAACAAATAGGTAGGTAGGTACTTACTTTGACGACTTCAGATACGTCCGTTGTATTGAAACTATTATCTGTATAATACATCTTAACAACTAATATTATACACCTTTAACTTTTATATATTATGTAGTAACTAGCAATTAACAACAAATTTGAATTTAAAATATATTATATTACAATAAAAAATTGTTTAAAACAAACACGTGTATTGACTTATGAATACATCACAGTCGCAATAGAAATGAGAGGTTAGTGTTCATAGAATTTCACTATGAAATAATGTTTACTCAACGCTCCTCGGCGGTTGTAATGACGCTCGATGTTGGGTTTTTCAGATATTTTGGGGTTATTACACCGTTCAGTGTAATTAAATTGAAATAATTCGGGTGTCAAAACAACTCCAGTGTTGAGTTAAGTTGAAAATAACTAACAATTATATAAAACTCATTAACCTAGTTTGGATTAAAATTAATTTAATATCAAACTGAATCCAACTTAGTTTTAAATAAATATTCAATGTATTTATACCCAATACTGTTTATTGTTACGCCGCTAATGTTTAAAATTACCACCGATTAAAAGTTAATTTAATTGTATGAGACACTTGTTGAAATATACAATTAATATTAGTATTCAAACCATGTAAACACACGTGCGTGTACAATGTCGTTTTCTAATAGATACTTATGCAGTTACGATATAGCTGTGCAACTTCTTTACTATCACTTTCTATATTATATACGGATACGGGATGGCCTCGATTGTTCATATATGTATGTATGTAATACTCACTTGCACAGACGCTGTCATACCGAGTGTACTCGGTGTGTGTGTACAGTGGCGTAGCCAGGATTTTTTTTAGGGGAGGGGGAGGTTGTAATAAAATGTAACTTGTGGAGGATTTCACACTTCCTGAAATGTACTCATAAATTGTTCAAATAAATGTTCGTTAAAATTTGATATATTTGTTCTGAATCAATCTGCACAAATTATAATTATATTTTAATTAAATTATATTTATTGGCAGTTATTGCTTAATAGGTTTATATAGATCAATGCTTCTCAACCTTTTCATAACGGCCGCCCACCTAAGAAGCAAAATATTTTTCAACGCCCCCCCCCCCCACTTCATTAAAATAAAAATAAAAATATTATACATGAAAAGTTTAATATTGAATAATTAATAAATATAATATATATATATATGTACAAATGTGAATATAATGAAAATAAAATGTAAAATTTATGTTTAAATATAATTTAAGAGGATAATTAAAATGTTTTTAAATGTATTGATCAGTGAGATGGTTGTGCTTGGTGATCCAGAGCCAGTTTTTTTACGTTTGGTTCAATGTTTGTGAGATGAAGGCGTAAGTCTCCTCTTTTGAGGATGTCGAGTCGATTTCTTTTTTTAGTTATTAGATTTGTTACCGCACTAAATCCTCGCTCAACGAGGTAAGAGGAAGGGAAGGCAATTAATAATTTTTGTACGACAGTCCACAGCCCAGGATAAATTCGACTGATAGTAGACTGGAGCCAAAATTCTGTGAGGTTTTCACCATTCTTAAAACTTGCTTTTAACATCTCGTTAGTGGAAATTTCGATCAATTCTTCTTGATACTGTAGTCTTGCTGATTCAATATTTACAAAAGGGTTTATGACCCATTGAGGAACTTCCAGGGACAAAATATCTTCAAAACGTTGTGAAAAATCTTTATCCAAAGATTGAAGGTGTTGACAGTAAATGTGTGTGTCATCAAACGAGATCTTATTGAGCTCGTCGCCTTGAAGTTGCAAATTGATGTCATTGAATTTTGCGAATAAATCGGTCATATAAGCGATATCGGTCTTAAATTGTAGCAACTTACTTCTCACATCTACATCTTTCTCTACAAGGAACTCAAGTATAGATTCGAATATATTCCAAAAAATGTTGAGGCACGCGCCTTTGGAGAGCCATCGAACCTCAGTGTGTAGAATAAAACGATTGAATTCTTCGTCGTTGTCTTTACACAGCTGTGCGAATAGTCGATCGTTGAGAGAATTACTGCGAATTTTGTTGACAGCAGAGATGACATATCGTAATGACTGATGCAAACGGTCGCTCAGGTTTTTTGCAACTAAATGCTGTCGGTGAATCACGCAGTGAACAGCTAAAATACCTGGTACTTCTTTCTTTAAAAAGGCGATGAACCCACGATGACGACCCACCATTGCAGGCGCTCCATCAGTGGCAACAGACTTAATGTTCACAAGAGGAATATTCTTTTCTTTAAAATAATCTTTGATGGTATTGAAAATAGATTCACCTTTAGTATCTGCTATCAAGGTTCTTGCAAAAAGCATCTCTTGTATGATTTTTCCTTCCTTAAAAAGTCGAACATACGCCAACAGTAAAGCCTCGTTACCAGGCAATGTCGATTCGTCAACTTGAAGGGAAAATTTGTTGGATACCAAGAGCTCTCATAAAGAAACTTCTACGTCTTCAGCCATTTCATCAATTCGTCGTCGCACAGTATCGTTACTTAATGGAACTTTTTTAATGACATTGTATGAGGCTGAATGGTGTAGAACTGTTTCTAGAACTTCCTTGATAGCTGGCAGTATTAATATTGTTCACCAATGGTATGGGCTTTTCCTGATTTAGCTATTAGTTTTGATATATTATAAGAGGCTATTAAACCATCGTCACATTGTGTTGAAGAAGTTGTGAGTAAGCCTGAGACTGATGGTGCCTTCAAAAACTTGTCCCTAATATTCGTAAAAAATAACAAATTTTTATTTTGTTTGTCAGGGTGAATTTTTTGAAGATGCTCTTGCAAACGCGACGGTTTCATTGCTTCGTTAGATAATACTCTGTTGCACAGTAAACACATAGGAAGCTGGGCGTTGGACGGTGATGGAATAAATTCGTACATCAAGTAATTTGAATTATATTGGCGACATTTCCTTTTTGCTTCTGACATCGTTGAATAATATACAATTTTAATATAAACCGAAACCCGAAACGAAAACTAACACAACTGGCACGGGTAAAATCTAAATGTATACTGAAAGTACAGTAAGAAAAAGCATAATGCAGTTAAAGAGTAATAAAGATAATGATTCGTTCGAAAACGATTACAGATAAGCAAACGTTTGACGCTCTGGTATGTGTAGCTTATATTTCATAATCACGAGTTTATTTTAGTAATCGATAAAAATTAAAACATTTACCAATATAAATAATAATAATTGGTGCGTTGCTTTGAACGGAAAAAAAGTTCACCGCCCCCCTATCACCCAAAACGAGCCCACCGCCCAAAACGAGCTCACCGCCCATCTGTAGTCCTTCACCGCGATATCGCCCCCGTTGAGAAGCACTGATATAGATAGTTGCATACACAAGAAGTCTTACTCTCCTAAAAATAAATAAATAAATAGTAAATTAATTAAATTTTAATTAAATTACTACTTACTTTAATTATTTAACTATTTACCTATTTCGGTGTGTACTAGTTGCGGTCATAATCAAAAATTACATACTAGTTGCGGTCACCCCTCAAAAAGGTTACATACTAGTTGCGGTCACCCAACAAAAAGGTTACATACTAGTATAGTTACATATTATTACTCAAATAATAATAACTAAGTATACTAAATAATATAATATAATATAGTTTATATAATAATTAAATATGAAATTAATATTTGGTTTATTTATTTAATTTAGAAAAATTTACTAATCAACATTTTCCTTCCCATTTATATCGAAAAGATAACAGACTTAGGACTGTCTACACTATTATTTATTGTGTAGGCATGGTTAAAAATGTTGATACTTATGTTTAAATTTGTGTCAAAGTATAATATGTTTAAACTTGTGTCAGAGTTTTTTATATTTACATTTCTTGAATTTGTATTATTTGATGAAATGTCTTGATCTTGCACATGCTCTAAAGCTGGTATTACAGTAAGCGTCTAATATAATTTAAAAAGCAATTAAGTAAAACGCAATAGAGTTTATAGGTAATAATTAATAACTTTATTAAAAATATATATATTAATTATATTATATATTATATATTATACTATATCCTATATATAGCATTAGCTTTTTTTTATAACATTTGTGTATATTTTGTAACATAAAACACACATCATGCTCATTTAGTATATAATTATCAACCAGAAAAAATAAGCAAATGCATACAAATTTGGGCTCTGCCTAGTAGCATTCAATTTAAGCGATAAGCTATTTAGATATTTAAGTCTTAACCAGTATAATATAACTCAAATAAAATTACCTCATTGTTTTCTGCTAAAGGTTCGGATCTACTTTTTTTCTGGAAAAAGGATATAATTGTATTTTTTCTTTTTTTTGAAGAATCCATAATAACAATTAGCAAAATATTAAAAATTATTAAAAATTATTATAAAAACTAGAGAAACATCCAAACATGTGTCCATGTATTTTATAATGATAATATTGTTCTGTGATAATATTCATATTGATAACAACTAGACCGCTAAACTATAGATAAATCTACAACCATGGTAAATTAATAATAAAATAATTGAATGATAATGATTATTATCATCAGTGCAGTCGATAACATAAATTACACAATATGATGGTGTAGTGTAAATATTATCTGCACGAATGCAATTATAATACGACACTGTGTGCACTATTTAAGATAAAGTTTATCTTAAACCGTGGTAGTGTGTGAATACGACTACGGCATAACAGAATACATTTTACCACGACCAAATGATTGTATTCCTATATTATAAACATTATATTTTTGATATAAATACGGCTGAGGAGGAGGGTTTTAACACCCCCCCCCCTGGCTACGCCACTGTGTGTGTATAGTCACAGTTTAATTGTCCAGTTGTACGTTATTATATATTATACTTATACATAATCATATTGTCGTGTTATTACTTATTATATTAAGAGGACGCCACACCCGCATGTATTGTCTCCGTCTTACAAATGTACAACATAGCAAAAACTCTTTTGCGAGGGACAACTTTTCTCGCATCATATTTTTTGTAGAACTACCAAATTTTCACAGCACTTAAAGAAGAACTTCATCTGTGCAACAGCGTGCTCTATTTTTCAATAACATATATACAATACAAGTTATTTGCTTCTAAACATTTGGTTTTTTAATTTGCTTATAAAAAATGATTGGATTGAAAAAAAGAGCACGCTGTTGCACAGATAAAGTTCTTCTTTAAGTGCTGTGAAAATTTGGTAGTTCTACAACAAATATGGTGCGAGAAAAGTTGTCCCTCGCAAAAGAGTTTTTGCTATGTTGTACATTTGTAAGACGGAGACAACACATGCGGGTGTGGCGTCCTCTTAATGCTAAAATCACTAGTACGTCAAGCTTCACTTTCAACAACACTTAGTTCAACATATCCTTATTGACCCTCCGATTTGTTGTTAAATTACAGCGGATATTTCTATGCGTGATAGAAACAAAAAACTAATAATAATAAGAGGATTTCAACACATATTTTATTGTCTTTTTGAGCCCAATATAAAATACTGCCCGACAAAGAATCATAAGTGAAACTATAGGAAGACCAAACTTACTCATATCCCTACAAAAAAAATTTTTTCATCTTTGGTATAGGTAATATTGAGGTGGGGCTATAGACAAGAATAGCCCTCTCTATTATCTAGTGCTATAGTGCCACTGCAAATAAGTGCCAATATTTTAAACCAAGAGATTTAAAACTTTAATTTTGGTAATAGATAGTTAATTATTAAACTAAAATGAACAAAACTCGATTCTTCTTCCTCTTAATAATTGTTTTAATATAATTATTTACCTAATAAGTAATCTACCTAAACACCTAATCTAATATTACACTAAACTACTACCGTTCCTAAATTGTTAACAACTCGAACTTGCCTTTGTTGATACATCTAAATCTGAAGATCTTTTCGGTGACTTAAGAAAAGGACTAAGTTCTTGAATTAATATATTAGCTAAATTTTTTGTAAGTCTATAGTTTTTAATAAATGCCGAATCTGTAAGTTCAAAGGAGTTCAATTGACACAACAATAAGTTTAAGTTTGGGCCATTTTCTAATAAAATCTTGCATCTCAGAATGTAATTTACATACAGTGATTTCTGAATTGAATTTTGGTAGTTTTGAACTCATCCAGTTGAAGCTATTCTCTGGCAAGTTCTCCTTAAAATAACGTGGATCCAAAAGTGAACTTTCTTTATACAAATCACCATGACTTTTAAAACGATTATTTAAACTTGATACTACCTGATCATACACCACATTAAATACTTGAGTTTTAAAACGAAAAATGGAATTTTCTGGTGTTTCATCATGTGTGTTTTCACCAGGCATTAATTTTTTTTTATTATTCCTTTTTTCCGGAAGACAATTTTCCACCGTATAGTCTAAATTATTTTTAATAAATTCATCATTTGCCCAGTCAATAAACAAATTTGTATTATCTACTACATTATCAAAATTTCTGGATTCTTTACTTAGAACACTAATAGATTGTATTACCATTGTATATACTTGAATCATATTCATTTCTTTGCTTTATAAATAAAGTGATACAGGTGAAGTAGTTATCAATATTTGTAAAAAAAATATGAGCAGTTAGTATTGTTTCATATTTTAAATCTTGCATCTTGGTTGAACTTAGTTGATGTATATATTTCATGAAGTGTGTGCACTATATTGACAAACAAACTTTCTTGTGGGTGTGAATATGATCCAAAAACTTTATTGAGGCAGCGATCTTTTGCCCACCACCGTGTATCACCAACGAGGGGGATACATTTAGCTTTACTATTATTTGTCCATACGTTCATTCTTAAATATGATTCCCTAAAAAATACAGCTATTGTATTAATTAAACCAAATAATGTTGTACTTTTACAACACACTTGTGTAGTGTCAATCATGACTAAATTTTAAACGTGCGCATAACACCTTACATGTGTTTGATCTGGACTTTGTTTATTCAACCAAGCTGAAAATCCATTATAATGGCCTCTCATGTTACTGGCACTATTCGTCGAACTTCCGATGCAGTTCTTGACATCCAAATTGAATTCACTAAATACATTACATACAATGTCACACACATTTTTGTCTGTACCGCTTTCACAATCAACCAATGCAACCAATCGTTCATTAACTTTCTCGTTAACAAATCGTATAATAACTGCCACTTGATCATGTACATTTACATCTTGTGTTGAATCAATTTGTACAGAAAAAAATTTGCTTCCCTTATGCTTTCTGAAATTGACTTTTTCATTAGGATTCCTATTGCTTCAATTATATAATCAGCAGTGGTTTTTGATAAATAATTCACAAGACCTCCCGGACGTCCTGAGTGTACATTGTCTTTTTGGAGGGTTTTAGCTAGTTGACTTTTAAATACAGCAGTTTTGACATGTTCTTTTAATAAAGGATCGTATTTTGTAAGTAATATCACTATTTCTAGAAAATTACCATGATCTAAGTTACAATTGTCTAATGTGTAGGCTGCTTCTGCATCTTTAGCTCCTCTATAGCTTAATCCACGTTTGCCTATTACCTTGACTATATCAGTTAATCGTCCTATAACAGCTCTTTTTCGTTCAACTTCATAACGTTTTCCACTGTTTAACAGGGATTCAATATCTGAAGCATTAGAATACATTAAAAATGCTTCAAAACTATTTTGATGACTTATTGAACGTTCATGTTCCTTGATTTTAGTGGAAGGATTATTGTTAGATTCAGTTTTACATCCAATGGTAAATCGATTCTCTTTATTTCCAAATGCCAAACAGAATGTACAAAAGAAAGAGTTAATGGAGTAGCTCAACCACTGCCTTACAAAATACACATTATTAAATGACTGGATGGCTTCTTTTCTAAAATAGAATTTTAGTTTATGAAAAGTTACACCATTGTACGGTTGTTTAGGGTGAAACTTGAAAAATTCGGATAATCTATTTTTTTCTGGTTTCTTGAAGTAATCCAAATTAATTTCATACTCATAAAAAGTCAAATCATTTTGAATACCATTTGAAACCTAGTGGGTAAAATAATTTTTATTACATTTATATATAAATGAAATAGGAAATAGTAACTAAAAAAAAATTAAATACCTATTAAAATTAAATTTGGGAGCATAAAACAACTAGTAGTTACTGGATGTCTTTAATCTACAGTAATATAGGTATTCTAAAAGTTAAATTTACCTATTTTAAATTTATCAGTTTGTGATAGTATATATATGTATACTAATATATATATATATATACTAATATATAGATACTATATATTACACCTTGTACATACCATAAAGTAATATTGCTCTAAAAGTTATATACCAGCTACATATAAGTCATGAATTTATACACCAGTGATATCTACATAATATACATTATACACACCACAGAGTACCTACTACTTTAGGCATATATACGTATTAAATATAGCGTGAAGACTTAATTATCTAACTTTCTATAATTTGTTGAAATGTTTATTTATGAGTTTTTTCATATTATTAATAATTTGAAAATTATTTGTATTTGAAGTAAGCAGATTAGATCAATTGTTTGACCTATTTGTAAGAATGGTTTATACGTGGATATAGATTATAGTATCTATATATTGTGCATTACACACATGCACACATTAATATATAAAGCGACGATTTGATGTATAGGTATGAGGGTTTGAAGACGAATAGAAGGTCAGAACAATAGGGGTTGAGAGACAACATTTTCCATCTACTTGACAGTCACGGAATTTTGAAGGCGACTATCAATTACTTAAGTAATTAAATTAAATACGAATAAACACTGAATATAATCAATATTATTGATAATCTTCTATCTAAATTATATTAAGTACCTATATTTTCAGTATAACTAATACAATTTTATTTATTGTTGTAACCATGATTGTAAGAATATTTTTAATGAATGAAAAATACATATTATTTTATACATATTACAATAACAACATAATATAAATATATTTTAATTTTAATAACTACACTGTACATTAATTAAATGAATTAAAAATATTATAGTTGAATGTAATTTAAAACATGGAAAAAACACTAAAAACCTTATAATTTAAAGCGGATCCTGTTAATTTTTCTTCACCATAAATAAGCTTTGAAATTACTTACTTTAGTGTTAGAACTTATAATAAACTAATGAGTCTTAAAGTATTATTTATAATTAAACATATTAAAAAAAGTAATGAACAGAATACTAAGCACTATATTCGAATTACTCTATACTTAGCTCAGGATTGTAATGTATATTAATGTTAAATTTAAAAGCAACAATAAATTGTCGATTCTGATGAGAGCTCAGTTAAATTCATTGACCTATTATAAATGGACTGAGCGTAGAAAGAGAAACCGCGGCCAAGAATGAGATAAAAGATGTACTCCTTTTTGGAAGAAAATATTCTTAAAATAATTTTTCTTCCTGGCTGAAATTTATGATAAGAGCCGGTACCGGCATGGATATCAGCCTGCTATTTGCCGCTAAAATTGACTTATCAATTTTCAACGAATGACGACTGTTGCCTAATCGACTTTTTGGTAGTTTGACTTTGAGTATTCAACATTTTTCAAAAAAATTTAGTTATTGTATTGCTCTAATTGCTGACGAATTTTACGATGGTTTGGAGTTGCTGTATTCCTTTCGGCGAGTCCAAAGGAAATAAAGGATCCAAACTAAAGTTGCATAAGTAAGTATTATACTCTTATACATTTTAATTGTAACCCTTTTATTTTTCTTAGATTTCCACTTGATAAAAATCGTCAAACATTATGGGTCAAATCAATTCAAAACTTTCAACCGTCATATATAATGAAGAAATCCCTTTACGTTTGTCAATGTCATTTTTTATCAACAGACTATGAGTTAAACAACTTACTAAAAAAAACTGCTGTTCCATCTGTTTTTAGTAAGTCATTTTAGTACAACATGAAAAATTAGTATCTGTTTAGACACATAATTTTGGTATAAACATATAGGTGAGGTTATAACGTTGCTGCCTTATACAATTTTTGAGGACAATAGTAATTTCCCATCTCAAGTTCCTTGTTAGTATTTCAAAATTTATAGTAAAAGATAATTTATTTTAGAAGTTTAATTAGTTTGTACTCATAATGTGATATAAATTAATAATGTTTTAGGTGATCCAAATACTAGTAAGAATCTAGCAGAAGAGTTGGAATGTTATCTGTTGAAATATACAATTAATATGTAGTATATGTAGTCAGCCTTGACACGTGTATACAATATAGTAACTAGTTATGTACGAGCATAAGACTCACTCTCTTCACGGATGTAACATGACCTCGGTCGTGCATATATATAGGGCCTTTGATGTATGTAATATTCACTTGCACAGGCGTCGTTGTACAGAGCGTATACGATGTGTGTGTATTGTCACAGTTTAATTGTCCAGTTGTACGTTATTATATATTATACTTATACATAATCATATTGTCGTGTTATTACTTATTATATTAATGCTAACATCATTAGTCCGTCAAGCTTCACTTTCAACAGGTTATGGGCCCAGTCAATAACCAAGACATACAGTCTAGTGGATTCGTGATCGAAGTATTTTTATATTTGTATTAACGCAGAAAACTACAACCAGTTGGAGATATCCTGGATTTCGGAAAACGGCGGAACAGTGTACATAGGTAAAGTTTTGTTATAAATTTTTATACAGGAAAGTATACGGGAAACCATCGGTCGGTGAAGATAACAAAATTATGTGCGGAAAACTGGTCGTTATGGAAGTTCCAGATGAAGGTCATTCTAAATGCCTTGGAAGTAGGTGAGATAGTTTCAGACGAATGGACGAAACCAAGTCTACCTATAAAAAAGTCGGCAGCAGAGACCGACGAGGAAGCCAAAGCACGTTGGCAAAGGCATACTAGCGCTTGGATAAAAGCGGACGGTAAATGTCAGAAAATAATAGTTACCTCAGTGGACGATGGTCCATTACAATATTTGATTAACTGTGAGACTGCATTGGAAATGTGGGAGAAACTGCTGAGTATTTACGAGCAGAAGTCTGAGGCAAGTTTACATTTGCTTCAACAACAATTTTTCAGTTATTCAAAGGAGTCGACAGATGACATGTCGACGCATATTTCTAAAATGGTCAATTTAGGAAGGAAACTGAGAGTAGCGGGTGAACCAGTTACGGATAACATGGTTATGACAAAAATACTAATGACACTACCAAAAGAATATAATCATTTTTACAGTGCTTGGGATTCAGTCCCGACGGGAAGTAAAAATATAAATAATTTGACTAGTCGATTGTTGATTGAAGAATCACGGGTTATCCAGATCAAAGGTGAAGTTGGTGAACAAGAGAAATCGAGTGCATTTCCGGCCAAATTTCAAAACAGATCTGATGGAAGAAACGGCAGTCGTAATTATGGAAAAGGTAAAAATCAATTTACTAATAAAAGTAATATTAAGTGTTATTACTGTGGTAAACTAGGTCATTATAAAAGAGACTGTAGAAATTTTCTACATAGTGTACACGGTGGTAAAACCGGTACGATAGGTGCGAACTTGAACGCATTCGTAAGCGAGTCAAGAATAAATAATATTGCAACAGATGCGTGGGTACTAGACTCAGGCGCTTCGGATCATATGAGCGCGAATCGAGAGTGGTTTTCAAGTTATGAACCACTGGACAGCACGCAACAAATCACGATAGGTGATGGGATGAATCTGTATGCAGCAGGTAGAGGTAATATTAATATATTATCATACGTAAACGGTAATTGGAATAAAAATTACATGGCAAACGTGTTGCACGTGCCGGGACTAAAATTTAATTTATTTTCGTGCGGTGCCGCGATGGATAAAGGATTAGTAAGACGTGTATGTTAACTAAACAGGGGAAACCCGTATGCTCAGGTAAGAGATGCGGAAGGTTGTTTGAGTTAAACATCAAGGTCGAAGTACCGACAAACGGGTACGCGACTGTAGCTGTCGAAAACAGGTTGTCTGTTTGGCACGAGCGCATGGCACATCAGAATTTGCAGTACGTAAAAAGTTGTTTGGCGAAACACGAAATAGTATGTTCGGCCAAGGACGACGAATTCATGTGCAGCAGTTGTATAATAGGTAAACAAAGTCGTAAATCATTTAGTAAAAGTAATACGGAGTATCACAATGTCGGTGATTTAATCCATGCAGACCAATGGAGGTAAGCTCTATAGGCGGTTCAAAATACTTTTTGTTATTCAAAGACGACTACTCGCATTATAGAACGGTATATTTTATTAAACTTAAATATGATGTTAAAAATATTTTTGAGACGTTCATAAAAAGTGTTGAAACAGAAACAGGTTCTAAGGTCAAAATATTACGAACGGATAATGGATTAGAATTCGTAAATAAAGAAATTACGGGTATTTTACAAAAACACGGGATTCGACATCAGTTAACAGTTCCCTACACACCACAGCAAAATGGAAAAGTGGAACGGGAAAATCGTACAAATCGTACAATAGTAGAATCAGCGAGGACAATGATTTGTGCGAGAAATTTGGATGTATCACTTTGGGCGGAGGCGGTAAACACGGCTGTTTACACGCTTAATCGAACAGGAACCAGTTCAGTTAAAAATAACTCACCATAGAGTTATATTATAAGGAAATGCCAGACATTAAACACTTACGAGTTTTTGGTACTGTCGTATATACACACATACCAAAGCAAAAACGTAAAAAGTGGGACCCTAAAAGTGAAAAAGGAATATTTGTTGGCTACTCGGATAATACCAAAGGTTATCGTGTGTATTATTCGAAAACAAATAGAATTTCAATGTCTAGAGATATTATATTCGAAAACGAAGGTAATAAATTGGAAAATATAATTGCAGACAAATTAGAATTCACAGATACTCAGACTCAAATCGAGGACGATCCGGTCAAGGTCGAATTGACGACGGTCGACAACAGGAGTGGCATGGTGCTACGTGATCGGAATACGTTAAAAGCGCTGATCAGGTATAATGTGTCGTCGTTCGTCGCCAATCTCGTTGAACCACTAATCGTGATGAAGCGATAGCTGGCCCACAGAAAAACGAGTGGGAGCACGCTATGAGTGGTGAAATTACGTCACTACACAAAAACAACACTTGGTCACTAGTTAATCTGCCTCAGGGCAAGGTTGCGTTACGTAACGCATGGGTTTTCAAGACCAAATATAAAAGTGACGGTAATATCGATAAATTTAAGGCCAGATTGGTCATTAAAGGTTGTTCACAGAAATACGGTATAGATTACCATGAAACATTTTCGCCGTTTAATTAGTTTGTACTCATAATGTGATATAAATTAATAATGTTTTAGCCTTTAGGTGATCCAAATACTAGTAAGAATCTAGCAGAAGAGTTGGAATGTTATCTGTTGAAATATACAATTAATATGTAGTATATGTAGTCAGCCTTGACACGTGTGTACAATATAGTAACTAGTTATGTACGAGCATAAGACTCACTCTCTTCACGGATGTAACATGACCTCGGTCGTGCATATATATAGGGCCTTTGATGTATGTAATATTCACTTGCACAGGCGTCGTTGTACAGAGCGTATACGATGTGTGTGTATTGTCACAGTTTAATTGTCCAGTTGTACGTTATTATATATTATACTTAAACATAATCATATTGTCGTGTTATTACTTATTATATTAATGCTAACATCATTAGTCCGTCAAGCTTCACTTTCAACATTATCCATTAGAGTTGATGAAAAGTAACCATAATCAATCCAGTATATTTTTTGATTAGTTTTCCATAAATATTTAAAATTAATTTTTATTATTTTATTAGATAGTCCGAAATCACCATTAAAAATGGATGTAAAACAAGATTTTGCAGTTATTAAGAAATCCTGTTCACCTCGGTAAGTTATAATTTTGTGTTCATATAATTTGTTCTTGTGTAACCAAGCTAACTGGTTGTCAGAAATTGAGAAACTGTACATTCATCAACCTTTATTAAATATTTTATAGGATTATAATAAATTATAATTTGTTTTATTTTAGAAAAAGAAAATGTTTTATTGTTGATTTTGATGTCTAGGATTTAAATAGTCCAAGAAAGGGGTTGCGGTATTGGTCAGAGTCACAAAATACAATTAAAAAGTGTAAAAGAGAAATTCTTTTAACAAAAAAAAAGAATAAAAGACTTTTAAATAAAATTAAAAATTATAGACAACTAATCAATAACCTTAAAAATAAAAATTATATTTCAGACAACTGTTATTCAGTAATTAAGGTAAAAACTACAAATAAATAATAAGAGGAAGTGGCACCCGCAAGTGTTGTCTCCGTCTTATAAGTGTGTACGCTCAGCATGTCATAGGCTTTCTATTATATTTTTGTTTTAAGCGAGTTAGGAGTATTTTAAGGTGTACAAAAGATTTATAATTTTAAAATACTCACTTTAAAATTAAAATATGATGAAAAGCCTCTGAAAATGCCAAGATAATAATCTTATCTTTAAATTTTAAAAGAGGCCAATTCACTCTAATTTTTAAACTATTGTAGCTAATCATAAAATGTTCTATATTACTCATATTTTGTTAGACAAGAGACAGCACAGGCAGGTGCCACATCCTCCAAATAAATAATAAGTTGTGTGTCCATGTTACTAATAAACCTTATATTTTTTAATCTGTACAATAAATAGTTTTATATTTTATTATTTATGTGTTGTGTTTATTTGTTGCATAAGGATTATGTTGCCAATCACAAATATTTAATAAATCATTTTTAGGAGGCGTTGCCTATAGCTGAACAAGAAATTGTACTTAAACAATTAAATATTAAAACTGGTAAAACGATATCTCCTGAATTAAGATCATTTGCACTCACTCTTAATTATTATTCAGCATCAGCATACAATTATGTACGAAAACAATTTAATAACTGTTTGCCCCACCCAAGTACACTACGAAAATGGTATGGAGGTATTGATGGTCAAGCAGGATTTTTAAATGAGGCATTAAATGCAGTAAAAATTAAAGTTGATTCTATGGCAAGTCTTATATTCTTAGCAAGTCACCATATAAAAAACCATTGTTTCTAAAAGATATAGAATTATGTCATAAGTTTATATTCGATTCTATACAATATTTACAAAGCCTAAAAGATTAAGATCATAAACCAATATTACTAAGTTCTAGAAAAACTGGATTCATGGGATTGATTATATGTTTAACAAGTGTTAAACATTTATTGGATGAACTTGTTGCAAGTGGAAAGCTCAAATTTCTATTGACATATAAGCTTTCACAGGACCATTTAGAGATTCTTTTCTCTTCTATACGAGCACGTAATGGGTTTAATAATAATCTGACAGCAACCCAAGTTGAAGCAGCAATGAAGAGAATATTGGTACACACAGAAATAATGATTTCTTCTGGAGCAAATTGTTTACCCCAAGACGCAACAACAATATTACATGTTTTGAGCTCAAAAAAGAAAAGAAAACCGAGAAGATTATATAGATATATTATGTGCAGAAGACACTGAAATGGAAAATGATTATTGTGACAATATTGTGGATAACATTAATAACCATATAACACATGACGTAATAGAATATATTGCAGGGGCAATTGTTAGAAAGATAAAGAAAATTATACAATGCAATGAATGCGCTGCAGTTCTATCTGCAAATAATAACTGCTCATTAATTGATAATAAAACAAGAGGTTACTTGATAAAACCATCATAAGATGTTACAGATATATGTATCAAGGCCGAAAGAGTTTTTAAAAGTAACATTGTGTTAATAAAACAAAAAAGCAACCCAATAAACACTTTAATTGTCAAAACAACATCAACAATAGAAATAAACAAACTATTCCAAACTTTAAATAACCGCATATTAAACCAGCCTCCTCTACATAACCACTTACTTTAGCTAATAAAAAATATTCTTTTATACTACTTCAAAATCCGTATTCATCATTACAATAAAAATCTATCACAACCTCAGCAAAGAATTCGTTCAGCGCTTACAAAGATTATACATTTTAAACACCAATACAATTTTTCAAAAATTATGCATTCATTAAATAAATAAAATAATATCTACACTTTCCTTACTTTAATACATTATTATAATATTATATAGTATATTATACATTTATAATATACTGGTGGCTCTGATAGCTTCTAGTATATTAACAGCTGCAGGTAGCTAGACCGTTTACTGTGAAGATGAGGTAGTAGTTGAATAATTATAACACAAATGCCAAATTATACTGTTGTTTATTAAAGTTCCAACAATCACAATGGTGCTAAGTCCAAAATGACAATCGTTATACGGAGCTGCGTGAAGGTGCTTGCAGTAGCGTTGAGTGGACACGTCTGAACTCTGAATACAGGCCGTTTCGGGGTCCCTCTTATAGTTCGGTCCCCGCTCCCCTTGCCAAGTGATACGGTATCTTTGTTCTAGCGGATGTGGGTTATGTGGCCATCGACCTAACTACGCATTTGCGAAATTGCTAATCTATTTTCCGCATTATTAATATATATATTGTATGCTAATTTGTGAACTGTCAATTCAATAAAATAATCATACTGTTTTTTTCATATTAAATTTCCTTTAAATATAAAGCCATCGCATATATCAAACCCGCATATTCTACATGATTGCAAAACCCGCACTGGCCTATTGTGGTATTATTTCAACCAGGAAGGTTAATTAGTTTTTGTTTAATATATCTGCACATTACCTATCTACCGTATATTATGTTAAGTATGCTACCTGTCGAGACTTCGAATGTTGCGTAGTAACTTGCTTACTACACATTTATAATTTTTACTTCGAAAGCTGTAAAATTTCATTATCAGTAGAGTTGTAAATAATAAACAATTTATGAAGATGAACAAGTTGTATTTTTTCATGGAACAAAAGAAATAACTTTTTCCTTTCTTCCAAATAGGAGTACTAGCTCTATCTCATTCTATGCCCAAGATTGTTACACACGAAAGATAGGAAACTCTCAGTCCATTTATAATAGGTCAATGGTGAAATCACTTTTGCTGACATATCTTCAAATATTTTTACAGTTATCGGTAGTTTTTTCTAAGGAAACTAACAATTGAGAAAATCAAAAAATTACCTTTTCTAGATAGTGTACATTATAGGTACCAACTAGACTAGATTTTCAGTCAAAACAAAGATCACAAGAAACTATAATTGGGTATTATTTTTTCTATTTAAAAAAAAAAATCTTATAGGAAAAAAAACTTTTTTTTCCTTTAAGACGGTCTAGCGATCAATAGATACTGTTAGGAAAAAATGTATGATGCAACATATGCTCCTTATGATACTTTTATACGTAGGTACACTTAGGATAAATATTTTATTTGATATTAGATAAGTATAAAGGTATAACAATTAACAAATAAGTAATATGTCATAAAGTGTTAAAACATTTTATTTTATTGTAACATCACTTAACTAATGGATTACATATTGTATAGATATAATATTTATAAGTAGTTCAAAAGATTTTAGATGAGTTCAGTCCAACAACCAGATAACTCTACTCTTATCAAAAATTGATTGTTCATTGAATATTCTTCATGGAGAAAAATCAGAAAAATCACTTTATCATTTCTGCAGATATCTCAAAATTAATTATTCCCCGATTATTTATGACCTCGGATGGTTTTATGTATAGTAAAAAAAAAATTAAAAAAATTAAAAACACAATACCACATTAGTAGTGATCATCTATGTTTTAGTATTGTGCCAATAACTTAAAAACAGAATAGTTTTTATGCTGGTGTACAAAAATAATTATTTATTTAAACCAACTAATTATGACGACGTAAACCACTAAATATATTATCTGCATTGAACAAGAAAAACATCTGATATTTTGTTAACCATAGAAAATATTTTATAAATACCACGTAAAATACAGGTACTTACAGACTGCAGGTAACTCTATGTAATTATATTCACAAATTCACAATATGGTAATAAGAGCTATTAAAAGAAATTTTTTTTTCTAAAAGATATTTTCATAGAAATAATAGGGTTTATTCACTAATAATTAACATTCTACTATTTATTTTTTAGCTTTATCAGATAGTATTAAATATTAGAATGTATAAGTAAATTACTATAATATTGTTTACTATTTTATTTTCCGTATATCAATAAAAATATATTTATATACCAGACAATACCTATATATATATTATATATTTCATAACTTAAACTATACCAATGGGTATAAAAATTCCATTTCTTCTACAATTGGTACTAATAAAATATTTAATGTTGAATATAAATGTATTGGTGTATCTAAAGTAAATAGGTAATACAAAAGTACTTAGTATTAGTACACATGTTGGGACAATAAAAAAGAAATAATTATTTTAAAATTTTTCTATTGGACACACCAAATCTCACAGCATAGAGTAAAACAATTTGATAACAGTTTTTTTAATATTTTAAAAATATTAATGCTGATAAAATAATATTTTAAGTAAATAATATAAAACATATATTAGTAGTTTTATGCCGGGTGCACTAAACATTTAAGTTTTTGGGTGGACTTTCAGACTCTAACTCAATTATCTCTTGAAAATTCTCATTGCACATTGAAGGCAAAGACACTTCAATATCTAGATCATTATTAAGTGTTGATGAGTCAGTTAGCTTACATTCCATTTCCTTTTCAATTGGAATTTGCAAATTTTATGGCATGTATTCCTAAATAAAAGAATTATAAGTAACTTCATATATTTATACAAAAAAATGGATTTAAGTAATTTTATACAGACCATAAACAGGGTTTTCGGGTGGACTTTCCGACTCCAATTCAACTATCTTCTGAGAATTATCATTGCAAGTTGAAGGCAAAGACACTTAATAATCCAGATCATTATCTCTACATTTTATATTTTTACTAGTTGACAGTGCAAAACACTGTGTGAATTAGTCAGGTATAGTTAATTTCAAAATTATAAGTTTAAAATATTATATCTACATAACTAGGTACATACTATTGACTATTGTATAGCATATTATAATTTCAATAATAATTTACTAAATAAACTTACCTTTTTTGGGAGCTTTAACAAAAAATAATTTAGATTGTTTAGGGTCACTTCCGGCAGCTTTACGTTCAGCTTCCCGTTTTAGCCTTAACTTTTCCGCTCCTCCTTTGACATTTTTTGGTTTATCTTTATACATCATAAAAATATACTATATTATACTGATCACTGATGAGTATAAAGTAAAAAAAAAAATAATAATGTGTCGCGTGTGTACTGTTTAGACGTTTAGTGTCGACTGTGAGAGTTTACTCGTTTATGTACAATGTGTTTACTGTTTATCATGTATGTGTGAGTGCTGTTATTCGTATTAGCCGATAATAATGGAAAAACCCGTAGATTTATAACCGTCATTGGCGATGATAATATAATTAAATAGTAACTTATCACACTGCCGTACTGGTACTATAAATTATTTATATGCTATTGCCTATTAATACTTAATAACATGGTTTATGGATTGGAATGGTTGTTGGCTGTGGACTGTGGTGAGTGGAATTTTTTGTATTCGTACTTTATTGTACAGGTTTTGTGGTATTGAAATATTTTCGGCCATGTTTTACTAAGCCGGCCCAAATTTTAAGCGGCCCACCGAGTTCAACTCGGTAACTCGCCGGCCCTATCCGGGCCTGAGTACAGTGGACAATTTATTAATGATTGGCTGAATAGGTTATACATCACTATTTAAGCTAATATCAAGCACTTTTAAGCTAGAAGAAGAATTAGAAGACTCGTTAGAAGTCGAGGTAACATTTAATTTTTAAATTTTTGATTGAGGTTTATCTATTGTACTATCATCATCGTTCAATGTCCTTGTGGATTTCGGAATAGGTTTATAAGCCGGCTATTCATTTTATTTTAATTTAATTAGTAGTAAAATTTTAAGCAAAATAAAATAAAAATGTACTTAGGTTATTTTAATAGTGTAAATAGACAAAAAAAAAAAAATTAAAAAACGATTACCTGGATCGGCTCGGCCCCTCACTAGTCACTATATGTCTACACAGTTACTGTACTGTACTGAACACACCAACACATCGTAATAAATTAATACCAAAAAATAACATTTATAATCCATATTTATTATCTCATATCAACATCGTCAAATTCATGACGATTGTCGGCAGTGAACAGCCAGTGACGAAAGTATAAATAACAACCATTTCGGGAATATTGTCTATTATTTAATTTTTTTAGTCGTCGCCCGAATAAGCAGAAGGAACTGTGGCCACAATTATTCACCTCGAAGGAATGAATTATTATAAACACGTATTAACTCTTCATATAAGTGTCTAATAAATAAATAATCTTTGTTCCAAAATGATTTCATTTCGTATCATTTCGTAATACGAAAAAAACACAAGGCAGGTCCGGGCCTACCAGGCCTACCCCCTGGACACGCCACTGCAACATTACAAAAATTATCTTTTACCGGGACAGCTACCTAAGTAGCAATTCAAGTGCAGAGATGGTTAAAATATCATTAAAGCCTAAGTGTTGAACTCTGTGCATTTGTGGTTCAGGGCATGGTGTTTTTTTTTCCATTTGAATACCGATTTTTAGTTGCCACATCAAAAATCAGACTTGCAGTAATATACGTCATATATAAGCCATGATTTATTCGTCGTTGCCCTCTGGTCGTTGCCCCATGACTTACGGAGTGAGTAAATTGTTCGTTTTATGTTATCGATACGTTTCAAATATTATATTATATTATTGTAACGGTTATTATTGTAACTGCTGCGATGGCTTACATTAATTAGATTAATTTTTATATGAACAGGCCGTTGTCGGAGTAGCTATACCCAGTGCTCCTGATACGAAATACCCCATACAAGATCAAATCGGTGACGATCTAGTTGCAGAAGCTATACACTACAAAAAAGAAATAGGAGACTCGCTACACTTTCTCGTGAAGTGGAGGGATGTCTAAGAACTTTCATACGTGAGAGATACAGTCGCATATGAAAAGTTTCAGGCAGTGGTCCTCGATTTTTACGAGAGGCACATTCTATGTGTCAGAGTTCAATAGGTAAATATAATTTAACTTGATTTTATTTATGGTAAACGGTCAGTTTGTACAGTTCGTTGTTTGAAATGCATAACGAGGACATTTTGTACTATTATATTATAAATTATACATACAGTAAATGTATAAGTATACATATAAGTGCCTATATATGAATGATTTAAAGTTTGATGTGATTCAAACATTATTTTATTTATTTTATATTTAAAAGTAAATTAAAGACGTTTATTAATAATAGAAAGTGTCCACGTTTTAAAATCCAAATTTTTACTTGACCGTATACAGTGTCGGGGTTTTTCTTTTTTTAATATTCGACCTAGAACCTTTATTTGTATAATATTATAATATTATATAATATTTTTTTAGTACCTACATACAATAGATGATGGCTGTATTGTGATGGAGACTTCACTGCCTTATGCTGGCCCCAATCAACATGAAAAATAAAATAAAATAATGCACAGTCTATATTTATAATGTATCAAAATAATACATTTTTATTTTTATTTTCAGACATAATATAACAATTTTAATATACTAATTATGTTAATATTAATAAAAACACATTATACATTTTACCTAATATGTAACTGAAAATTTTGCTGATTTTTTTTCTTTATTTTTTATAATTCTTATTTGTAATAGTCAAACAAGGCTACTAAATAAACACGTATACAATTAGTGTACAATTATCTACAGTAAAACCACATATTGTAAATTTTAATAATTAATTGTTATAATTTTTTTCTTCGAATAAATATTTTGACTGTTGTAAAATGTTTTAAGTTTATTTTTTAAAATTCTGATAAAAATATTATAGGGTGGCATGTTAATAGAACTTGAACGTTCTGGCTAGTGAAAGCCAGAAAAAGACACCAAACGTTCGTGTACAATAAGTATTATACTATTATATTATATATTTTATAATTATGTATATCTCTACCAGCATTTGGCTTCATAGTTTTGGTGTTTTATACACTTGAGGTGAATATTGGTGTTTGGTTATATTTTGTATGTATGCGATCTATATTTTACTATTTTTGGTTTAACTAATTATTTTTTAGTGTTAATTCGTGTATGTTTTGATTTAAGAAAGAGTAATAATTATTTAGTTTGGTTTTTTTTTTGTACATGGTAATAAAATATTAATCTAGTAGTATACATTTTCTGACCCAACACTCCTAATAAATTGTTCTTACAATAAAATTAATAAAACCTTATTATAATTTAGAAAAGTGTTAAAATATATTATTGTACATGTAATTTTTAAGGATTTTTACGCAATTAACGTACGCATGACAGAAACGCGGACAGCGACCTACGTATATGTACCTGAGAAATACAGGGCCACAACCTACGGGTTATAGGTAAATTATTTACATTTTGAAAGCGGTGGTTAAGTCCCCGGTAAAAAAAAAGTAGTAGGTAAGTTGGGTAACGGCTATAAACCCACTAACCTACCTGTTCGGTCCGATCATTCAAGTTTTCACCTAGAACATAATATTATAATTTATACCATATTTTATACAATTTATATCATTTTTACTCTATGACATTTAATTTATATTATTTTTACAGAAAACATAATATTTTATACCATATATTTATTTATTATTTTATTTTATTTTATTTTATTTTATTTATTTAGTATAGTATAATTATTAATTATGCAATATAAAATAATATAATAAAATTTGACTTCTAATAAAGATAATTGAGTATTAAAAAAATGCAATGAACATTTTATTTCCGGGACTCAACTTACCTATTACTTATTTTTTCAAATATACCAATTCCGAACTTACGGAAGTTGTTATTAGAATCTTTTTATTTTGACGCAACTTACATTTACCTACAAAATAGGTACCTTATACTCTATACGAAACAATTTCCAGGAGTTAAATTTAAAATAAAACGTCGAAACGTATAATTTAATTTATATTAGATAAATATAGGTTGATTTAACCTGATATACCAAATGCACTTTGTGGTCGATAGATGCCCTGTTAAAAACATAAGGGCCGTAGCTTGAACTAGGTATGCTCGTAATTTAACTGTCAAAAAAGGTGTTCTCTATATAATTTTTTATAAACTGATTGTAATAAAATAATGAATATAACTAAGCGGGGATTGCGAATCGTATTATACACTACCAAAATTATGGTTTAAGCATTCACTGCAGGGTATAGGAACCATGTGGGGTTTCGTGGAAACTGGAAAAGCGACCGTAATATAACAATATTATGTATGTATGTAGTTTTTGGTTTTGAGGTCCTCACAGATAGCCATATTGAATATGTTTGACCTACGGGTGAGTTAAAATAAATTATCTGAACAGATAAGATCTTAAAGCACTTACACATGTTTCCACTCAACAGCGGGACTTTCAGACGCCGCACCCTGTTGCGAAGACAACCACTGTCAAGGATTTGAGATATTCGATCGCAGATAACTTGAAGTTTTTCTGTCGTGTATAGATAATAATATGGACACGTTCACCTACGAGTTAAAAAAAAATTTCAGATAACATAGTCTAGACTGACTTGAGACATTCGACCTGGGTCACACATTGAAATGTATAATATTATATTATGCTCATGTTTGTGTGTTTTGTTTGTTTTGTGTTCGCTCAAATGTTCATTCTACCTGGGTCAACAATATTATAATAATATATACACAAGTGAGTTGTCCATCATAATTTAGTTTAGCCAGTTTAGGTAATATCCATAATTTGAAAAATAATTTATGTATGATTGAAAAAAATTAATAATTTGAATATTATGTGATTGACAACTAAAGACTCCAAATTAGTACCTATATTGTTAAATAATAATTTACAAATTATTTAATATTTTTTTTAGACAAAAATTAATTAAAAATAATAATAATAAGTTATTGGAAAACATAAATTGTATACAACAATAATTTAAAATTATACAGCCTGTAAGGGATGATAATATGTGGAATAGGTACGTATGTAATATCGATAATAGTAACAAGTTACAGTCTGTTAATTGATAATTAAGAAGATTATTCATACCGTATACCCCATACTTGGTCTCGTATTTGACCTTAAAAATACGGTAATCACCGTACTCGTGATTACATGTAGCAATAAATTCGAATTACCGGACCCCACTTCCTTGCCGAAACACAGAATATAATACATTTTAGTACCCCTCGTCCCCAATTGGGCATATTCCTTGCTATAAATGTAACATTTTTTTTTTTTATCTAAATCCAATTAAAGTTAAATATTCATTTAAGTATTCACTTCGGCTGTAGTAAATTTGCACCATTTTTTTTTTTAAATCCGTATGTAATTTTCATCAAAATAAGGATATGTAATTTGCACCATCCTCAGGTAGTAAGAAATAGGAATTGTAATTTGCACCAAAATTATAAATAAATAATCATTTTGGTGCAAATTACAAACACTACTTTCGACTACCTGCAGTGGTGCAAATTACATATTATCTTTAATTTGGTGCAAATTACAAACTCCCTTCAATTCAGCCGTGCACACACACGGGTTATATTTTGACCCATTGAAATTACCTGGTATTTCGTCGATGTTTTTAAATTACAAACTATTAAAAATAAAAACTAAAAAATATACTAACGTTTGTATTGTCGTTTGTCATTTGTCACGGTTGGTTACACTTTCATATTATATGTAACCACTTTAGCAACCTCATAGTATGCTCTTCGATTACTCTTGGTAGGTCCCATCCATGTACACATAATTATTTACCTATGTGCATGGCAATCGACAGCTAATATAATTATATAAAAACAAATATGGCTAAATATTTACGTCAGCAGCGAGGATTTGACACAGCGTCAGGGTCGCTGTCGCCCATTTACTTCGAACAATTTTATATTCTTATTTAAAATAAACCCGACCACGGTCACTATAATAATAATAATAGACATGCGTATCGGCCACCTCCTCTCTCGCCAACGACACGTGATCAAATAATAATTTGATATTATCATATTTTGTTCATCGCCTGTACCGCAGATGTCGTCCAATGTTGTGTTATTATTATTAATTTCTATTCCAATCGAACTTGCACTTCATATTCATTAATATTAATGAGTACTAATATATTATTATAATATAACAAATTAAAAAAAACGCATTATTCTTTTAATTGTTTAAGCACTAGCTATGGCGGGAGCCAGTGACGTAGCCAGGATTTCTAAAAGGGGGTACAATAATTGTATTGTTTTCACTGTAAAAAAAAAAAAATAGAAATAATTCGTATTCCTACTTATTATTATATATGACCACATATTATATTACTAAATACATCCATGGCAGTTCCCCCATCCCTTGGCTTTTTCTGCAGGTTCGATTGTCATATTATTATTCACAATTTTAATGTCCTAAAAAAACTTGAAAATTCCATAACAATTCTAAATAGCGAATTCAATTATTTTTATTTTTAATATAAAAAATATAAATTCTAATAATAATTTGGTATAAAATATAATATACATTTTTAAACTTTTAAAGGATTGTAAATAGTTGTACAGACAGAATTTATCATTTTGGATTTATTTAATCTGAACTAAAAATATACTTTCTTTTTTTATATATGTTTAGGCTTTAGATAATATATAAATTATAACAAATCACGTAAAAACATATGCACATTTCAAAATAAAATTAAAAAAAAATTTCAAAATGCCACCAAATGCCACAAAAACTACTATCTACGAATAATTCATAAATATTTTTATATGAATTAAAACATGTCACAAAATCCTACTATATTTCCCACTATCCATTGAGTGGCGGGAGGTGTAAAGAACTTATGGGTCTGGAAAATACATTTTAAACCACAAACATTAAAAAAAAATTAAACAAATAAATTAAAATAATAATATACGACTTTCATTTCTGTGAAAATATTGAATGCTGTTGAATGAATATATGTAAATGTTTTAAAAACGTAAATACCTAATACCTATAAGTAAATTGTAATATTTAATTAATACATTTTATAAAAGAAAGAAAATATGTTAGAGCAATAATCAAATATATTTTGGAACGATAAAGAGTAGTATATATTTGTGCTTTCTGAGCACCTTTTTTACAGGGAGATTTCTTCATTTCAAGGGGGCATTTCTACATGCTCCACCGTGTAACACATAATCTCAAAAACCCTAATGTTCCTTCTGAGCACCTTTTTTACAGGGAGATTTTATCATTTTAAGGGGGGCATTTCTACATGCTCCACCGTGTAACACATAATCTCAAAAACCCTAATGTGCGTTCTGAGCACCTTTTTTACAGGGAGATTTCTACATGCTTCACCATGTAACACAACAATTTGATAAAATATATATTATTTATTAAATGATATTTTATTTACAAATACAATTATATATTAATTCTAAACAATTATTTATACAAGTTTTCTTACTTCTCTAGTAAAAGGTACATATTCTACAATACGATCATGAATTAATAAACAATAAGCAGTTACACCTGTAAGCGAATCTGAAGCTTCAATTTCCAATTGAACATCCACTGCTGAGGCTGTGGCTGAATCGTTCTGTTTCGAAGTATCGATAACTATAATTGGAGCGTTTGTCAGAAAAGTAGAAGGACTCAATATCGGATTACGAATACTTTTTTCATAGTACGATTCTTGAAACGATGTATACATATTATATAATAAGGTGAAATTATTTTTAGTAAAATCTAAATTCAAATTATCGTATGGATAAGCTATAGAGTTCAGAAATACTTTAACGTTTGTTAAATTACAGTGGTCAAATATACTACAATCTTTTGTTAGCAAATTCTTACGTCCTTTTTGTAATCCAATTATGATAAATCGTGGTTTTTCTAATTTTGAAGCAGTTTTCAAATTCCATACAACTTTTTTAGTGGTTCCGAGTTCAGGATATTCAAAAGTTTCAAAAGATCTAAAAGGGATAAATAGACTTTTTTCTTTTTCTATAAGTTTCAATAATTTTAACCTTTCCTCGTCGTCAACCGTTATATGTGGGACCTTCCAGATTATTTTATTTAAGGTGACTTTACCTTCAGTGACAGTCGCACCACTTTTAACTTGTAAAGCATTTAAATCACTATGACTTCGGGTTAATATTAATTCCAATCTAGAATTCACTAATATTCTTTTATAGTCTTCAAACAATCCTAACCAATATTTCAATGGAATGCAAGCACTAAATTCACCTTTATCATTTTCCGATTGCGTTGCGTTTTTAAAATTCCAACCAGCATTTTCATAACAATTGTAGTTATCTGGCGTACCGGATAAGTAACCTTTCAACGAGCTAGTGATTCCAAGAACACGTGTGCTATCTACTTCTATCCCATTGATTTCCAATCGTATTTGTTCGAAGAGGTAAGAGTAACCGTTATTAGATAGTTTCACTTTGGTAGCATCAGTAATTGTTCCTCCTAAAAAAATAAAGCTTTCGTGTAGATATGGATAAACATCCGTTTGCTGGATTGATATACGTATTTCATCATTATTATTAAATGATGTTGTATACGGTGCGTATGAATGATATTCAATTTTCGTAATTTTAGAATCCGTCTCGTACTGTGAAGTTATATCCAAAATATCACTTTCAGGCATTCTACTTTAATTGATAACCCAGAGCTTGTAAAATTTTTTTATTCTTCACCGTCAATTTTTTTATTTTATTTGATGTTACTGCTAGCACTTTAGTCTTATGACTAGTTGTACTGATCTGAAGTAGTGGGTTTATATTGAATTTTAATCCCATCTCAAGAGCCGTAACGTTTAATATGTAACACGATTGTCAATGCTTCACCAAAATTATCAATCGGATTATGATCTTGATCAACTAACTGAACGGTTATCGAATCAATATTTGTTTTATTCAATTTGTAATATATTAAATTTGGCGGTGCCTGAATTACTTTCGACCCTGTCTTTCCACTCGGGAAAAACTCATAAATCGAATGACTCTGAAGATGGTTGCTGAATGATCCTTGAGCTATATTACACATTACTTTTATAGAATTAATTGTGTTTAAATTTACAGCTTTTTCCGATCGAAGAATGTTGTATGGATTATATACTCGTTTTTCAAAACCGAATACAGGTGCTATACTATATGGATATTCAAAGTGTAGTATTCCATTACATTTTATATACGATCTGAAATCATCAGGATCAACCGTAATGTCGAATGTTAAATTGGTTAAGTTGTTACTATTATAGGCAACTATTTGCTTCTTAATTCGATCCTTAATATCTTCAATTTCATAACAACCTTCTTCCAATGTAATAAAACATATCATAGGATCATTATTGTTTTCATTATCAACTACTTGTATAGAAAATTTATTATTATTTTCATTAATATTTGGGAATGAATTAAATGACTGTAAACATAACAAAGCTATTTCTGAGTCATCGTAAAGGTTTATAGGCGGAAAATAATTTACAGATAATACAGTCGAATTTCCAGTCAAACTTAATGTAATAGATTCATGCATTGTAAAAATTCAAGACATAAATGACCACAGTTAAATGTATTGAAGTCTTGATAGTTGGAATAGTTATATACTATTTTGAACTGTCTGAAATAATGTTGTAATTCAATTGGTGGAGGTAAATCACCAAAGCTATCAAAATATACAACTTTGTCCTTATTTTTATAAAACGCTACCCAATGGCTTCCATCGCCTGAAGATATATCCAAGTTTAATATACCACATTCAATAGCGTGCGGTTTTTTAGGTAAGTTATCACGTGAAAAGACTCCACGGAAATGATTGATTTTCAACTTTCCGGCATATTTTATAATATCTTGAGACGAAAGCGGTCTGTCAGGTAGCGTAATCATCAGTTTTTTTTTAACCTATTCTTGTTTGATTTCAAACCACTACCTTTTTTTCTTTTTGAATTTTGAACAGCATTATACACACTAGCACCTCCAGACATCAAACTACCAAGTGCTGACAATCCTGCAAATATAGGTATTAAGGGAATTACACCTCCTGACTGCCTCGGTGCTAAAATCAGCCTTTTACCACCATTCTTTTTCTTTGAGATTCTTTTTTTCTTCGCTGCTAGTATACCATTTGTTTTTATAGCACGTTTCCGTTTACAACCCATACCTATTTTTCTTTTAGCTTTCATCGCGTTTGTTACTGCGTACGCGACTAATTTCTCTTTTCTAGGTGTATCTTTTGCTTTAAATCTTTCCCAAGCACGATTTTCTAACACTTGATCAGCTTTATGTCTATCGTCTAAATTTTTGCTCGTTGCATACACAATATCGTGATCACGACAAGCAGCATCCAATGGGTTTATTCCTTTATCGCCACGATCTAGTCTCTTTTTTAATTTCGTGCCAGGACCACAATACTGATATCCTGAAACATGGGCTTCGAACGGGAGACTATTTATAAGGGAGTTTACAAATCCTTTACCAGTCTTGACTGACTTACACTTGCGAGTTGAACGCGTCATCGATAACTGATTATAAATTAGAGAATTCTAGAGTATTTATAAGAAAATAATATGGATTTGATAGAACAGAAAGATAAATTGGATGTTATAAATGTAGATGTTCAGGTAGTAAGAAAACCATCAAGACACGGTTCGTTATTACCCGATACTATACGTGCTATACTAGTTGGTCCCAGTGGCTCAGGAAAAACAAATATAATGTATAATCTGATCACACATGCAAACGGGTTAAGATTTGAAAATATTTATTTATACTCGAAAACCTCTAATCAGGAAAAATATGTTTTACTGAAAAAAATAATAGATGGTATACAAGGTGCTAATTTTTTCTTATTTACAAGCGCTGATAAGGTTATAAAACCAAACTTAACCAAGAAAAATTCTATTATAATTTTTGATGATGTGATATGCGGTCCACAATCCGTAATCAGAGAATACTTTAGCATGGGTAGACATTCAGGTGCCAGCTCTGTATTTTATTTGGCACAGACATATTCTAAAATACCAAAACAGCTAATAAGAGATAACTCGAACTTTTTAATGATACTGAAACAAGATGATACAAATTTACGACATATATTCAACGATCATTCGTCTACAGATATGGATTTCTCAGAATTCCGGAAAATTTCCCATTTATGTTGGAATTACAGCGATTACGGGTTTCTGGTCATAGATAAAACTCGAGAAATGAATGAAGGAAGGTATAGATGTGGTTTTCATACATTCATTAAAATAAAATAATTTTATGTGCTTATACCTATATATAAATATACCATCACACAGTTATTATCCGCATAGTGTTATCAGTAGTCATACGATACAGGTATATTACATTTATTATTAACAATGAACAAAGAAAAAGTCTTGTTGGAAAATTTAATAACATCAAAAAAAAATATACAACGAAAAATAATGGAAATGAAACGTGGTGTTATAGATTCTGAAAACTATTTCCGTGAAGCATTTAAGCCGATAATTGAACCATTGAGTACACATGTGAAACAAAATGTAATATGTAACACACGGTCAACTGAACTAGAAAATAAATCAGAAACCTCGTGCATTAGTGAAGAAGATAATGATGATGAATTAAATTCATCATATGAAAATTTTTTAAATAACCGTCCTAAATCAACACGTTATGATAAATCTTATGGTATGCATTATGATAAAGATAGTGATTCATATAAAATAGGAAAATATTCTGTAACTTTTAGTCACGGCAAATTACTGTTGCTTAATAAATACTACCAATTTACACCAGGACTATGGTCTTTATTATGTGAGAAGGAACCAAAAAATACAACTATAGCAGATATAGAATCTTATTACAATATTTTGAAAACTAGTGGAGTCCATTTAAAAGCAGATGGAAAACCTAGAACCTCGAGATACCATAAATGGGTGACTGTTGTAAAACCGCTGTATGATCGAATGAAAATGGAGGAAAAACAGTTTAACGAAGAAATAAGTAAAATTAATGAGAATACAACTCCTCGAATTAATTTAAAATCATTTGACAATCATTTATCTAGTTCAAGCGCTAAACGCAGAAAAATAACACAAGAATTTGAACCATTTGATTTTAATCCAGAAGCAAACAGTTCCATGTCCACAAATCCATTAGTTGAAAAGATGTTTAATTTTACTTCATCACCAAAGACTATGAAAGGTTCTGGTTTATATAAAGATGTCTTACCTCAAACCCAATTAGTTTATTATGACGATCCGAATGAGCTAGTAACTAGATTAAATCTTTTGACATCATCACAAAGTGTTGGTAATACTGGTGTGAATAATGAAATAATATCTATTTTAGAAGAACTACGTGAGAGAAATATTATAGTATAATGACTACCTTAGAGAGTATAGCTAATGAGTTACATCGGCCAGCGAGAAAAATATTTCCTAGACGCAGTGTAGTAACGCGGTTTATTGATGACCTCTGGCAAGCTGATTTAATGGATATGCAACCTCATTCTAAACAAAATTATGGTTTTAAGTATATTTTAGTTGTCATAGATACATATAGTAAGTACGTATGGCTTGAGGCGTTGAAAAATAAAACATCGAAAGAATGTACAAAAGGTATGTTTAATATATTGAAAAAAGCTCATCCGAAATTATTACAGACAGATAATGGTACAGAATTTTACAATGCTCAATTTCAAGATTTAATGAAAAAATACAAAATTAAACATTACAGTTCATACAGTGTTATTAAATGTGCAATCGCGGAACGCGTGATCCAGAGTCTTAAAAATAATATATATAGACATTTTACTGCTACTGGTACATGGAATTGGTATAATACACTATCAAAAATTACACAAAATTATAATAATACAAAACATAGAACAATCAAATGTACACCGAATGAAGCTCGAATGGATACAAACAAAATTAAATTTAATACACAAATAAATGATACATTATATAATCCAAAATTTAAAATTAATGATAAAGTAAGAATATCTAAGTATAAACATATATTTAGTAAAGGATATACACCAAATTGGACAACGGAAATATTTACAGTTTCAAAAGTTTTACAGACAAATCCAGTAACTTATCAACTAAAGGATGAATCAGACAATATAATCTTAGGTGGTTTTTATGAACAGGAAATTAAATTAACTGATTTTCCAAACACCTTTCTCATTGAACGTATTGTAAAAAAAGTTGGGAATAAAATGCTTGTTAAATGGTTAGGTTTTGATTCAAGTCAAAATTCATGGATAACATCATCAGATATTTTAAAATAATGTTTTTTATGTAAAATATTTTTTTTTTTTTTTAAATAAAATAAAATATAAGTTTGTTTTTATTAAGTCGAATTAATTATTTCACATGATCTCCTGATCCTCAATTACCTGTTTTGAAAACTTAATGTATCCGCAATCAATAAAAAAAAAAAACAAAAGCACCATCTAATAGCAAATTAATCAATGAAAGTAATAATACTGCAGTATTTTGTTTCGCTAGATAACGCTTTTATACTGAACCATTAAGTTTGTAGTGACCATACGCCAATGTATTTATCCCATCATTCATTATATATCTTTTATCGTCATTGGCACTAAGAACAAGCTTGTTCATTGTTTTTGAATGAACAATATGTTTATTCGATTGAATGAAATTCATGTTTCTGTGAGATTGTTTTTTCTCCACAGATCTATGGTTGATAAAAGCATTTAATATATCTATGTAATCAATAAATTTCATATGGTTTTTTATTATATATTTTTTTACGCCTTTTGCTTTTTTTTCTACAGTATCATCTATGGTTTTATAAGCGTATAATTTTGGCCTCAATGAAACGAATTCTTTAAGAATTTTTGATTTAAGTTCGTCCTTGAAGAATCCTGGTTGGCTTTTATGGATTTCACTAAAGCAATAATGGTCTTTGGGATAATTAGATGTGTCGAAATATGGTAATAAATCATTTTTTAAATCATCGAAAAAATTTACTGTTTGAATAGCATATATCAAGGAATCTGTATCCGAATATAAAGAACTAATTTTTCTACCATATTTCTTTTTCATTACATTATAATGAAAATCATACATAAAAGTTTTCGAAACGTCTAAAATTACAGATCCTACATAAATCGCTTTATCGAATTTAATAGTTTCCTTATGTTGATGAATAGCCATAAGATTCCTAGAGTATATAGTTCTATCCTTAAAGTTAGTTTTTGATATTAATTTATTAGCTTTTTTTTCTGACGAAACCAGTTTTATAGAAGTTCTTGTTCGAACATTCTCCATACATTTTCCAAAAACACTATTAATTAAAAGCTTCCAGAATTCTTTTTCAAACTCGTTTTTGGCTTTTGTTCTCATTTTAGTACAGAATACAATGTACGATGCCATCCATTTCTTTTGAGAAAAGGAGATAGCTCGATGAATTTTTACAAGTTTAAGACCGTGAGATATCGCCTGTTTTAAATTTTTATAATGAACAATATAGTTTTTTTTCGGTAATAGTGTAGTTAACAATTTCTTAACTTTAGAATTTGGCGGACATTCGTTCAACGGTAAAAACGGGAAATCATTATGAGCCTTATGTAAATGTTTTGGGTAGTCAATATCGACTTCTAATATATATCCAACTTCAGAATCATCAGCAATTTTAGTTACGTCTATGTTTAAGTCATCAACCCATTCAAAATCTTTAAAAGGTAATTCTGTCAACATAGATTTTCCATATAAATTTACACAATCAAGATATGTTAACCATGTAATCGGTTCGTTAGAATTATAATTCAATCCTTCAATATTTGGTATGTTTGCTTTAGCAAATCTTTTAGTTGATTGGGTTATCCCACCACGAATTGAATTCTCTATAAACAAAAGCATATTAGGACATTTTAACCTTTCCAACTCGATCTTAGTATATTTAAGCATGCAATCATACGCAAATCCTGGAGCAGTCATATAATGAGCAGGATCTAACTCAAGAGTAGATAAACATAAGTCTCTGAAATTTTCAAACACGTCAGCTAGTATTACCACATCAGTTTTTAAATAAAGATCGCTATATTCACCTAAAGTCTTTATGTTAAACACTTTCCATACATTTTTCGCATGTATATAATCATCATCAGTAATATTTTCATCGGATAAAGAGCTATAAAACTCAAGTTTTGAAGGTAAAAAAGTATCATCTAGTTTACACCAACTATCAACATATTCATACGGGAAGACTCCTTTTCGAGTAACTAGATCTAATACTTTAGTAGAAAATACTTTAATAGTTTCTCTAAACCTCAACTTATCTTCGGATAAATTGTTTGCTAGTTTACTTAATTTTTCAGCCATAAAACGGTATGTGTCCACAAACTTTATATTAAATTTTGGTGCGATTTCTTTACTAAATGATATATATTTTTCAGATGAATTGGGTATAACATGAATATCTTTATCGTTACACCCAAGTTCTCGAATTATGAAGTGACTGTCATATGTCAGATTATGAAAGAAGATTGGTACAAATGACGGACTTGTTAGCTGAAAATTACATTTAACACAAATACATCGTCTGTAATTTCCCGTTATATGACAGTGATCTCGAACTTTTAACAAATTATTATCTTTAAAAGAAGAAAAACATTTTTCACAAACCTTAGCTTTCTGAAAATGTTTTTCTTCTTTTAAAGTTAATTTGTTAATTGGTAAATTAGTTTTATAAATATCATGTATTTTATTTCCTATACTAATCATACTGTTCATAAATTTTTTTGCTGCATTTTTACCTCTATATATTACTACTGTTCTAGGAATTTCAAACTTTTTTATTAATTTTTTCGGTATAATATTATAGTCAACTTTTACATAAAACCCGTAACTCATAAGTTTATGTAAATGTGTAATATGAGTTTTTGGTTTTTTACAACTTTGAATGAATTTATCAGGTTGTTTATGGTTTAAAATACATTCGAAGTCGGCGTATATAACAATTGGGATTCGTTGAGTATTTTTATAGTTTTTGAAACGTATAAAATCGTCATCTCCTTCTTCAAACATTATAGGTCTTCCTAATTTATTTTTAATACACATTTCTTTATGTCTAATTAATCCTGTTTCACCCCAAAGTTTGCTTTTACACGGTTTATTTCCAAAACTTGTAAAACATCTCTTACATATAATCAACTTTGAACGATGTTTAGTTCTTTGACTTCTAACAAACCTTGAGAAGTTGTTAATATAACAATAATGAGATGTATTATTATTATCAAATAGAAATAGGTCAAAATGATTTTTTTTTTCAATATTGGTTATATGTAATGGGTAAATTAAATTTTTATCATTTAAGCTGTAAATATTAATTGATAAATTGTTTATTTTTTCAAATTTTTTTATCTGAGTTATAGGTGTTGGAAAATCAATACATTTAAAATTAAACCCACTTTTTTTTTCTAACATATCAAAATATTTTTTGTTAAACCGAGATTTATTCAATCGATTATCGTACTTAGATAGTATTGAATACTTGAAACATTCATTATCATTATTTTTTATATTTATAACTGCTTTTTTTTTTTTATATGACTAGGTAAATCTAAATATGTGCTTCCTCCTTTAAGAGGATTAACTTTATTAACTCGTAATTGTAAACAATCTATAGATTTAAGTGACCAGCCTGATTTTTTTGATATAAATTGTGCTTCCTCAGATAATAGTTTGTTAAACATTTTGTTTAATAAACTATTAAAATTGGATGATTTAGATGCTAATACGTTTGAAGTTTTAAACGACATATCTTGTACTTCATCCGTTAATAGTTGTTCATACGTGCTATCAACATATAAATTAAATTTAATTGTCGCCTGCTGACTTGATTGTGTTAACCTAGAAATTAACATTTCAGAAACATAATTAAAAAATACATTATAGTCTATTATTTCTTCCTTGTTCTTAACAATATACGTTCTGGAACAGCTTTTAAATCGTTCAATTTCAACAAGTCCGCCCTCAGCTGATTCCATCCGTCTACGTTTAGTGATTGTATTTCTTTTCATTATGTAACTGTAAATAAATTAAAATAAAATAATAATAATAATAATAATAATATTATTTATTAATACATTTTAGTTTTAGTCTATATTCAAAGATTATAATTCTCTGTACAGTGAATTTAAAGAATTGTCTTATAATATATTTAATAATTATTCATAAAAAATTTAAAAAAAAAATTTAACCTGATCTAAACCTTTCACGTTTGGATTCTGCTATCGTAATAAAATCTAACCTATTACCGAAACATTGTTCTCGATTGCGAAAATTTGTAACATATAAATCACTATATTTTCGACATATATCCATTTTTTTTCCCCTTAATAAAACTAATTTTATATTTAACTCTTTTATATAAGACAAATTTGGTTTAGAATTTGTTCTACTTAAATAAATAGTGAATTTGAGGTTTCTAATTTGTTTTTTAAGATCTTTATATTCGTATCTCTCTTTAATTTTATTTTCATCAATAATCTTCGTTAATGCTGCAATCTGCTCTTCATAATATTGAATTTGTTCACAACAATAATCATATGAATGCGAAAAATTCATTATCTGTAATTTTAGCTAACGACATTAGTATGAAATGTATAATTTATAAATCTAATAATTAAAACGATTATTTATTAAACAACATTGAATATACGTATATATATATATATTTATTTACAATGATATAATAATTACTAATTATATTATTACATATTAGTTTTGAATATAGTTTTACAGAAAACAAGAATTTTACAAGAAAAAAAACATAAAAATAAAATTAAAGCAATAAACAAAAAAATTAAAAAATTAAAAAATTAAAAAAATATAGTTTTATTATAGTTTTATTCTATGTTCAAAGAGTCTAGTTCTCTGTGCAGTAAATGCACAGAATTTCTTATACATAATTTACATTTATAAAATGTATATTTCGATTGTTCAAATTCTAATTTAAGTTGTTTTTTTTTCATTTTTTAATTTTTTAATTTTTTTGTTTATTGCTTTAATTTTATTTTTATGTTTTTTTTCTTCTACGTCTTCTTCATCCAAAGTCATTTCTAATAGTTCGTAATTGTCATCAATTTTTCTTTGGATGTAAGTTTCATCTGAACGGGAAGCCATTTTATTTTGAAACTGTAAATATTAATATTTATCTATCAATCAATATATTGAATAAAATAAAAAAAGTCGAGTCATAAAAATTATAAGCGATACAATATTATTTTTCCTTTATATTATATTATATTATATTTAACTCATATTATTTGACAAGTTTTCACAACGCAGTTAAAATATTAATAAAAAATATTGAAGATATAGATATGTACAAGCATATACGTTTGAAAAAAAAAATAAAAAAAATACTATATGCTTGTATTATCTATAAGTTCAACATTATTTACATCTTTTACATCATAGAATTCAATGTTTATAATATAATCTCATGGTTTACATAAACATAATAAGTTTTAATAGTTCTCAATACATTTTCTTTTTACAAAATATAATACATTCTTAGTTATTTATACAACATATTTGTAATAATTAAAATATAATATCTAATAAGAATTATATTAACAATTTTCTTGCATGTATAAAGCGATAATAATTATAATAATAATAATAATAACCAATTATAATGATAGTTGTATATAATAACATTAAAAGCCTTTACATATAATAGGGATACATGAACATGGTTTTGATTAAGAAAATAATCGTTACGATTTTAATATTTACTTTTATCTTTCAACATCATTTTAAAATATATATTAAATAACAATATAATTAATGTTTTACAGTGTATACATTTAAAATAATTTTAATAGTTATACATATTTTATAGTATATAAATATAAAATGAGAAATTATCTATCAAACATCTTAGACAATTGTTTTATTGTTAGTTTTTTATTTATGAGATATATTTCTCATTCTATCTAAAACAAAAAATTCTGAATATGTTACGGGTACAGGTACGGAGTCAATACTAGTAGGGAACGGATTACTTTGTAAATCAACGCCTTTAGTTAAGAACCGTCCACATAATATACATCGTGTATAATAACAATAATCTTTAAACGCTTGTATATCTTTAAATCGAACAAACTGGTATAAAGGATTGTAAGTTCGAAACGTATTACCACTAGATCTTTCATGATGATAACATGCACTGCTACAATACTTTTGGTCCCCAACATTTTGTATACACAGTTCAACTAATGTATAATTTCCAAGTGGATCGGTTAAAATATTTAATACATGGTCCTTTACCATAAATGGATAATAATCTCCTACTAACATAAAGGTGATTTCAGGGTTAAAACGATAAAATTCTAAAGATTCTAGAACACTGTTGATTGTTCTATTTCGTATATTGTTTGAATCGATTGAAAACATATTGTAATTTATAAAAAAATTCAACCCGTAAAGAAATAAAACAACATTAAATTAGATTTATAACTATTTTATGATAGCATAACTAATGTTCAACAATAAAATTTCTATTTTAATTGAATATTGTACACTTATTCGTTTGATTCGTTCCATATGTAACGTACGAATACCTACCTATAATAATTTTTTTATAAAAATAATAGCTATACTAATGATATTATATACTTACATTGTTAATTTGAGAAGTTGAAATATTTGAAAAAAATTGAACTTTTTCCGTGTATGTTTGTGTTGAGCGTTGTGAGACAATATGATATATTATAAGTTTGTGAGACTGTCAATACAATGTTTAAAATGAAAATGTTAACTCCCTGATAATATGAGTACTGTTATATACACGTTTCGTTGAAGTGGTTATTAGTTTTTTATAATAATTTATATAATATTCGCTTCGACTAAACGTCTATATTGCAGTGTTATCAATGTTTTTTTGTTTTTTTTTATTAAACATTAAAGACTGCGGCAGCTCTGTTCATTAACGTAACAGCAATTTAAATTATTATTACTTCCTAAAAAATTATATTATCAATGTAAGGTTAATGGTTATTAGTTTTTATAATAATATATATAATACACATTATATAATATCAGCTTCGACGAAACGTTTATATAACATATGCCAATATTATCAAAGACTGCGGTCAGAGTTTTATAATGCTCAATTTCAAGAATTAATAAAAAAAACTATATCCGTATCTTGTTATTGCAGACGCTGTCCACTACTATTACTGTTTATATTATTATTACTATTGGTCTTAATATAATATAAATTGATTAGAAAATACAAATAGCAAGTCACTTTTAGAGGTAGAACTTAAATCCACTCAACGTATTTTAGCTGCAAATTATCTACTGTTAAAGATATATTTAAAAAAAAATGTCATTTTCTAATTCGAACATTAGTGATTACGAAGAATCAATGACTGAAAGCGATGTAAGTACAAAATTAATATTAATTTATATTTATATATTTTAAATTTATATTTTTATAATATAATATATTTAATAGTTATATTTGAATAATACTGTATTACACTGGTTCAGTATTATACCCATTGAATACGATGTATATATTTTTACTAGATTTTCAGTAACCAAATTGTATATAATTTCAGAACAATTATAACGAAGTAAAACCGGGGACCACAAAAAACAAAATAAAACAAAAAGAGATGTGAAATTGAAAAAAAATATGTGCAAAACAAAAGTTAAAAAAGTATGTAAAAAAAATTAAAAATTAAAAAATTTACAATATAATAAAAAAAACTAAATAAAATTACAATTTTTATTATTATTATTAATACCTATAATTATTTTTTTTTAGAATATTTCATATCTGGATAGAATTGGTCCTTTAATTAAAGATGTGAAAGTAAATAATGAACTTATTAATTCGATGATGGTGAAACAAAGTGATGAAATAGTAAACATAAAATTACCATTTGATAACGAAGTATGTAGTGATTACTGGACAATAAATCATTATAAAATAAAAAATATTCAAAATCTTATTGCTACAGACAGGTAATATATATTATATAAATATATGATTCTTAGAATTTACATGAATACAACTTACAATGACTAACTCCTAAAAAAAAATAATTTAAGAAATTCATTGGTTGATGTATGTAATAGTGAAAAGGTTCTTATAATATATTAATGTGTCTGTATGTATGTATATATATTTGTAATGTAAAATACTTATCATTTTAATGATGTTATAGATGGAAAGAAGCTGAGTGCAGTGTAAAAGTGTCGATAACTGATTTAGCAAAGGATCAAGGACTCGCAAACGATTTATCCAACATCATACAAACAATATTTACACGGTTCATGTCTAATCCAAACAAGAAAATAGGATGTATTAAAAAATCAAAATCATAATAAATCTGGTTTTAATGGCTGTTGAAAATTAAAATAAAAAAAACCAATATATTAACTAATCGTACATTTATTTTTAAAAGTGATACAAAAGTAGTGTATATGATTTAGTGTCATGATGTGTAAAAATAAATTACAGGTTAATAGCTGATGTACCTAATTCTAACTCTTGTAATATCATATTTGATAATGAGTTATAATGATATTGTAATAATTCATACATAAAAGAAATATCATTAGTTTCTATATTAGTATAACTTAAGTTATAATTCTGAATATATGAGTTTGTAAATTCATTCCGTCGACAAGAAGAGGGTAACCCGTTAATATCTGCCATAATTAATGCATATGCTGTGTCAAAAGTCTTCTGGTAACATGGTAATTTTTTCTGCTTCTCGATTATATAGAGATCGATACAAGCTCCAAGCTGATTCAGCCTTTGCAAATCGACATGTGATAAAGTTATATAATTTTCATTAGAATATAATATGATTGAAGACTGTTTCACATTAACGGAATAGCTTAAGTTATCAGTTATTCTTACACGTTTACATCGGTTTCGTAGATTATCAATAATTGCTTTATAATTATTTTCACACATTAATGATTGCCATTGGTCTAGATCGAGGCTTAAACTCTTTTTAGTAATCATACATTTTAATATTACAACAATCGAAATCTTTTTGTTAACTAACAAACCTACTGTTACACTTTTCTTTCCATATTGACGAATTTCAAATTCTGACCTTGAGACAATCGGTGAAATCATACTGTGGCGAGCTTAAAATACTTACCGATATATTTTTGTTCGTTCTGACGATTATTTTTAAAAAAAATTATACTATGATTATCAGAGTGTTAATTGTATACTGATTATATTTTATTCATACAACAACGTTTTATACTAAAAAAGTTAAATACAATTTCAAAAAAGTAAATACGTGACCTAATTGATAAGTGTGGAGGGAGGGAGCTTATTATTAATTATATATCTCGTATTATTCCTGCAAATTAAATGAAACAAACATCTGCTACCTAGATTTGAACCTTATATATTGAATTAAAAACTTCACGTCTTATCCATTAGGTCACGTATTTACAAGATATAGAATGGAATAATAACACATTTAAACTGTTTTAATAAAATACAAAATTTTATTTTAATATCGTTCATACGTTTAAGCAGTTGAGCGAGTGACATATTTAGTTTTACAATTACATTAAGTTCTTCCATATTTGGTTATTATGTTTTCTACAAAGTGGTTACCTTTCGATAATAATACATAAATACATTTGGAATTATGTCTCGAGTGTTCGATCCATGGAATGTCATCTTTCTTCCAGTCATGTAATACAAGTCCGCAAGAGAAGCATTCCACAATATCTTGAACCCCTGTATATATAAAGCCGCATTCAGACAATACATATTTGTTTTGAGGTATAGTTGACGGAAATATATTATATGTTTTTAATCTTGATGTGAATGTATCATATTGCGGATATGTTGGATATGGTTGGTTTCGTATTAAAGAAACTAATGAAGAATAATTGCTGGTGGTTTTTTGAAAGTTCATGTTTTTTTTATTTTAAAGAAAAAACATTAAATTGGAAATTTTTACTTAAAAAATAAATGTATAAGTGAAACAAGACAATAAAATAAAAAGCATAACTTGGTTTAACAACGGATTATTCGTTACTGAAATGTATAGCTAACTTAATTTTAGTACGAGTGACTATAAAAAGTTCAGTGTTGCCAACACTTATGAGTAATACATTGATGGTAAAAACATATTTATTTTGTTTGTGTAACAAAATGATATAGACACAGTTATGTGTTGTGTACTTGTGTTGTACACAACACATAACTTTTACTTGTGTACAATTTGTGTTACACGGTGGAGCATGTAGAAATGCCCCCCTTAAAATGATGAAATCTCCCTGTAAAAAAGGTGCTCAGAAGGAACATTAGGGTTTTTGAGATTATGTGTTACACGGTGGAGCATGTAGAAATGCCCCCCTTGAAATGAAGAAATCTCCCTGTAAAAAAGGTGCTCAGAACGCACATTAGGGTTTTTGAGATTATGTGTTACACGGTGGAGCATGTAGAAATGCCCCCCTTAAAATGATAAAATCTCCCTGTAAAAAAGGTGCTCAGAAGGAACATTAGGGTTTTTGAGATTATGTGTTACACGGTGGAGCATGTAGAAATGCCCCCTTGAAATGAAGAAATCTCCCTGTAAAAAAGGTGCTCAGAAAGCACAAATATATACTACTATAAAGCTCTGAAAACTGAATATTTTAAGAACTGTATACTCGCTAGTATCGGAAAACGGGAAATCACAAAAATGCCGAATTTGTAGATTAAAATACAACTATATCTATTAATAATAGGTATATAATATCCAATTTTATAATCAGCGGTGAAAAGAAATAACACGAAAAATACTCTAGCCTTTATTTTTAAACGATAAATAAAATTATCACCACTTCACTTGTACATAGGCTGGGTCGAGCACGAACGACTAACGTATTTTTCGTGTTGTTTTCATTCACCGCTGATTATACAATTGGGTAGACATTTAGAACAAACAAGGTTCAAGGTAAAAATATTTATTTCAAATAATAAACCAAATATAATAATAATAAATTACTAGTAGTATACCCAGGAGCGACGATGCGTACTGTTACGGCGGAAACACCAATGCTAATCTAATATTGTTAATGATAAACGATAAACCAAATGTCATTAGAAATTATATTGCGATTTGACCTACTATGTGTGTAAGTTAGTCGTTATTGTCGAGTTGTCGCAGAAATAATATAAAATATACAGTCCATTAATAATATAATAGTATATAATCCAGTAGTAAAAAAAATACAAATTTCAATAGTTAAAAATACTTTTATATAGGTATATTACTGTTTTCATTTAATTTTTACGTATTATGTCTATATTTGAACTTTAAATGCTTATAAAAAATATATATTATGGATTTTTATTTTTTTTTATCTGCCTTTGAAACAAATGAAACAATATACTAATATAGGAGCTTTCTATTAAATTTTCAACTTTTTTAACCAAAAAATACAATTTTATTGATATTTATAGAAAAAAAAACTAAAAAAATGGAAACTGAAAATGTCGGTAAACTACTCAAAATAAGTCAAAATATTATGGCGTATAGACGATGCCAATATAAACATTCAGTAAAAATTGCATGTACTAGCGGTCATTTGTTTAATAGTTGAACCAAAAACCAAAATCGATTTTTTCGAAAATAGATTTTTAGTACGAATTCCCGTTTTTCCTTAATTTTTCTTTTGTTTTTCACGGCGTTTTTGAAAACTATTATAAAATATTTACTTTTGACCCCCCAAAGAACCTTCTAGATTCACTTTCCTTTCAGAAATGATACTGTTGAAGAAAATCTAAGCACTTTTACTGCCCCGCCCAAGTGATGACAGATCAAAAAAAAAAAATAAAAATAAAAAAACACATATCATTGTAAAATCAATACATTCATCGTTTCACTCAGAATCTAAAAACTATGGGTAATCTAGTATAAACACTGGGTGTCTGGGCTGTCAGATACTATATTTTCTCATTTAAAAATAATGCTGCTAAATATATTATTAAAATGAATAATATTAATTTTATGAAGTATTATATTTTTGTAGGACGTGTTATCGTCGTAATTATCATGCTTACATTTTTTTTTTTTTATAAGTATAATAATTTAGATTTAAGATACAAAAATTAAAATACCAACGCGCAATTAGTGTGATAAGAATATGGTTATCAGGAATGACGTTTGGTTCCAAACAAACATAATTTAACATGGGATTGTATATGAAAAATTATATTTTTTATTTATAATATTTTAAACCATCTAAGTTTTACTTTGTATTTACATTTAACTGGTTAAGTAAGGTCAACTTAAATAGTTCAGCTCCTTTTTTGTTAAATACATTTTGTTATACACTTATAAAGTAAGATTTTTGTTTTTTTTTTTCCAATTTTTAGACTTTTCTTTGGATTTACTTTTAACTTCTATAGTTCTATCATAAATTCTTAGTATTTTTTTTATATACAGTAATTTACAGTTTTATGATGGTTTGTTGCTGGGCAGTTGACTGTTCTCATAACAGCAACAGATTCGATTGTAAGTTTTTTAGATTCCCTACAAAACTGAATGTTGATGGATAAAGCTTCTAAGGTACCTACCTATGTATTTATCTTCTGTCGTTTTAGATTTAAATATAATGTGTAAAGGTTTTTTGGTTTTTATATACCTGCATTAAGTACTTCCATTTTTTTTTTAAATTTATCTATTTTAATTAAGGAGAACAGATTATCCAAGTACAGCATCGTGTCTGCAGTTGTCACTTTAAAGATGGTATGTAAGATAATTTTCCTACACTTTTATCCCATAGAAAAAAACAGTTTCTCCAGCACCATTTGTCTCCTGAGAAAAAAAAACAAATAGTTAATAAACCAGTAAATGTAGTAGTAAATGAAGTCATATTTGATGACAACCCACCCACTGCGAAAGGTCGAAAAGTTTCAAGAAAAGCCAATTGATTTGTCTCTCCGCCCTCATGAAATTGATAGGTATATTATATATTATACAAGGTGGTTCTTTTATCATGAAACATTCATTATTTCAAAAAGTATTAATATTTTTGAAAATTTTTTTTTACATAGTTTGGAGTTGTTAAAAAATCATATTTTTAAATATTTTTATCCTTATATTTTTATAGTTTTAAACCATTGAATATGGAGCTTGAAAATACAGTTTACAATTTACTTTGTAAATACAATTTTATTGCCTCAAAATCATTATTTTTTTATCAAGTTTTTACAATCTTGGAGAAAGCAAATGCTCTTTATAGATGCAAGTACAAAATCAGATACTTCTATTTCTGGCTCTGTCTTTAACAACCATGTAAATCTTACAGGTACAAATAAATTGCTGATGGTATTTTTGAAGTTTTCAAAATCAACTTCAGATATAGTTGTGTTTTGAGTGTTATATGTGCCATACATATCATTAATATTTTTTACATGACTAGACACATTAACTGGTCATAAGCAAGCTTTGTCAGTTGAATTAAGGTTATAATGTGTACACAATGCCAAAGCTGCAATATGGTGACAAATTGCAACTCCGTGTGGACAAGAACAATGGGCATCAGATATACTGCTGTAGTAAGCGAGTTACTACCTAACAAATAAAACAAATTCCACAGGTACATAATTAGTATACTATACTGTAATTCGGCATAAATCGGATATAAGAATCGGAAATAGGATTTCCTACTGTTTAACATAAGAAGACAGGCTCACTGAATAATATAATTACTCAGGAAGCCCTGTATACGACAATGTTCAAATATAAAATATAAAATAGTAGAATGATTATTTTAATTACAACGCTGTACGCGACGATATTCAATATAAAAATATAAAAGAGTAGAATGATTATTTCAACTGAATCATAGATTAGCATTTTACCAATACGCAGAATTATACTGGGAAGTCATAAAATGCGTGGGCTGGAACGGTGGTCACACAGATCACATCCGTGAGCCGAGATACAGTATCTATAGGCAAGGGGTACGGGGAACTTCATATAAAAGGGAGCCCGAATCGGCCTGTTTTCAGACGTGTACTACCATCCACTAGTGCAAGCACCTTCACGCCACTTTGTACAACATTATTTTTGACTTAGAAAATTATCGAACGTTTAAATAAAATTCACAATAAATAACATCTGTCTTTTATTTATTCATCATCCACGACTTCAACATCAAATAAAGTGTCTGCGACCTGCATCTATAATAACTTGGTAGCCACTTATCTACTATTAGTACTACGATAGTAGGTACCAAGCACCAAGATTATTACACTGGCGCTGTCGAACAAAGGAGGTTCAAGGAGCTAAAGACGAGGCGAGCAGTCAAAGCGGCGGATTTCAACTCCAAAGGCGAGTCCAGCAGTCAAGGCGGCTACATTCAACTTCGGAGATCCAGTCCCGACGCAGCGGCTACACCACGTCAGCAGCTCCACGGAGGTAACAGTCAAGGTCTGATCAACCAAGGCGACTCCGGAATCAACGAACAATTCAAGACGGGCCAGCACACAATCAAGGAAAATGAACACAGCAGTGGCAACAGCGTTGTTGTGAGTATATTAATTAAGTGAAGATAGATAATTAAATTAAAATTGTATAGCTTGAAGTGCACGTCTCACGTTGATTCATATATGTCAGCGTTTATTTTATACTTGGTGGTGGTGTAAAATAATAGGAAAATATTCGAATAAAAATAAATAAAGAAAAAAGAAAAAAAAATAGGAAACAAGTTTGGGAAGAATTATATACGTATTTTATGATAGACAGCTGTAGACTGATCTAGGATTTTTATGGTAAATAGGCGGCAAGGACCGATCTAAGATTTTTTTGTGATAGGCAGCAGTGACTGACCTAAGTATTTTATGGTATTTTGTAATAGACAGCGGGGACTGATCTAAGAATTTTATGGTATTTTGTAATAGACAGCGGGGACTGATCTAATAAATTAAAGTAGACGGCGATAGGCTGATCTAGGAAATCGATTCGAATTGAATCCGATTTGAATTATATATGGGAATAATTGATTAAAGTGAATTTTTGAATTGAAATATAGAATATAATTGTTAAAAGAAATTAATTGATATATATTGAAGATAGATTTTGAATTTAAAAGGCAGTAGATGACCTTATTGAATAAAAGTAGTTGCAACAAATATTGAAAAGTTTGGAAAAGAAGAATTAATTATAGGGGCCCTAGGATAAGATTTAGAAAATATACTACTACGAATAAGTTGATAGAATAATTATTAATGAAAAATTAATTTTTAGTGTTAGAAGATTAAATGGTAAAGCGCGTAAATTAGGATATTAAATTATTTAGAGAAACATATTAGTAATAAGAAAAATAAGGGATAGGAAGTCGAATATTATTAGAGGGATTTACGGAGTAATTAACCGGACATTGTTTTTTTTATAATATTCGAGCGTAGTACAAGCGCGTACGTATAAAACATCGCGGAACAGGGCGAGGGAAACGGGTGAGGGGTACCGTATCGAAATTTAACACGCGTAGCATAGGCGGTCGAACGTTTTAGGTGTTATTAGATAGGTACTCATCCATTTTCAACGTACGACGCGCGTTTACGTAATTTCTTTTAATTATTTGTGCATGCTAGTTATTTTATAAGTAATAATTTGTACGTATTATTAATTTTGGTGATGGTAATTACGTATTAATAGCTTATAATTAATAATAGTATATACATGTAGAGTAAATACTATTGGTAATTACCTACGCGGATAGGATATTAGTAATTTAATAGATATAATTTATAAAAATTATATATACCTAATGTTTAGATAAATATATGTCAGAATCCGATAGTTCAGATATCGACACTAGTTCTGCGGACAGTTCAATAAAAGTTAAAAAATATAAACCTAAGCGAAAGAATTAAAAGCGGTAATTTTAAAAGACGCTGTAAAGAAAGAATTTTTAGAACGAACTAGGAAACAGTTAGTTAAAACTGAAAAAACTGTTAAGGAAAAAATTGTAAGAACACATAGTTTAACAGAAAAGATAGGTATCACACCATGAAAAAAGGATCAAACCGTAGGTCGTTTAGGTACTAGGTCCGACTCAAGCGTAATTCACGTGCAGTTAGAATCAGTGGTTAAGAAAAAAATGAGTAAAATGGATTTAGATAAAGCAATTGCTATGATACCTGTTTGCACGGGCAAAAAGGATGTAGCTGAATTTATAAACATTTGTAAAATCGCAATTAAGGATACAATTAATCAGCGACAATACAAATGAAGACCCGGAATTTGAAATGATTATGAGTGTGCAGGCGGGAGGTCGTCTGGTGGTAATGGTATTGAAAAAAAATGATAATTACATATCCGAAGTAGAAATATTTCGCTATACAGGGGAAGAACCTGTGGGACAAGTTACACATAACCTTAGGACGTTAATTGATGTTTACTATGGAGATCGGGGTAACATCCTTCCTGGTAGGTTTCCACAACCAGAAATAGTAGAATTATGTCAAGGGTTATGGAGTTGGTTCCGAAACCCATACGCGTGCAATGTATCAACAATACCATTTCGTTACCACCTGGACGTCAACCGAATACCAGGAATAGACGGAGCTAAGCCCGTAGGCGTAGCAAGCATAATATACAACCGCACGGAACCACCTGCACTCACTGGAAACGAAAATGAAGAACTACTAAATACCAACATAACACTGGCGAATAGGGTTATTACTGAATTTTGGGAATTAAATAAACGAATAAATAAAGAAGCATGGACAAATTATATGAATATTAATAGTTATAGGTTGAATAGGCTAAGGCATAGTAATAATATCGAAAGTAAAGTTAGTGGTAATAATAATATTCGTAATAACAATAGTATTAGTAGAGACATAGTTAATAATAGGACACAAACACCTAGCATTAGAAATAGAAATACTTTACTTAGTAATAATAATAGTATTAGCGATGTAGTAGCAAACACTATTAATAGGAATATGACTGAAGCAGCTGGTCTGTGGTGGTCGGATAGTGATAGTGATAGTGATAATTTAAGGAACATAGCAACGAATAGTACAATTAGTAATATGGATGAAGTGGAAGAAATTAGTGATAGCGATAGTAATAACTAATAATGACATTTATAGAAATATACATATCAACAGTTATGGAGAAGGTGTTATGGGTTTACTTAGTGTTAGGGATGATTTAGATGTAATAGAAAGTATTTTTAATGAAGTAGAGGATAGATACGTAGTTAGGGATAATGATGAAGACTGGTAGTATAGAGAAAAAAAAAAGTAAATAGGATATAAGAAATATTTTAGATATGTGAAAAAAAATTATAATGTATAGAGATGGTACTAGTTAGTCTTGATAGTTGGCAGTGCGGGAACGGTGGGAGTTGCCACCATATTCTGAACGAACAAGCAACCACCGGGACTCACTGACAATGGACTTATAGATTAATTAGTACATTTCAAACGCATAACGACAGTAGCATTCAGCTGTGGAGAGAGGAGAAATATATATATATGCGTAAGATTGTATATAGTGACCAAAGCCGGGGAGATAATAAGAAAATAATATATATATTAGAAATTATTTCAAAAACATAAATTTGAGACTAATGTGCATATATATATTGTTTTAGTTTATCTCTAATTACGGCAGGACACGGTCAGATTCCATATAAAGTGGAAGAATTTCGAAACCAAACATTGATGTATTATGAAAATTACGGTACAGTACGATTGACAGGGGCAACCTGGCAACTGATCACGTATTTATACCATTAAAAAATTACGACCTTAGGCACGACAAATTACAAATGGAAATAAGTGTAATAACTAATCTTTGTAAGAACAGCGTGACAGCATTAGAAATGTGTTCTAGGCTAGACAATATTTTTAAAGTAATGTTTCAGGAAATTTCATTACAACGTGAAAAAATTTACGAATCGATAGGTAGATACGCCGAACAATCGTAAGCAACGACATTTCCAAGTAGGAAAAGACGGGGTCTATTAAATTTCGTAGGTTCGGCTATGAAAACACTATTCGGGGTATGTGACGAGGAATGTGCAAATAATCGGTGGAAGAAATAGGTAAAATAGAAAAACTAACGAACGCATGTTACACATACTTAAGGACCAAACCACGGTAGTTAAATCTACTTTAAAGGGCATTAATTATATAATTATATCGCATCAATATTATACCTTATTATTCGTTAACCAACATTTATTGATAAACCGCTGTCCCTATCAGGGACTGAAACCTTTCATCGGTTTTGGTTTTCAAAAATGTAAGCTTTCGGTTTCGGCCCAGTTTTTCAGTTTTCAGAAGTATAAAATGTTAATTCGTTAATACCTGCCTTAGCCTGTTTAGTCTATAAGACTTTCTTTTTTAAAATGTTTAATTAATATTAAGTATTGTATAATGATGTGTATTTAATGACAGCTATTTGTATGTAGAAATAATTCAAAAAATAATACTAGCATAAGTATGTGACTATTAAAAACGATATAATAATATATTCGAAAAAAATCCTATTTTATTATTTAATAATAAACTCAAGTAGGTAATAGAAAACCATACATAGCGTAATATGTGAGTATAATAGGTACCTATATTATGAATAAATTTCTTTATGTATTCTAGGCTGCTTTAGGAGAGGGATACAAAAATGCATAAACAATAAATTCATAACAGTAATTATATTCATATATTTCATAACAATAACATCAATATAATATAGGTAGGTATCTAATATGTAGAAAATATATATTAGTGACTTGAGGAACAATTTTTATGAATTTTTTTTCTATAATAGAGATATTTGTTCAAACTAAGAACTCGCTGTTTTCCAGGTTTATGGATAATATGTTACACCTGTAGGGCTATAATATAGATTTTAACTGTGATAAAGGCGCTAATCGGCATTAACTTGCATTGCCGGAAAGGAAAAAAAAATTGTAAAAAACATTTCTGGAAATTTTGATTCTCGAACATATTGACCTTAAAATTATTAGGCTAACTATTTATTAACGAATTGTTATAATTTCCATAAATAATGACGAAATGGTACGTACTGTCTCCACTCTGCATCTACTTTAAATTTCGTATAAAAATCTACTGTACATGTATTGCAGGGTTATCTGGATATATTTGAGTGAAATAATTATTTATTTAAATTATTTATGAATAATACCACCGACAAGGGCCGTATTTAATATTTTGCCGACCATACGGACAACAAAATTTTGGCTCCCCCGATTGATTTTTCCTATTTCACTATTTTTACACAATATTTATTATCCACAAAAAATCAAAAACAACTGTCTCATGATAACTAAATATATGATCATAAATTATATATTATAACAAACTACTATACGGAAGACCGAATCGTGTTATGTCATTATAGTCTTATAATACATTTATTATGCTCTTTTGCACATTCGGATAATATTTAGACAGGTGGTAGATTAAGAACCAATATTACACACATTTATTTATATGATATTTATGAGAACGGCTCATAACAAAATAATTGTCCTCTGCATGTTCGAAAAAATCGTTTTACTCCTTCTATAGCCGCCCGACATTTGCCCGGGGTAGGGTATCGCCCACCACCCCCTCCTTAAATACGGCAAGCCGTGAACTGCCGCAATACACAATGACAGCAGCGCTCAGGACGTGGTAGCGGTATACGTGGCTGTTACCCGAATCAGAGACGGAGTATTCGGTAGTCGCCCGCTACGAACTCAGTACCAGTACCAGTGCAGACACCGTGTAAAAAACACTGTGCTCGTTTGGTGCGTGGGTCGGTGTTATAACGGTGTTTTATCTAGTAATTAACTTATTCTGTACTGTGTACCATTAGTGTAAATATTGGTGTTTTAACGGTCCCAGTGTACATTGGATGTTTCAACACATCCCAGCAACCAACATTTTATGTTGTACAATCAACTGTTATAAATTAAGTTCAGTTAAGAAATTATGTTACTAAAGAAAATTAATATTGAAGGTTGGACATACTGGTAGTCCTGAGACGGTCCCTACCATTGTGACTTCCATAATAAAAGTCAGTTAATAACCGAACGTTGTTGTGTTATGTTCATCGCCTTTGCCCGCTTAATTAGTGTTTAACATTTCAGAAGTGGGATGCATAATCAAAAAGCGAAAGAAAAAAATAAATATATTTTGAGTTTGCACTTGCGCTTTAGTTTGTGTTTTCTCGGTCGTGTAAAGTATCGTGCGATTAGTGTTTACGCGAAATGATTGCGAAGTTCCGAGTGAAATCAAAAACGTGTAGAAGCGAAAAACACGGTTTGCCGAAAGAGTGGATTGAGGTTATGTACCTAGTCGTATCCATAGACCTATAAACTAATGGACTACACCTCACTCACCACCCAGCCATCAATGAGTGGCGCCAATATAGAGTGAGTGAGAAAGAACATATTGGGGGAATCTTGGTGGACAATCATATAAGAGAAAGAGAGAAAAAACATAATGGGGGAAATCATAGACGTACGAAACTAATACTGTATATCGTACCACTGACCTCTCTCTCTAAGCGCTGTCCATTAGTTTATAGGTCTATGGTCGTATCGGAGTTATGTCGCACACCACATTACTGTGTTTCAAGTGGGTTACCATAACTACCGACTCCGACTATCACTAAACCGTGAATCTCGTGATATAAAAATTGTTGTTGTTAATTGTTATCACGGTTCTCGAAAGACAAACGTTTTTAATTTTTTTTTTTTCGTTTGTTGTTGTTTTATTCTGTCTTTTCAATAAGAGTAGGTACCGACGGAAATGTCAGCAACAATGAAACACTGCAATCGCTGTTGGAGATGTTAGTGAATAACACAATACAAGGATCAACCATTAACAATGCCTATTAAATCATGCCTGACCTATCCCAGGCCATCGGTGATTTTAACGGTGAATGCGAAATTGGAGGAGAAGCCATGGTCATGGTTAGATAACCTGAATGCCACAGCAACGCTGCGCAAATGGCCCAAAGATTTAACACTTCAAATGGCCCGTCGGCATATGGTAGGTCCAGCGCACGACTGGCTACTGAGTCATGAGATCACCACCTAGCGGGATTTTGAAATATTATTCAAAAAGACGTTCAGTACTGAAACCAGCTTCTCACAACGCTTTGTGCAAATGCAGTCCCGCATCCAAAATAAAGGAGAAGCAACTACTGCGTATTTTCACAACAAGGTGAGACATTGTAAATCAGTGAACCTCAACTTTGACGACATCAAAGAACAAGCGCTCATTGGGCTGAGTTCACATGAGTTGGCGCGCTCATTGCTGGTCACCAAGCATGCGGATGTGGATGAATTATTTGCCGATATTATGGCGTTCGAAAGAATACAGAAGGGACGAGCTGACGTTCACGTGGTTGACAAGCCGGGCTGGCGTCCTAAACCAACGAAGGAATTTGACATGGGGGGCCTAAGACAGAGGGGAACCCAGTCGACAACAACACAACGTCAAACCAGGGCAGTAAGTCCACACCAGTAACTAAAAATATTAAAATGTCAAGCACGTTCAAGTGCTGGAACTGTCAAAAAAATGGTCACAGTCAACGGGATTGCCCAGAACCACGCCAGGTGAAGCCCAAGTGTGAGAGCTGTCACTGGTCCGGTGGAAAGCACCATAGGGAGTGCACCGTGGCATCAACTAGTACAAACGAAAGCGCATACTGTACGTATTCGAGACCTCAGCACGATCTGGTAACAGATAGTGATAAAATACTACATGAAAAACGCGTTATAATCAATGGTATTAATGAATTGACCGGGCTCATCGACTCTGGCTCATCGGTGTGCATCATGAAGAAAAGTGTTGGTCGCTGCCTTGGTAGACCTTGGACAAACAACGATTCGACAATTATTAGTTTTGGTGCCAATGCTGAGACAATAGCCATCGGGAAGGCTGTACTCAACCTTCAGGTAGATGAGGCAGCGATAGTACAACAGAACGACTGCTGTCACGTGAAACGGACGCTTCCAGTCTGGGACTAGCAGGAATACTGTTACAGGAAGATGACTCCGGTAAATTACGCCTAGTACACTGTTTCAGTAAGAAGACTAATGAAGCCGAAAGTAAACACCAGTCCAGCAAGCTAGAACTCATGGCCATAGTGTGGTCTAAGATCATGGATAATTGGAATTCATGTCACAGTGGTAACAGACTACCAAGCGTTAGTCTAAAATATTAACTGAAGAAAATAGACTAAGCATTAATAATGAGCTACTCGTTTTCAGATCGTATATTCCTTCAAAAAATATAATTATTTAAATTAATTTTGTTGATTACCTAGATCTCTTGATGACATTCATTTTTGGAAAGATACTGAATTGAGGAATTTTGCTTTTTATTTTAGTGTATTTGTACTTAAAGGAAAAATGAAAACAAAATTATACTCACACTTTTTACTACTATTTTTTTCAATAAGAATTTTACTATGTTTAAATACATGTTATGAATACAATGAAATTGTACTTAAGTTTTTAAGTAAATTTGTAATAGACTATGGTGTTTTGTATGGTCAACATTATGTATCATATAATGTTCATGGTCTGATACATCTACCTATGTTTACAAAAATGCATGGTCCCCTTGATAATTTTAGTTCCTTTCAATATGAAAATTATTTGCAAGAAATTAATAAAACAGTAAAATATGCAAGATATCATTCGCAAGAAATATCCAATAGAATAAAAGAAAAACAAGATATATATAACCAACATACTAACCATTGCCATAATGAAGTTCCTTATGTTTTTATTAAAGAAATAAAACACAATATTCCTAACTTTTCTTTGATATAACCGCACAACTTTATCAAAAATTAATTTTAATATTCTCAAATACAACCATTATCTAATATTTCAAATGAAAAAGATAAATGCATTATGTTATTAGATAACTCTCTAGTTTTTGTCGAACAAATAGTACAACCATTGAACCAAGATGCATTTTTAATTGTGAAAAAATATTTAAAACCTAAAGAACTAACCACTAAACCAATTTCATCGGTTATAGTTGGTTATGTGTGAATATATTTGATATCAAATATAAATGTTTAATTGCAAAATTATCAAATTGTTCTGCAATTATTATTAATTTATGTCATACAGTTTGAAATTACCTAACATTAAAATTGTATTACCTAATTTTTTAATGTAGTCATGGTGTGTATATCTATTATACTAATAATAAATATCTAATTTTAAAGTATGAGTTTGTATTTGTTTTCGCAGTTAACGAGTTGTGTCCCAATGATAAAAGTTGGGTACACGAGTTGTGTCCCGATGATAAAAGTGGGGTACACGAGTTGTGTCCCAATCATAAAAATGGGGTACACGAGTTGTGTCCCGATAACACGAATTGTATTCTAACTGTTTTATGAAGTTTAAAAATATGCTATTTCGTTAATTGAAACAAAAGTTTTTATAAATTCGATTCGATAAATTTGCATTTGTTTTTGATCTAATGTCTTGTAGTGTTTCAAATAATTCCGATGTTCTAAAATTTGCAACTTATTTAATGGATAACTATGTCATGAATTATGCTTTATTTCCACCTCGTGTATGGGCAGAATCATCAAATTCAATGCTACGCACAACTAATAGTTGCGAAGCATTTCATTCAAAGTTTAATTCTATGTTTTATTCAAACCATCCTAATATATTTCAATTTACTGAAGTCATTAAGAATTTGCAATGTGACGTGTACATTAAAATTAGAAGTTCTGGACAATTATCAAAGATAACTCGTTAAAAACATTTATTTCTAAGTCAAAAATTAAATGCATATAAAAATGGACAAATTTCACGATTTGAATTTATAAAAACGGTGTCATTTAAATTTTTGCCTAGTATGTAATTTTATAAAAACTATTAATGTATTTATTTTTGCTTTTTATTTATATTTTATCAATTAGACGAAACAACATAAATTATTGTTAAATTAAAATTTTCACTATAATAATATGACGTTTTTTATACTCATTTTTCGTGTTAAATATAATATTATATAAGATATACCTAACTTACCTACTTTTAATATTTTAATAAAAAAAATTACTCAATGTGAATTTATAAAAATTGTTTTATCTAAGTGTTTGCCTTATATTAAATATTATTAAAATTATTTGTGTAGTTATTTTTGCTTTTTATTTATATTAGTTAGACCAAACTTGTGTGTAATTCGAAAAAAAACTGGGGGACACAATTCGTGTAACCCGAAAAAAACTTAAGGACACAATTCGTGTAACCCGAACAAAACTGAGGGACACAATTCGTGTAACCCGAAAAAAACATAGGGACGCAATTCAGTATTTGGGACAAAACTCGTTTACAGCCTTTGTTTTATTAGGTACCTACTTTAAATGTAAATAAATATATGTAATATAGGTACTTTTTATATTTTATCACTGTCAACTTGTAAAATTATTAATTATTGTACCTTTTGTAAATTAATCAAATAAAAACAAACCTTTTTTATTATTTAAAATATTTACGTTTTTATATACCTACCTGTCCACCTACCTACTTACCTACGTATATGGTGTTCAAAATTTTACTTAAGCGTTTTGGTTATGATATACTTAACATAATCCCTTGTACATTGCTCAATTTTGTTCGGAGTTTTCGCATATTCTTCGAATAAGATCACCGTATTTATATTCACATATCTACTGCGTAATTACAAATTACGCAATAGCTCATACGCATGGGCTACAGCCCCCACAGAAATTTATGTAGCCCCCTCAATCCCCATGGTCCTCATTTTTTACATTTTATCCGAAAGGCGAAATTATAGTTTTAAATGTTATAATTTTCCCTAAAATTCGTCAAGGCTTCATAGTATAATATTAGCAGTGTAATGTTTATTGACAATACTATTGTACTTACATACATATACCTATTTATTTTTATCATAAACACATTTATTTATAGACCAAACGTGGAAACGCCGTATTAGTTATACGTCGTGTCTTGCATATTGTCGCGTCGTCCGATGACGAATGACGATAACCCGATAACATAATTGTATTATAATTGTTTAGAATACACACACACATAATATTTATATATTTCAGTATTTTTCTGAAAACCGTGGTTTGTTGTTTGCTCATGTACTGCAATCACATACGTCTCTTTTATTTTTCTTAAAGCATATTTCAAACATTTTAAATTAATTTTACTTTCTTTATTTCATTTTTCTCGTTTCTCTTGTGTTTTTTTAAACAAAATGTTTAGTATTTTTAATATTAAGAAAAAAACTGACAAGAATACACCAACTAGGGATAACGAAGACTGTGCAGTGGATGATCCAAGTCCAATAAATATTAATAATTCGTCAATACCGGAACCGGATGCTCCTAACAATGTTCAATCTGAGCATTCTGGAATTATTACATTAAGTGATTCGTTTCAGTTAGATTTAGGAAATAATTTGGAAAGATATAAAAGAATTTGCTGACAATTTGGACATTTCATTAGACATCTCTAAAAGTATATTTTAAAAACTTTTCTGTATTCAATTATTATTTATCAATTTAAATTCAAATATTTATACTTTTAGGTTCAAAGCGTAAAAAGAAAGAGCCAATACATTTAAGTGACTATTGTGTCAGTTCTAAGACTGGGGAAGCGGATGATTGTTCTTCTATCATTAAATATGATAATTTTGAATACTGGAAAATTAATGCTTATTTTAAAATAATGGACTGTGTAATAAATGGCATGAAAAATAGGTTTTCATTAGAAAGTTTAAAAATCGGTGTAGGAGTGGACAATTTTATACAATTAAAATATGAAGAAAGTATTGAGTTTGTTAATAAGTATGAGGTACCTAACCTATGAAGTTTAAAACTATATATTAAGATTTATTTTTTATTTTTTAAATTTTTTTTTCTAGAAAATATTAAACATAAGTCCAGAAAGATTGAAGGCTGAAATGATAGTCCTAAAAAATATAATCAATAAAGAAAATTATGAAATAGATGACATCATACCTGTTGTAGACAACAATATTTTTCCAAATTTTTATAAACTTTTGCATACTGCACTTACTATACCTATATCATCTGCCTCATGTGAACGTTCATTTTCTGTTATGAGGCGAATAAAGAATTGGACTAGAAATACCATGACAAATGATAGATTTACAAGCTTGTCAATACTTCATATCGAAAGAGATTTATCACATGCAATAGAATCAGAAAATGTACTTAACATATTTTCAGAAAAACACAGACGCCTAGCTTATGTTTCATTTAATAATTAAATTCTTAAATTAAGTTCTTTTTCTTTTTAATTCCAGTTAAACGAAAGGAGTTTTTTGAATTGTATATTTTTCTAGTCCTATATAGCCCCCACATATAATTATGCCAAACTACGCCCATGCTCATACGAGTTCACCTTATCTTCGACCACCCCCAGGCGTTCGAAGATAAAATAAACACACGTCGTCGCCGCCGCAGATAATTATGGGTAATAATAATAATAGTAATAATACAAAACAACAAGCCGGTAAAAACAAAACAACAATGTCAAACGATAATCCAAATAAAAATGTTACTCTTGTTTAAAAAAATAAAATAAATCTCTCTACCTCATCTAAAACCTCATCGTCAAGCGATCAGGTAAAATTCAATCTCAAAAAAATGTTAAAAAAACCAAGCTGTTTAAATCATCAAATCGATTCGAAATTCTAAATCAAGATGTTGAGCCTGGCCCAAATTCGTCATCGTATCAGCATTTGGAACAAAATAATGATATCTCGGATGAAGTTTTACAAACCTCCCTCTCCCATCTTCGTAAGAGGTGTGGAAAACTACCTAGACCTATGTACAGCTTTAATTGCATTAATTGGCGTGGATAATTTCTTCTGTAAAGCTTTTGCTGACCGTTTAAAAATTCAAACATCGAATCCCGAATTCTACAGAGCACTTATCCAGTTCCTAAAAGAACAAGAAGCCGAATACCACACATACCTATCAGCTTAAGCAAGATAAATCAATCCGTGTAGTTATACGTAACCTGCATCCAACCACGAAGGTAGACACAATTAAAGAAGAACTCGAAGTTCGTCTATTTGAAATAAGACGTGTTACAAACGTGCTCCACAAAGTAACAAAAACGCCACTTCCCCTCTTTTTCGTAGACTTAGAGCCAACAATTAAATCAGCTGAAATCTTTCATCTGTCCTCACTGATACACACGAAAATCAAAGTCGAAGAGAACTACAAATCTAAAACAATTAGCCAATGTAATAACTGCCAGGAATACGGTCACACGAAAACCTACTGTGGATACCCCTCACGCTGCGTCCGCTGTGGCTCAAATCACAAGTCCCTGGACTGTCCAAATCAACGGTCGGATCCACCAAAGTGTGATCTCTGCGCAGGCGATCATCCTGCAAGCAGTGCCGGATTTAGAAGGGGTGCAGGGGGTGCAATGCACCGGGGCCACATCCCACAAGACTGAGGTTATATTAGGGGCCTCAGATCGAAGTCCTATATTTTTTAAATTAACTATCAATATTTAATAATATATTATAATGAAATGAATAATTTATTTTAAGAAGTTACTGACAACCATTTATTTATAAATAGGACTGTTGCAATTTCAGATAATTCTATTTATCATTGTTATTGTCCGTTGTACAGATCTATTTTTAAACACATTATTTATAGTATACACTATACGTCGTATACTGTTTTTGTATAATCCTATCATTTTATTTTTTCGTCTGGGCGATAATGCATTACTGCTGTGTCTAGCTGGACGAACTACAGATAACCATTAACCGTTGTTATACTTTATAAATTTATTTATATAGTGAATGGTAATATAATTTACGAATTACGGATACGTCTTGACTCTTGACTCTTGGTGCACTGTTATTGGATTTCGATCAAATTGTTTTAGACTTTATAATATTGTTACTTATTTTTTACGTACGCTGTTATATTATTTTTTTTCATTTATTGACTAAAAACGTAAATTACCTATGTACACTATCTTTTATTGACTTTTTTAAAAAAAAAAATGTCTAATAACAGACAGTTTGAAAGTGGAGCATCCAAAAGACGTAGAAAAAATATTCAAAACAATGAATTAAAAAAATATAAAGGATTAATGAATAATTTTGTATTCATCAATTCAGGTAATTATACAATGTTCAATTTTATACAATTATAAATTTTTCAATTTGTAGGTATAATGAGCTAGTTTTTTTAAATTGTAAAATAAAGATCATAAATAGTAGATAGTTATTATAGCTCAATCAGTTTATTGTTGTAAATTAATTGAAATTTTAGGTAATTATTATCAATGTAATTTTCTTATTTTTAGAAGTAGAACTGAAAGCACAGGATAACCCTGAAATTGTAGTTATTACTAATGAGGAAAGTGTTTGCCAATCAAAAAATGCTCAAAGTAATGTACTATTTTTTTTGATTAATTTTTAAGTACCTATATAAAATAATATATTTTATTTAGGTGGCGTAGAGCAAAAAGTTCAAAGTAATCATGAAAATATAGACATTTTTAATGAGTTAAATGAACAAGTAAACCAAATTAATAAAAATGAATCAATGGAAATCCAAGGTAATAAATTATTGTTTATGTTTTTATTAATTGTAGTTTTATATAATATATTAAATATTTAAATGTTAACTTAGGTAAACTACCTATAAGTAAATCATAAAAAATATGATTATGATATTTCAGTTCATTCAATTAGTTAAAAATAAAATAAACATACTAAAACTAAATCACACCAAATATTAAAATTTTTCAAGTAGGTTCTTTCAATTTTCAATTTTTTGATTATTTTTTTTTTAAATATATAAATTAATATATTTTATTTAGGTAGTGTTGAACAAAAAGCTCAAAGTAATCATGGAAATATAGAAATTGTTAATGAGTTAAATGAACAAGTAAACCAAATTAATAAAAATGAATCAATGGAAATCCAAGGTAATTTATTGTTTATATTTTTATTAATTGTAGTTTAAATATAATTTAATAAAATAAATGTGATCCTGCATTCCTGCTTTATAAATCATAAAATTTATGATTGTGATATTTCAGTAAATTAAAATAATAAATAATAAACAAATATACTAAAACTAAGTCACAAGAAGAATCAAGAAGTATTTACATTTTATTATGTATTGGTTCTTACTTTTTTTCAAACAAAAGTGTTCAATTCATTACAATTAAAATTTTAGTATTGAATACAATAATAAAAAAACCATTAGTGATAGGTACCTTCAGTATTATTTTGAATTTAATGGTTCAATTTACTTTATTCAGGTCTGAACTTACTTCATGATTATCCAACTGATCAAGCACATTTTCTTGGAATAACATTAACAAGTGTAATCAAAAGATCTATTATAGAACATGGACCATGTAGACCAAAAATTGAATTTCCTCGCAATGAAGACAAAAGAAAATTTTCAGTAGAATATTATTATTTATCATCAAAATCTGGTAATCGTATTCCTCGTACATGGCTTTGCTATTCACCTATCCTAAATTATGTTTATTGTGAATCATGTTGGCTTTTTGCTGACAGACAATATATAAATTATAAGTCTGAATGGATTACTGGAATAGATAACTGGCAACATCTTTCTCAAAAAATATTTAAACATGAAAGTTCAATTCAACATATTGAATCTGTAAAAATTCGATCTCTGTGGGCAAAGAATAAAGTTTTAGATAGTCAACTAGAAAATCAAGTATCGGAAGAGGCTGCATTCTGGAGAAGTGTACTGGAAAGAATTATAATGATAATTTTACATTTAACTAGTGGAAATACTGCTCTTCGAGGAAATTAAGGTAAATTTAGCTCAAAAAAGTTTTCCGAAGGTAATTTTTTACAAACCGTTAGATTAGTTGCAAATTATGATCCCATATTGAGCAAACTTATTAATTGGGAGAAAAGCAAAATCAAGTATCTGAGTTACACAATAGTTGATGAATTAATTGGAATTTTATCTTCTGATCTACTCAAAACTATTTGTAATGAAATAAAGTTATGCCAATGTATTTCCATTAAAATGGATTCTACTTTAGATATAACTAAACTGGATCAGCTGAGTGTTATTATTCGGTATACTGTCATAAATTTTGAAGAGAAGAAACTAGAAGTTAAGGAGTCATTTGTAGGTTTTTTTGAGTTAAAACACCACGGAGCTGCTGATTATACACAGATGATATGTGAAATTCTATCAAAACTTGACTTGGATATTAACAAATGCCATGGACAAGGTTATGATGGGGCATCTGTGATGAGCGGAGTCCATTCTGGCGTCCAAACTAGAATAAAAGAACTTGTTCCATCAGCTTCATATATTCATTGTTGTAGTCACAATCTTAATTTAGTAATATCTGATGCAGCTAAATGTCATAGTAAAGTATTAAATTTTTTTGACACAGTTCAAGCAATTTTTAATTTTTTTGGTAGTAGTGCGCCAAGATGGGCTCTTTTAGCATTTGGACATGATATTTCTATTAAAATCCGTACAAAAGTTTTAAAAAAAGTGTGCCCTACTAGGTGGGAAGCTCGACATGATGCAATATTTTCCTTGAAAGAACGTTATATAGATGTACTTAAATCGTTGACTCACATTATTCTAACTAGTAATAAAAGATCAGAAAAAACATTAGCCAGTGGATTGAAATTATAGAAAAAAATTTTATAGTGAATCAAACTGATGCTAATCTTGTCGAAATATTTCCATTTCCACACAACAAAAATGAACTCCAACATTCTGATTTAGGAAATCTTGCAACTGGACCTTACGGCCCTATTTTAAATGTAAGTTAACTTAACACTAGTTAAAAACCTAGTATAGGTACTAATAATAATTTTACCTCATTTAATAAAAATATTATATAATTTTCAGTTATTGATATTATATTTATTAGGTATTTATAGTTGCTGGTAAGGTATTTTTAATACCTACTTATTTTAGGTGATTCGAAGCAGCGTATTTATTTCATGATTTAGACCTAAAAGCCTGACAAAAATACGCCTACTTAGAATTATCAGATTTCAATTCTGTAAAAAGATTCGAGTTCATTGACAATTTTCCTAGGTTATTGTGGGAATCAATTTTCGATATTTTTTTTAGAATTCACGTTAAATCATATTTCGATTTCTCAATTTTTTAAAAATTGTTTGTGTCTTTCTTTAAATAGTTAAACAGTTATTCAAAAATCGACTCCCACAATAACCTAGAAAAAAGAACGATGAATTCAAATATGTTTACAGAACTAAAATCTGATCATTCTAAGTTATCGTATTTTTGTCAGGCTTTTAGGTCTCAATTGATTGAAATTAGTTTCTCGTTGGAACAAATATTTTATTATGTGACATGTGCATGCGCGTGCGAACCACTGATTCCGAACGTATCTACGCACATTAATGATCATTTACTTCGCACCCAATCACCCTGCGAAACGAATATAAGACATAGAATTGCCTATACACGACCCCTTATTAAATCACCGCTTCGAACCCCCTTAATATTACTTTCTAAACCATTTTTATATTGTATCTAATATCTACAATAGGTATAATTAATATTTATTATTAATATACCTATATACCTATATTGTGATTTGCGAGTAATCATTATCTTGTATTCTTTTTATTTTTAATAATATTTTTAATTAATATTAATTTTTAAAAATGTTATAACTTGATTTGAAGTATTTGTTTTTATTATTTAGATTTAGAACATATTTAACAAATTTTATGTTGTACCTTTAATAAATATTATTAACTAGGTAAGTACCTTTTGATTATTATGTTTTACATAGTAATTTCTTGAATTTTTTTTTTATATAATCTACCTAATTTATTTACATTAAAAAAAAGTTGTATTACTTCATTTGAAGTATATTTTTTTGTTTCTATGATATTTAATTTTCTCAATAATGTTTTTTTTTTTAATTTTAACTTGTAAGAAATATTATTTCTAAAAATATTATTAACTAGGTGTATTTTGTTTTTGGTCCACTCGACTCTTACTTTACAGCAGGGTGACTTCCCCCATTTTTATTTATACTTTGTTACTCCCTAGAGTCCCTGGGATTTTATTGTTTCCTTATATAATATGTGTTGAAGTTAATGTTTGGTGATACACAACATGGTATAATAAGTTAAGTCGAAAATAAACATATTATATAGGCAAGTACTTACATGACGGTATATATGTTTTTTAAATTAGTTGTTTTAATTTTAATTTCTATAATTATCTGTTATTAATCTGAATAAAATATTTTTATCTTTTATCTTTTTGTTAGATGAATTTAATTTGTTTATCTTTTATCTGTATCATAGATAAAATTTAGTGTTGTTATCTTTATCCAGATGATTTTTTGTTATCTGTTCCTAACACTGATTAAAGATATGCCACAACTTGCCATATTTGTGAGGTATGTGTCAAAAGACTTGGAGGTGGTGGAAGAACTCTTGGACCTGGTTACTTTGAAGAATAGTACTCGGGGTTGTGACATTAAAGAAGCCCTGGATGGGGTTTTACAGAAACACGCAGTGCCTATCTTTAATATTGTCAGCATTGCTACCGATGGTGCACCTTCTATGACTGGTACGAAACAAGGACTTATTGGACTATTAAAAGCTGACACATCATATCCTGATTTTCTACCTGTACATTGTATATTCACAGAGAACATTTAGCAGAAAAATATTTTCAATATCCAAATATTATGCAGATAGTTCTAAAAATTGTAAACTGTATTCGCTCAAGTGCCAAAACACACCGACAGTTCAAATCTTTTATAGAAGATATGAACAACTATGAGTTACCTAATGATGTATCTTGGTACTGCTTAGTGAGATGGCTATCAATAAGCAATGTTCTTGGCAGTTTTTTTGAGTTACTTAATCCAATCAAACAGTTTAGGGAAGAAAAAGGAAAATCTTTTCCTGAACTTAATGAACCCCAGTGGTTGTTAGATTTGGCTTTTTTACAGATGTGGTTCAGTATTTAAAACTCTAAATAAATCTTTACAAGGAAAGGAAAAACTTATTTCTGATTTGGCCCAGACTGTATTTAGCTTTCATAACAAGTTAAAGCTTTTTACAAAAGACCTTCAGACAAAAACATTTGCTCACTTCAAATGTTTGAAGAAAATTAGTGAAAGCTTTCCCGACATTCCGGTGGAAACTGAAGAATATATGAATAAGATGTCAGTCCTTGCTGAAGAAATCAATCGCAGATTTAATGATTTAAGATCACTTAAACCTTCATTTTCATTCCTGGAAAATCCTTTTGCTGTTGATGTTGTGAGCGATGGCTGTCCTATTTCATCACCAATAACAAAGGATACAGTAGCTGTAGAGCTGGAGTTACTAGAACTGCAAGAGGACGAAGGACTAAAAGGACTTAAACAAAGTGGCGTTTCTACCATAGAATTTTGGAAAAATGTCCCAGAAGAAAAATACTCACAAACAAAAATGTGTGCTATGAAACGCTTAAATTCATTAAATCTAAATATCGATCTGAACTAACTGATGAACATTTAAGTGAACTTGTGCGAACTGCGCTTACAAATTATCAGCTAGATTTCACAAAGCTTACAGAAAAAATGAACACTCGAAAAAGCACTTCTCATAAATAAATCAATAATAATGTTAATAACTATGTCAATAATAATAATGTTTTATGTAATGTAAAAAATAAACGTTCCTTCATTTGAGTTCATTTTCCAATGTGTCTTCATTTCAAAAACATCGCTTTACAATGTGGCTCGCCTCAAGTTTTTTTTTTTTTTTTTTTGAAAATTTTTTATTATTTGAAAACACAATACAAACAAAGTATTTAAAGAAAATAATAAAAATTACCTACACCTTTAAGCTAGGCTTGTGGTGGTGTAGGGAGTAACAGTACATATATATATGATTTAATTAATTACTTAATTTAACAAATAATAACCAACATTGTAAAATAATTAAAATAATTAAGAGATACTAAAATATACAATTTTCTTATAATAGACATTGCCTTAGTTCACTAGATAAAATATTGTTTATACATTTTTTTATGTTAATTTGATCATTAAAAATATTTTTTTTCACATCAATTGGCAAGGCGTTAAAAATGACAGGACCCATATAATTAATAAATTTTTGACCAAAACTCGTATTAGTAAATAAGACTTTAATATTACATAGTCTATCTTCCCCCAAAGGCTTGTCATTCTGTTTAATAAAGAAAAAGTCTGATTTTTTATGTACAAACATGATTGCGGATTTTTTGTAAAGTAATTCAAGCGGAAACACATTAAACTCTATATAGTTTAACGAGGTAGACCCAATAAGATTGTCCTTTTTCAGACATATACGAATTAAACTATTTTGCTGAACCCTTAATGGCTTAAGAACATTTATGGATGCACCTCCCCAAATTACCATGCCATATTGCAATAAAGATTGGTATAGAGAAAGATAAACTATTCTCAATGTATGAGATGATGTTATATGTTTTAATATATGAAATTTGAACATTAACGATCGCAATTTTACTATTAAACTATTGATGTGAATATTCCATTTGAGGTTACAATCGAATATTAGTCCTAAATATTTAATTCTTTTTACTATATTGATTTTCGGGCAGTTACAGTTTGATACAATTGAACAGTCATGTAATGTAATTTCTTCAAACGGTGGTAAAGTATAATTTATTGAAAAAACCATGAACATTGTTTTGTTGAAATTTAAAGAAAGTTTTTTAATATTTAACCACTTTATTATTTTCTTGAAATTTAATTCCGTTTTTTGTCTAAGAGTTTCCCAATTACTACTTGATAATAACAGACATGTATCATCCGCATATACAACTATTTTTCCATCAACTCTCATATCACATAGACTATTAATGTACATAATAAACAAAATTGGACCTAGAATACTACCTTGAGGTACACCATACATAACTTCATTTACCTGTCCCAAAACTCCATTCATATTTGTAATTTGTTTCCTCTTATTTAGATAGCTTTTGAACCAGTTTAAACAAATACCATTTATACCATAACTACTGAAAACTTTAATTAATAAACTATGGTCTACAGTATCGAAAGCTTTCGCTAAATCTAGAAATATACCTAATGCTTTATCACCTTTATCGAGTGCTTTAGATATAAATGTTGTGACAGCATATAAAGCATCTTCGGTACTTCTCCTAGGTCTGAATCCATATTGATTTTTAGAAAGAAGACTGTTATTTTCCAGATAATCTATCAAACGAGCTTTGATAATTTTTTCAAAAATTTTTGAAAAGCTACTCAACATAGAGATTGGTCGGTAATTGTTCATATTTTCTTTATCACCACCTTTATGTAGAGGTTTAATTATTGCTACTTTTAATTTATCTGGAAAAATACCAAGTCTCAGACTTAAATTGAATATGTGTGTTAAAGGATTTATTATATACGGTGCTAAGTTTTTTAAAATTTTGACATTAATTTTATCAAAACCACAGGCCACATCGTCTTTAAAATGATTTATTATATTCATGATTTCCATCGAGTGTATTTTTACCGAGAATAAATTGTTGAAATTGATCACTGGTGTACGCTCATCAGAAACTTCATCAAAACATTTATCTATTTTTTTTGCTAGATTTTGTCCAATAGTGGAAAAAAACATATTTAAATGATTGGACGCAGTTAAAGGTTCTTTTTGTGCATCAATAATGTTCCCGTTATAGTTAAGGCGTTTTATGATATCATTATCAGTATTTGGTTTATTAGTTAGATTTTTTATTAATTTCCATGTGTTTTTAGGGTCTCCAGAAACACGCTGAAATTGGTCATTGTAATAATTTATTTTTGCCATTTTAATAACATAGTTTAGTTTATTTCTGTACTTTTTAAAGTACTGAATTAATTTAATATTGTTTGGATGTTTTTTTGTTTTTAAAGATAATTCTTGTTTTTTACGCACCGAGCATAACAAACCTGATGTCATCCAATTTTTTAAACGATTAGTTTTAGAATTAAGTTTTCTAAGACTCTTTGAAATATTTATAGCATCAAAAATACGTGTATATACTAAATCCATTGCCTCATTTACATCACAAATACTATATAAATCCGTCCATTTAACATTATTAAAAGTATCAATTAGCTTTTTAAAATTAATAAACTCAAATGTGGTTGATTTATTTTTCTCTTTAATTACATTTGGAATAGATATAATGGTAGAATAATGATCTGAAAAAACGGTTTGAAGTACACCAGCTTCAATGTTATCAAGGCATTTTTTTTTTTGATTTGATTTGACAAATATATGATCGATACAAGAGTTTTTACTAATACCTGCAGGAATTCTCGTATATACGTTAATAAGAGAACTAAAACCATTAGATGATAATAAGTCAAGGTAATTATTCTCAACATTATCATTACCTATTATATTTATGTTAATATCACCTAATAAGATAGTCATAGTGCTATCAACAATGTCTTTATCTGACATTAATATAGCTTCTAAACGAGTCAAAAATTCATTAATTATACCCGAGGGTGACCTGTATATACATATTAGATTTAACGGTACAACAATATTATTGATAATTAACTTAATAATATTTGCTTCACAAAAATTGAATTCATGAAAATCAATATCTAAATGTTGTTTTGCAAAGACAATTATGCCATCATTCTGGTTTCTTTTCGTGGTAGAGTATAATGTTTTATACCCAGGTAAAGAATAAATACAATTTTTAGGATCGTGCCAGGTTTCCGTTAACACAATTACGTCTAAATGGAAATCTGAATCATTTTGCAAAAATAGTAGTAACTCATCTAAATTAGCATTTATGCTCCTAATATTAACACATATTATTGTAATTGATAGATTATTACAAATATTATATTTTTTCATAAATTCAGATATTGTAAGGAAATAATTAGTATTATATAACAGGTTTTTTTCAACAGTATCTACAACATGCATTATCTAACAAAAAAAAATGAATACAATTTAAAGGTACAGAGATCAATTATTGTATAATATTTTTAAACTATTTTCGTCTTCTATGAGAATGACTTTATTATTTTCATCTTTTCTTAAGAATAATTTACTATCTCTGAACCACACATATTTATAATTATGAGCCTTTGCAAACAATCTAGTTTTGTAAAACAAATTATTATTTGCTTGTGTTAAATAGTTGTTTATGTATATACCTTCATCATTCCAGTTTGCATTGACATTTTTTGCTTTAAGTTTTTTCTTTCTTGACATCTCCATCAACGATTTTTTATTTTTATAGCTGCTTAAGACAGCAACAATTTTTCCAATTTTATTTGGCACTTTGGACCGGTAGCGATATGCAGATATAACTGATACAGCTTCTCCTAATGCCAATGACATTTCTTCAACTATTTTGCAACAATATTCATTTTCTTGTTCTGGAACACCGACTATTTCAATATGATTTTCAAATATTTTTTGTTCCACAAAATTAATTTTTTTATTGACCACACTCATTTCATTTATTAACTTTTGATTTTGTTCTTTTAGCTGTTTATTTTCTAATCTAACATCATTAATCGACTTGATAATATCACTCAATTGCGATTTAAAATCGTCAAATTTCTCACTCAAGAAGTTAACCGAATCTTTCAGATCCGATAATATTTTATCAGAATGTGAACAGTTTTTTACTTGATTTACTACAGCACCTGATTCAGAATTAAAATCTTTACAATTTCCACAAAACCATTTCATTTTGTTTGAAGCACTCATTTTCCTGAAATTGACTTCTCTAAAACCGGCGCATGCAAAATGAAAAAACATTTTACATTTACTGCATTTGATATCTTCATTATCGAATACATCTTCATTACAAACGGAGCACACCAACATAATTATAATTAATTAATAAATCACTAGTACGAAATATAGATAAGAGAACAACACAGACGATCGACGACCGTTTGCATCAACTGATAGCTGTAAACTGAAAAACTAAAAAAGTTAGCTTTATAAATTTGGGGCTCCCAAAGTTAAGGTTAGTGGCCACCCCTACTATATACAGGTAGAGGTACCTAATCGGCTAGTGGATTTCCCACTGATTATCAAGCATAATGTTACTGAAACCTATACTTACGTTTTTGTTTATTTTATTATTAGTTCATGATTATTAGACATTAGTGATTAGTTATTAGTTGATTACCGTCTTGTCAGTTGTTATTTAACAACAATTTGTTATGGGCACATTTTCTCACCGTACCTACCTACAGTCCGGCTCACGAAAAGTGAACGTTCAAGGTCGATGGGTGGTGTCCAAATGTTGTTGAATCCAGGGGTTCTCCGTTTTGTACTATTTACCTACCGCTGGCCGTCTCGTGATCCATGATTCGTTTTGGCGGAACCATATTCAATAGACATTCCTTTTATGTTAGCAGCTGCTACTCTACCTTTTTTTAAAGGCAGACCCTACATTGTGTTTAACATTACAATTGTCATTCCTCGTGAGCTCGACATAGTTTAGTTAACAGTGATACAATATTCGGTCTCCTTTTGGTGTTGTAACCATACATAGTTTGTTCAATTAATACTAATTTTTAATTATTTAACGCTAAAATGCCTTTTAAAAACAATGACACTTGTAGTCAAACCAAAAAAGTTATTTTTAATGTGTACAATTATTTAAAAAATCTGGCTACTTCAGATGACGAGGTCTTAAAACAATATTTTAAACAGACTCAAAAAATTACTGCGGACGCGTGTGGTGTATCTCTTATGACAGTAAGACGAGTATATGCAGAAGGATCATCTACTACTGACGATGTCTCAGACTCGTCACAAACTCACAACTTGGACCGTCATTTAACTCACCGCGAAAAACGTATAAACGGAAAAAGTATGCCACAGAACTGGACGATTTCGATAACGATGTTGTTCGACGAACTGTGCATGAATTTTATGAAAAAGGTGAATATCCTACATCAAGATTAATTTTAAATTCTATTCAACAAAAATTTGATTATAAAGGTAGTCTTGCTTCCATGAAAAGATTGTTGACAAAATTAAAATTTACGTATAAAAAATGTAACGACGGACGTAAATTTTTAATGGAGCGAAACGACATTGTTGCCTTGAGGTGTAAATTTTTGCGTACGATGTGTACACTCCGAAAAAATAACGATTCCCGTCCTGTAATTTACTTAGACGAGACCTAGGTGAATCAAAACCACTCTAAAACGTATATATGGCAAAATGAAGATGAAACTGAAGGTTTAAAAGTACCTACCGGTAAGGGAGGTCGGCTCATTGTTTGCCATGCAGGTTCAAGTCATTATGAATTTATTAAGGAAGCAAAATTAATTTTCAAATTTGCAAATCAGGCAATACAGAAGACTACCATAATCAAATGAATTATTAAATGGATTAACACAAATAGTAAGTTGTTTTACAACAGAAATATCTGTTGTCTCATCTGCAAGAACACTAAAATAGCATGACTCGTTAACTTCTTTAACAACTTTTTTTTAAATGATATTACCACAAGTGCTTATGATTTCATTTTGAATAGATGGGCTGAGATACTTATTTCAATAGTTTGATGACAGAAAGTTTTTTAAATGGTCTATGTCTTTCGCTTTAAATTTTAGAATAGCTCTAAAGTTCCCTTCATTCAAATCAGGCTCACCTAGAAAAATAATGGCCCTGTAAGTACCGGTTTGGGGCTTTGGGGTATGGTTCTTATTAAAAAAAATCATTCCTTAACTAAAATAAAATTGTATCCAAAATATATAATAGATTAAACATATCTGAGATAATAGTATTATATTACTTCAATAGAGTTTAAAAAAAACTTACCATCAAATGAAAAAGCACCAAAGTCCCTATGACCCCTTAAAGCAATCTCTTGGCGACCACATACCAAAATACAATCAATTATGTTAATTAAATTCCCTCATTTTTCTTTAATTTTTTTGGCTCTGGAATTATAAAAAATTTAGTATAATTTATGATCATTATTCATTAATATCTTAAAACTAAACATAAACTAAGTTAGTGTATAATTTAATATTAATTTTATTAATATTAAATAATATTTATTATAATATATTAATATTAATAATATTTACAGATTTACCTGTCTATGTTTAATTTGTTTATAATCTCAGGTTCCTTTGAAGATGCAGTATTCAAAAAATAATCAGCTTTTTCTAGAGCTAGTTTATGTTATTCATGTTTAGCACGATTATTTAAAGTCTAATAATATTAATAAAAAATAAATTTTAAATATTTATAATAATATTAAAAAATTCAAAATGTGTAAACATAATTTTATAGACATACTTCTAATGATTTTTTAAAGCTATCCATTGGTTTAATCACAAGCGTAAAAGGATTAGCTCAAGGATCATTCAACAACCATCTTCAAAGTCATTCGATTTATGAGTTTTTCCCGAGCGAAAGGTCAGGATCGAAAGTAGTGCAGTGACCACCAAATTTAATGTATTGCAAATTGAATAAAACAAATAGATGAAACTGAAGGTTTAAAAGTACCTACCGGTAAGGGAGGTCGGCTCATTGTTTGCCATGCAGGTTCAAGTCATTATGGTTTTATTAAGGAAGCAAAATTAATTTTCAAATTTGCAAATCAGGCAATACAGAAGACTACCATAATCAAATGAATGCTGAAGTTTTTGGATCTTGGTTCGTACAAATGTTGCAATCCCTTGAAGAATCATGTGCCATCGTCATGGACAACGCTCCATACCACTCAATGTTGGAAGATAGTTTTCCAAAAAGCAATGCCCGAAAAGCCGATATACAAGAATGGTTAACCAAAAAAAATATTGATTTTTCTCCACTTGAAACAGTTGCTGAGCTTCGTGAAAGAGCTAAAGTCTTAATCCCAACCGAAAACAAATACGAGCTGGATGAATTGGCCCTTAAAATGGGACATGAAGTTGTACGGTTACCACCTTATCATTGTCAGTACAATCCAATCGAAATGATATGGGCACAAGTTAAGGGACAAGTTGCATCTAAAAATAAAACATTTAAGATGGCTGATGTTGAAAAATTAATGCACGAAGCAATATATTCGGTGAAAAAAGAAAATTGGGTAAATTGTGTTCGTCATGCCGAAAGAATACAGGACGAAGATTATCAAAAGGAAAAACATAGAGAAGTAATTTTAGAGCCTATTATTCTCACAATACGACCAGGTGACAGCAGTAGTGATGACGACGATGAGAAAGACGACATATAATTTATTTGTGTAATATGTATATACCTACTTTAATTTAAATTATTTTATAGTTGTGTTTCTTAAAAATTTTTTGTATGATTAAATTGTGATTCTTTTTGGAAATTAAATGTTTAATATCGGTATTTAAAATAGTTTATGCATCTTTTCCTAATTGTAACATCCATAAATGTGTTTAATATTATTGAAATGTATATGTTGTATAGTGGTATAAACAATTTAAAAAAACGCGGCAAACGGGTTTAATAATCACTTGTTGAAAACGGCCACGGGGATCGCTGATATCAACGTTCACTTTTCGTGAGCTGGACTATAGTTTGTACTTTGTACCATAGAAAATTATGTTATATGTCTGTACGCACTATTGTCTATTTATATTTGTTCTCAGTCTTCAGTATGACAGTTGACAGTAAGTCAGTATGACACTCTACTAATAGTAGTTAGTTGTTAGTAGTTACTATATAATAGTCAGTGCCAGTGTTAATGTTAAAAACGTTTGCTATAAACTAATCAATTTACCTAATATATTAAAAACAATTTAAATTATGGACAACAAATCAGTATTTAGCATTTTTAATATTAAAAAAGTGTATACAAATTAACAAGTACTCATAAGTACTGAAAAAGACATCAAAGAAGGCAATCATGGTATTCTACAGTCATCACCCAGAGTTGTAAGTAGTATTTTTAAATTTAAATTAACATTTCACATTTTGAAAGATTAATCATCTGGATTGTAAGCGTTATAACTAGGGAACGGATTTAAATGCTCTAAAAAACAAGAAAAATGCCTTAAAAAAAATCCAATTTAATGCCTTAAAAACTTAAAAAAAATTATAAAATATATATATAAATTATGAAAAATCAGATAAAAAATATTTAAATACAATAAAACTAAAAATCAAATAATCTAATAAAAATCAATTATCTTGTTGTCCATCTTCTTCTTCATTCTTCTTCCCTAAAAAATTAAAAAATTAATAGGTATACAATTTAGATAGGTATATTCGTTATACTTTTATCTTTTGTTTCATAGCACTGTATAATTAGGTGCTGCTTAATATTCTCGAACAGAAATCTTCGACGGTTATCGGCCAGTGTTTTTTTGTATCTCGAGAAACTTCGTTCCACGTCAACTGACGTCATAGGTGCAAATTTTTTTTTTGAATCCATCTAAAATTCAATAATTTGAGAAATTGTTTGTTTTTTACCTTGAAGTTGTAAATTTAATTTATTTAAATTTTGAGAAATATCAGTTGAAAATTCCAATGAACATAAAAATTGTTTATCAACCATTTGGTTTTCCAAATACGTAGTGCCAGTTTTAATATTCGTTTTAAGAAACTCTTAGTATTTCTTTTCTCAAAACAAAAAAAAAAACGTTCGAGACACTTTCCACGACTTAACCAGCGTACATCCGTGTGTAATAGTAAATCACCATACTCACAATCAAGTTCCTCCAAATATGTAATACAATTACGGTGGTTTAAACAACGATTGCCTCCTCTAATGAGGTTAGTAACTTTAAAAATACAGTATTCATAACACCGTCAAGCTTCATTATTTTTCCACACAACGCTTCCTGAAGAATAATACAATGTATAGCAGGAACATTACACGTTAGATTTGCGTAATAAACCAACAAAACCAATGGTTTTGGCACAATCTGTCACAATCGATGACATTTTTTTGAATCCACCAAATGGTTCAATTGCGTTTTTTACTGCATTAAATATATCACTTCCTTTGGTAGTTCCATGCAAGGAACATAATTCTAATAGCTCTTCATACACTTCAAACTGTGGAGATATAACTCTAACAAATATAAAAAGTTGACTTACATCTGAAACATCTGTGCTTTCGTCCAATGCAATGAAAAATATTCACAATCCGTCATTATAATTTGCAATGTCTTACGAATGGCACTACCTATCAGTGTCAGCTATACGCCGTGTCACTGTGCGTCTTGAAAGTGATATTTTTTCAAATTCACTGGCAATTTTGTTTTCGTTTATTGATTTTGCCATTTTTACTGCACAGTTTTTAACAAATTCGCCATCACTCAATGATATTTTAGATTTTGCTATTTCGTTAGAAATTATATATGAAGCCAATAAACTTGATTGTTGTGAAGTTGTTGCTTTTGTCATCACATTTGGTTGTGATTGAAGTTTTCTTTTGAAATCAATTACAACACTCTCTCTTGCATCACCAATGTATTTTTCATATTTGGACAAATGATTTGTCATGTAATGTCTTTTTAAATTATATTCTTTTAAGACCGCAATAACGCTTAAACAAACTAGACATTGAGGTTTTTTTTGTTTGTTAATAGTAAATAAATAGTCATTCTCCCATGAGGTGTTAAAAGTTCTATTTTCATCATCAATTTTACGCTTTTTTTTGCGGACATCATTAGGCACTACAAAAAACGAAAATAATAAATTCAACGACAGTACGACACGAACGATACGAAGAAACTGATATGGTTAAAAACTATACGTATACAAACGTGTGTATATACCTATTACCTATACTATAACTATTAACTATATTATAACATTTATACATTTAACGATGTTCAATACCAGATAACAATTATTTTATCGATAAGATAGATTATAGACTATTACATTGTAGATTGTAGACTATAGACTATAGAGTATAGACGATAAACTTTAAAATTGTATGATGCAATTTGAGAATGTAGCGCGGGCCGCCAGTTGCCCACCCCTGCTTTAGAGGATTATGATCAAAATACACTAAATCAAAGCTAGAATTACATTCTAGTTGTCAGTATCATTTGACTTGAATAACAAAGTGGCATGCACATATCCAATCTAAAACTACTGGTTCTGTTCATACATTATATAGTTACAAATGTACACCGTGATCAAATATTAGAAAAAAGAGATTACATACTGGCATTAATTGATACTAATTATTTTTGGCCCATCAAGGAATAGCATTTAGAGGTCATAAAAAATGAAACATCTTTGAATCAAGGTGAGTTAGATGAATTCAGTGCCATATAATTTATTTAAATATTTTATATTATTTATCATGTTTATTGTAGGTAACTTAAAAGAAGCAGGCAAACTAATGGCAAGTGTAATCCAACTTTGCTTTAAATAATGCTAAATCAACAAATCCTACAAGTTGGTTAATACAAAATTAAATTATTGAGATATGCGTTAAACATGTAAGGAATACTATTGTTGAAGATATAATAAATGCTGGAATGTATAGCATTTTGTGGGATGAAGCACGATAATTTCTTAATACTATATTGTTTAATCTTAACAACCTTAATTTACATTTTTATAATAGTTTTATATAAAAACCATTCTAGATGCCAGAAGGAAGAACAGTTAGCTGTGTGTTCGTTACCCCAAAAACCTTAAAGTAGAGGAATAATTTTTGGATTTTTAGATGCATCCAAAAGTCAAAATGCTGACAATATAATTGGTGTTCTATTACAGTTTTTAAAATTTTGAACTTAAACAAAATTAATATAATAGTTCAATCATATGACGGTGTCAGATGTCTGAAAAAATGTTCACATTCTGAGTGATGAATTGCAATCAAAATCTCATTGGAAAGTCAAGTTCATTAGTATGTGGTGCTTGTATTGATACTCTGATAAATAATCGTTCAGATGAATATTTATATAATCTGTGGAATGAAATAACCATATTTTGTAAAGAACATGATGTGTCATTGGACATTACTTCATAAGGTGTGTTATTGTGGTAATACCTATTAAAATAAAACAAATGTATGGTTCAAATTATTGATATAGTTTTTAATTAATTCAGGTGTCTCTAAACGTCGCAGAAGGGAACCTACATATTTACAACAGTATGCTGTATTATCAACTACTTCAGCTACATAGTTCAGCTAAAGAAGACCATGTACTAATGGGTACTTCAATTAATAACAATGATTGGATAATGCATTGTTTTTATCCTATACTTGATACTAATATTGTCAATATGGAAAAACGATTTTCACCAGAAAGTATGGAAATAGCCCAATCTGTAGACAAAGTTTTGAAATTAAACTTTAATGGAAGTATAAGAATCATTAACCATTATAAAGTAATTACTATTAGGGGCATTTTTTTTATAAATTCTTAATCTAATATTAATTTATAATGTATTTATATTGATAAATTGTGTTAAACAATGTTATTGAATGTTTGAATCTACTTTAAAATAATATGTACCATAATATACTTTTGAAAATTAATTTGTAAATAATAACTTTTAGGATTTATTTAGGATTTAGTTTTCAAAGATTCTTTATGATCAAAAATGTCTTGAAAGATAATATTGATTTGGAAGTTCTGCAAAATCACTTAATCTCATTGAATAGCAAATAAATATTTCAAAATTATTACAAACTATTTAATGTAGCAATAACTTTATATGTAATATGTATTTTATTTGCATTATGGTTAGGTACCTACTCATATTTGTACTCATACATCATCATTTGTATTTTTTTAAATAGGCCTAGTGGCTAGTAGGAATATGTTCGATAATTTTGTGGTACACAGCAAAAAGTCCACTGGAAATGTACTTTTATAGTACATTAGTTTTATAGTACCTTATCTAATTGTAGCATGTTTAAGCAAAGTTAGATTACATTTGTTTTGTAATACCTATATATATATCATGAGTAAGTTTCAATAACGGTTAAGTTTCTTAAGTACATTAACCGGATGATTTACGAAATATACATTATACGTATTTTTACTTTATCTGATGGGATATACCAAAGGCATTCCAATTTCAAAAAAATTTGGACATTATGAAAAATATCGATTTAATTTATTTTGTTGTAATTCAAACATAATTTTCACTCTTGAAATTTGTTGTCGTTAAGTAATTATTATTTACCATACACAATCACATTTTTGCAATATGTTTAGAGTAATATAAAACGTGTATACTGTATAATATTAATTATTATATTAAACGTATATTAATTTTAATACGCCGACATGAGTAAGAGAACCGCACGGGCCAGGTCATAAGAAAAATATTTACAGTTGGTTAAAGCCGGATTTTCGTACTTGACTTTTGACCGGATTGGTCAAAAATAAAACCTATATTATAAATTTTTAATTTACGTTTTAAAGAAAATTATATATACCTATTACAAGTACAATATCTAAACTGTTTTTTTTTCCAGAAAACGGTTATTGATAAAACGGTTATTAACGGTTATCCATAAAACGAAAATCGAGAATTTTAGAATTAAGGGGGCTGAAGCATACCATGTATTAATGAGTAGTGTTTAGGCATTTCATATTTTACATGTTCATTTTGGCTGTGTCAATGTGTGAGAAGTAAATGAACATAATTGTGTGTAATCCGTTATCGCACTATTCGCGACGAGGTCTTAATTCTCGGTATTTTGATAATAATCAAAATAAACCATGCCGCATGGGAATTCGTCGGAAAAAAGTATATTATAATTTTTCTGGGCAAATGTAAACTGGGCCTGTTGTTACCTTTTTTGTTGTAAACTCGGCCCGGAAATTTCAGGTAATAAAATAGGTCGATTGTAAACTCGGCTCGGGAATTTAAGATAATAAAATAGGTAGATTGTAACATCGGTCCGGAAATGTAAGATAATAAAAAAGGTCGGTTGTAAACTCGGCCCGATAATATTCTGCAAATTATAAATAACGTACTTTACTATATCTTATCATGAACAATTTGTTCTTGACGAATGTTAAAATTTCATTTTCACGACGTTTCAGTAGTGTGTACACAACCGTGACGATGGCATGCATAGTTGAGTCCCAGCGTGGAAAACCACTTTTTGTTTTAGATAATTTTAAATATTCTAAAGTAACTCGTCCGTTAGCTTCAGGTGAAATAAAGTGGCGATGTATAAACCGCAATTGTACAGCGTTTTTAAAGACGTTTGGAATAAGTATTAATATTACGGAGAAAAATGATGATCATAAACACGAACCTGTCAAGGACCAAGTTTTACAACGGCAATGTGTTACCGCCGTGGCCAAACGCAAAGCAACTGAGGATATCTGCACTAGACCAAATAAAATTTTTTGTAGTGCAGTAAATAATGTACCTGACGCGCAAGATCTGCAAGTAAGTGATATTCGGTATGTTAAGAGGAATATGTACAACGCCAGAAGAAAGTTAATGCCCGCACTACCGAAATCAATCGAAGAAGTACACGAGGTATTAGAAAGTATAGAAATATTTACAAATACAAATACAAATTTTTTATTAATTAATGATAGACAAGAAAAAATAATCATTTTTAGCTGTGACACAAATTTAAAAACGCTTTGCACATCAAAGTACATATATGTTGACGGAACTTTTTCATACTGTGCCAAGTTTTTTAAACAGATGTTTACAATACATGGTCATATAAATGGTCATTATACGAATTTCATACTATGAATAATAATATGAAAATGAAAATAATTTTTGGAGGATAATGAGAATCGCCTCCTCGTGGTGTCCTCTGGGTAATGCTAAATGGTTCTCAATAATATTATAAGAACATATTACATACGAATATTTTTATTCGGGCCGAGTTTACACCTAAATAATTTTTACCTGAAAAAAACACGGGACAAGTTATCACCTAAATCATTTTTACCTGTAAAACCCCCGGGCCGAGTTTACACCTAAATAATTTTTACCTGAAAAAAACACGGGCCGAGTTTACAACAGACCTTTTGAACATTTTTTTTCCTCGGGCCGAGTTTACAATCGCCCATTTTTCTATATAATTATTAATTACTATGAAATATATTCATTCATAATATAGTCACGTAGTTCCCACATTATAAAAAATATAAATTAATAATTAAAAATAAATTTACATAAAATAAAAATAATAGCTATTGATAAGTATATTAATTTACAAAAAAAAAAAAGATTGAATAGATATTATAATAATAATTAGTTAATTTCTTCATTAAGTAGTTGAGGAAACATATTTTCTAAATAAAATGTTTTTAATTTCATTTTCATTTTGTTTTCGAAAAAACTGTCATCCCGTTTTATTTTTTCAAACATCAAACCTATATAAATATACATAATTAATTATTTACATATTATATTCCACAATGAGTATACATAAAATATATTCAGAAACCTTTAGGCTTCCAAATCCAAAAATAACAATATAATTTATTCGAAATATGCAATTGTCCTTGTGTTTGATAAGCGATTGGACAATCCTAGCGCCGTCCGTATTATCAACCGTAATATGTACGTGTGTGCAGGGTAAACGAAAAAAAAAAACGAAAAAGAAAAAACCATAAAAATAAAAACCAAATTTTTTAATTTTTCTATGTTATGTCATATTTCATTGGACATAGGTTTTAGTTTTCTAATTAAAAATGTAGATCAATAATCCAACTTACCAGGAATAAAGTATAAAAACATAATTCAAAACAATTGTATAACATTTGTATACCTAGTATCAAGTAAAAATAATAATTTAAAAAAAATGTATGTTATCGATATCTTATCGTAAATGAGATGGCAGTTAAAAAGTTTTCAATATCGCGTGTACCATTATCATAATCTTCGCATAATTGTTTTAACTGGATTTGTATTTTTTTTGTACACCGTTTTTTGTCTTTTGTGTTGTGGTACTCCAATTTGAATTTGGGCTAGCTTTGTTTCATCAGCTGCCACTTCTAACATTATTTTTTCTATAATAGTCCAAATTGTTGGATGTGTTTGTCCTACTAATATACTAAACCTATGATTCCATCCTTCAGTTGAATTGTTCGTACGTTCTTCATCATTCAAAGTTGAATCGTGAACGTTCCATAAGTTGGGTGGAAAAATAGGGGGGCAGTTTCTTAAGACTATTCTGTTACTTTCATTTCTAACTTGCCTGTACTTGCCATTAACGTATGTTGTATCAAAATAATTTAATAATGTTTCAGGTTCTTCAGGAACAGTGTTTTTTAAATATACCATACCATCTTTGACATCTCCAACGGGTAAAAATGCCAAGCCATCCATTTTTCCACAAAATTCGATTAAGTTTTGATCTTCTCTGTATTGTGTCTGCAACCCTAACTCTTGTACTTTCCGATAGGTCCATTGAGTTAAATGGTAGAAACAACCTTGAATGTGTATATCTTGTCCAAGAACATGTGTGATAGCTGTGATAACTGCACGTTCAAAATCAACATGTACTACCACAGGATCAGGAAATAAATGTTGTTCTTCACATTTTTTTAAAAGCGTAGTGAGCATTCGCTCATAAGTTGTCAAAGTTTTATTCTGTAAGAGAATGTATACTGCTGTTGTAAAATTTTTATTTATTTCTACACGTATGACATACAGCTGACTAAAAAGTTTGGGAGCCAAAGCAAAGTTTCCATCCATATACCATCTCGAAGAACTTGCTAAATTGACAAGCCCTTCTTGTGTTGCAAACATCACTATCCTTTCATTTGCTTCTTTCCCGTTGTCATCAAGTAGCAGTACTTTGTTGTGTGGTTCTCCTGTAGAACACCACTCCCCCTAAACACAAATTAATAAAATTAATATCTGAATGTTTTGATTTTACAATGAATTTACATTGGAATTTATTATAAGTTATATACATTTTGTTAACAGGTGTCAAGGGTTTTATAACTTACCAAAATCTCAAGTTCATCTAGTGTAGCTGGATCGATAGGATTTTTCTTTTTTCTGTAGTATCTAATAGTTCGTTTTAATGTTTCTTCGACAGGCATCCTTGCTCTGGTGTAGTCATCTAATTGAGATACAGCTTCAGCATACATCTGCGATGGATTAGCTCCAGAACACTTCGCAGTCTCTTTAATTTTATTGATGGCTTTTGCAACATCAATTTTTGCTGGTTCAGCTGGGTGCTCATGCATTACTTTGAGTACTGGGTGTGTTAAAAGTATAGTGGTGTGGAGAATAGCTGGGCAGTTTATAGAACTCTTTTTACTACATCTCCATGTATAATATTTTTTCTCCGCGTATTTCATAACGAACATATTACCTTTAAACGCTATTTTGTCTTTTCCTTAATTAGATGTAATTATTTCCATTATGAAACACAAAAAATAACTCGAAAAACTTGAAAATGACAACTTAAAAGTTTAAACACGACAATCAATGACTTCAGTTCGATGTAATATGTTATACTACACTGTGTAACAACTAAATAATCTATATAATAAATAGCCACTAGGTAGTACCTACAATAAAATGATGTTATATTTATATACAATAATGCAATTGAATAACGTATAGCCCAGTATAGGTACCTTTTTAATCTTAATGATAGTTCTATGCCTCTATTGTACCTTTATGACCATATATACAATATATACACAAATTATAGCTGTATAAGTACAAAATATAAGATATAAGATATATAATGTTAATTGAATGATGTTAACTAAAATTTCCCAACACGGAAATACTTCTACCAAAACATACTATAACAAAGTTAAGCTGTTTTATATATTTTTAAATATTACAATTTAAATATTATTTTTAATTATTCAAAATTTACAAATTTGGTTACGAAAGTATTTAACAGATAGAACACTTGGGCAGTTGAATTTATGATCTACATTTTTAATTAGAAAATTAAAACTTATGTCTAATGAAATATGACATAATAATGTATGGCAAAATATAAAAATTTGGTTTTTAATTTTTTTGTTTTTAATTTTTTTGTTTTTTTTTTTTTTTGTTTTTTTTTCCGTGATTCGTGTGCAGCGAGCCAGTCACGGCTCCGCGTTCGACCTAGTGTGTACTGAGTGCGACCGTCCGAACCACCGATACCACTGTCACCACCGATACCACCGTCACCACCGATACCACCGTCACCTGGATTACTACTGTCTACCTAACCACCGTCAACCGTCAAGCGAAGATCTCGCTGTCGCCGATACGGTTTTTATACCTATTTGTATTTATTTATTATTATTGTGTATTTTATCATTAAGTTACCCCTTTCGCTGGCCAGCACTCCTTGTGCCCCAATTATTATTTATTCTGTTGTTACTTTTCTGAATAGTAGTCCGTTAACCACGGCAAAAGAAAATCAGACTTCTTATTATTATTAGTAAATACCTAAACCTTAATACAGTCCATTTTATCCTCGAATTACCAAACACCTTGTACTTGGTAATGGTAGTTGTGATTACCCACTGTGCAATGGAATATTTCGGCAATGTTTTTACAATATTAATTTGTAACTTGTAATGTTACATTTAAAGTGGCATTTACGTAATTGTAATGTGTAATTGTAATGCGTAATTGTAAATGGAACTGCTTATGTCCTGAGAAAGTAACTTCAATTGTAATATGAATACAATGCTTTATATTAACATTCTATACACGTTACCTGTAATATCATATACACGTTACCTGTAACATTATATACACGTTACAAGTAATACTCTATGCACGTTACAAGTAGCATGAAATTAATGTTACTAAATAACATGAAATGAATGTTACTAAATAACATATTCATCTTAACCAATTCTTTAATGGTATTCATATTATTTTTTTTTATTTAACTATGGAATATTAAAAGGAACAACACATTTATTTAATTTAAAAACAAATTAATAATAAAGTGTTTTATTATACTTGAATAAATTTTTTTCTACAAAATATTACAATTACACAAATAAGTGTTATGCTTAAAAAATATGAATAATTAACATAAATATACAAACAATTTGACTTATATGGTAATTAACATTACAAATATATAATTCATAGACCATAGTAATAACTTAATATACTTAGATATCACATTATATAATTACAGTAAACTTAATATTTAATAAAAAATTTACATTTAAAATCATACAAATATAAAATATATGTTTACATAATACATAAAATATATTTACTGTAAATAGATAAATATGTACAAACTAAATTCAAATTGACACAAAATAAATTAACAATTTTAATAAATATAAGTCATGAATTTATCAAACATACAATATAATATTATAATTTGAGAAAACTACTGTGGTATATCTAGATCATGACATAGCATGATAACTACAGTTTTATTCACTGATATTTGTATATAAAAACACTTGCATTTAAAATCGTATACTGGAATAAGATAGGGTGTACTTATAGATTGAAGATCAATACTGTATGAGCCAATATCTTTGGAAGAAAAATTAGGTAAATTAAAAAAAGATGAAAAACTACTACATTTTTTTACAAGAAATTTAATTTCATTTTTTGAAGTCCAAAGAATTTGTTCAACAAACACCAAATCATTATTTTTTAACATGATGAAATTATTATTAAGGGGCCTGGTCGCGATTTTTCAAATTTTCCGCAATTCTATAAAATTTGAAAATTAAATTTTATATTTTAGTTGCCACCTCAATTATAAGACTTTTCCACTAATCTACTACCCAATACCTATTTAGGGGGGGTTGATAGGGTGTATTATATCGGTCAAAACAAAGTTTACAGGAAAAACTCTCACCCCTCGTGGATTGGTCCGATTTTCGTAATTTTTTTTTGTTAGATAGAGGAATATTTTTTACAGGGCGCATTGGATTTCGATTTTTGATTACGTCGCTAAAAACAAAAAATAAAACAAAAACTAAAAAGTTGTAAAAATTGATTAAATTCAAACTTGTTACATAAGACTTAGAAAAATAATTTTGAAAATCCAAGTCCAATGCGCCCTGTAAGAAGTCTTCCTCGATCTAACAAAAAAAAAATTACGGAAATCGGACCAATCTACGAGGCGTGAGAGTTTTTCCTGTAAGGCATGTTTTTTTAGCAAAAAAACAGGTCGCGTGCAGGCCCCTTAATAGAATTTATGTTTATTGTAGAAAAATTTTCCAAAACTACTTTTTCATAAGCTTTGTCATTTGATAAATTTTGAGTTTTAAGTAATTCTTTAAAAAATTTAGGATATTTTGATTCTGAAATATTTTTAATTAGGTTCAGTTTTTCATAAATTCTGTTAGAAACTTCTTGCAGAGGAAACCTTGAACATTTCATAAATTTTTTAATTTCTTGTAAGTAGTTTTCATACTTAAAACAACTAAAAGATTCAAGTGGGCCATGTTTTAGAACAAAAAATGGTAGATGTATCAAACTATGAACATTATAGTTGATAAACTTTTGACCATACAGAACAGCATAATCTCTTACAAAAGTGTCCAGTAAAATTTGGGCTTTTGCATTTAAAGAAATACATGTTTCATGTGTAACAAGGATTCTTATTGCAGTTACCAAATGTAAAAAATGTACATTAAAGTTTTTTTTCAACTTTCCCTTTAAAACAATATGACCATAGTACAACAAAAAAACATCTCAATTCTGTAGCCTTCCAAAAATAAAAATCGTCAAGTGATCTAGGAAGTCTAGAAAATTCAGATGGTACATATGTTTTTAAATTTAAAATATTTTCATTTATATCATTTTTTGCTTCATCTAATAATCGTACATCTTTTTTTCCTTTCACCCAGAATTCTATAAGTTTTTTCATCACCCCAATATAAGTACAGTGCATATTATCAAGGGGCACGTCATCTGTTATATTAATTGGCAATATTTCAAGTACACTAGGCCCTTTATGGTAATACTCGTTTGTTTTATTCCTAAAACTTTCATTTGTTCTGATAGAGGAATCCATGGACAAAAAAGCCATTCTACCATCAATATATGTACCTTCATCGGTGCATGTATTACATCCAAAGTATGCATTAAAGCCTTTAACATTAAGTATATAAGATTTAGCTGGTGCATCACACACAATATGTCCAATTGTAATATTAAATAATCTACCATTTATTTGAATTCCCAATTGTATGATATTTAAAATATCATTTAAAAAATCAGCAGACGAGTCAGGTTTTTTTAATCCGTGATAAATACCTACCTACTGGTAAAACATATCTCGATAATACTGGTACATTACAAATACTAATTAAAATTGGCCAGAATTGGCTTTTAGAACTTTTTGATATTGGCAAACCATCCACATTTACACCTAATTTCAAGTCAGTTGTATCAATTAAATCAAATTCATGCTTATGTAATAGAGAACTAATAATTTGTTTAATATCAAAGTGTACATAAGCGCCAGGTTTCATAGACAATATGTTATGCTTTTTAGGCGTATTCATCAAAGTTCTACCATCTTTAGGGACATCCAAACCCTCACTTTTTAAAATAGTTAATAATTTATTTAAACAATCATGAGACACATTAAACTCTACATTCCAAGTTCTTAATTTATGACATATACCTATATTGTCATTTACAATAGTACTATCAATATCATTCACAGTTGCAGTACTTAAACTATCATTCAAGTGCAAAGACTCTTCACTATCATTTGTGGTATTAGTATAAGTTAATACATTTGGGATATCAGTTATTATCAATGAGTTACTTGAAATTTCTTTTTGTACAGGAGAAGTTGTAGCTTCAGACATTGTATTCATCATAGAAGTTGAATCTTGTTGCAGAGAAGATCCTAAATTGGCCATGCATCTATCTTGCTCGGCTTGTATTATTCTCCTCAAGTGACGACCTGTTATTTGACAAAGCTCTTTTCTATTCTTTTTCTAGAAATCATAAATAGTTACTTAACAAAAAAAAAAAGTAAAAAAAAATATACTTTTCCAATAAAACTTTTGGAATTCATAAATACCAACACAAACTTTTTATGTTAGATGATTATTAAATAACTATTAATTCCATTACTTTTATAAAAATATTTTATTTTCATGTAAAACCTTCTTACAATGTACATAAATTGTTATTAAATTATAAATGTGAAAGATAAAAATATTATTCTAATGTCAATGATCTTTTATGTCTAGTTGTGGCATAACGAAACCAATCTGCTAAAATCTTCTCGAATATAGCATCGCTGTAATCTTTTTTGACTGTTCTTTATACACTCTGTAATAAATTATAAATTTAAAAAGATTTTAGGTTAACGTAAGAAATAACTACCTATTTAAATTTATTACTTTTTAATACAACCACAATTTTCGAGTCACATAATTTAGTTGAGATATCCTTTCCTCTTCCAGTCCACGAACAACGTATGGCTAACTCATTACTAAAAGTCTTTGTAAGAACTCTCTTTATATTGTCTTTTCCACCAATAGATATAAAAAACTGCTCCTGAAGTTTTTAAATACGATTTAAATTATTTTTTATATCAAGTAAATTAATAAGATTTATATTATTATAAAAATATACTTGCCACTAATGAAACAAATGATCTTCCAATAAACATTTTGAAATATTTTGGAACATTTGCTCATTGGTCATGGGCCAATTTGACATAAAATTGGTATCAAAATTATGTAATGGGGATGAAATATTGTTGATCACTCCTAATTTGTTTACCGCTTTTTCTACATGATCAAGTTTTGACAACAAATGATCATACTTAATCCTACTTTGGATTTGTTCCATATAAATGGAATTTAATAATTCCATAATTTTATTCTGTTTATCTATTGGAGTGACTTCTATAATGGTAAATATGAAAGATACAAAATAAATTTTTTATGTTTGCAATATTAATTTTTTTTTTAAATTTTTTAAGTGTTATATATTATTGGACCTGGTTGAGTTGTATCCAAATGAACCATAGGATTTAAATTGTACACTGAATGAATTTCATTTGGAATTAATGAACTGCTACTCTATTTTTTCAACAAAAATACATTTTTTGATAACTAATCAAATTTATAGTAAAAATTATATAAAACATGAATTATATTTTTTCAACAAATTATTTATTTATAAACAGGTACCTGACCTTAATATTTAAATAGTTTAGGGTCAAATCAGGATGAATTAAAACAATTTAAACAAATAAATAACTAAAAATAATTAATTCAAAAATTCTAAGGAAATAGTATTATATAGGTAAACGTTTTATTTTTTTTTAATTTCAAATTTGTAATCATTTATTATCAGCTCTTTGTTCCTAAAAACTATGTGTACTTATTATATATATTTATATTATACTATAATATGTATACCTGAGGTATGTCAAAACTGTGAGACTTTGTAGTATTCAACGGTACATTTTCTGAACTTGTCGACGGAATTAAATTTACGTTACTTAATTCAGTATACTGATGCTCAGAAAAGGTATCTACAGTAGTTTGTTCTGGCATAACAGATTTTGGACCTTTAATAATCTTTTTCTGTTTATAAATATTGATACCTATAGATAAAAATAAAATAATTAAGCAATTATAAAAAAAAGTAATTAATTGATTAGGTACCTTCATCATCACTTGAAGTGTCAGATCTTCATGTATCATTGATGACTGACCATATAACCTTTTGTTTTATTTTTCATATTTAAAAGTTGCTGTTCCACTTCAGATGCTGATTCTTCAGACAATTCAACATGTTTATACCATGCCTTACTAAAATCACCTACAAATTGTTTATGTAAATATAATAAATTTAGCTTTATGTGCTAGCCTAGGTTCATTTTCATTAATACTATAGATATATTTAATAGATACATACTATATTCTTTGCCATTTTCATAAAGATTTATTCTATAAGTATTCCAATCATCTAATGGCTCCACAGCATCTTTTAAGAAATCACTAGTAACATTAAATGTCCTATGTGGCCATACACATTTTTCTATTCTATTGCCATCATTATTGACAGTTTTCAAAATCCAATTGGTTGGTATGACGCAATAATCATTACTGTCCGGAAATGTAGCAATCACCCAACGTTTTTTGATTAGTTTCTACAACAATGTAGGTATGCAAAATTAATAAAAAATATAAATTAATTATGAAAGTCAATGTGAACAGGTACCTACTACCTACAAAAAAAGTTACAACAAATATGATGAAAAATAACATAATAAATAACTAGAAAAAAATTATCTCAGACTTACTTTTTAATTCTTAAACGACAAAAAAAAGTTATAGGTACCTATATAACTATTCTAATAGACTGTGCTCTGCTCTTTATTTTAGTTTATGTGATTAAAATATGTTATTTCACTCGAACTGACTTAAAAAATATAATATGTCATTATTCTTGCTGAACGTTTTCATCATAGATTTTGTATTATCAACATTCAACATCTTGATAATCACAACTTAATCTATTTACTGTGGTCTATGATCTAAGGCTTCGATTCTAATAATTCATAGCTTTGCATGTAATTTATGAACACTAATAATTGTGGTATAAAACTATAAACGCAAGTGACAAATGATAATATTATTCAAATAAAAAGTCTACTATTGTATCATACATTTTTCAATTATAATTACATTATATTTCAAATAATAATTATATAATATATGATTTCCTAGTCTATGTTGTACATTTAGTACATTTGTGTAATTAAACAACTCTACAAAAACTAAAAATCATAATAGACCTCATAATTACCTGTCTTACAGCTGCAGGAGTCGAAAATCCACTACTTTGGTAATCCATTTCTTTCCGTAGAGACGAGTGAGTAATGAAAATATTAAACAACGTGAATAAAATATAAATACGAAAGAGAAAAACAACAAAACATGAACAATGTCGGAAAATAATAAGTGAAATAGTCAGTAGTCACATGGGTTATGATGACTTATGTAATATTGTAATAACTAGCTAGGTATTAAGGGGATTCGATCCGGTGATTTAATAAGGGGTCGTGTATAGGCAATTCGATGTATTATAGTCGTTTCGCAGTGTGTTTGTGTGCGAAGTAAATGATCATTAGTGTGCGTAGATACGTTCGGAATCAGTGGTTCGCACGCGCATGCACATGTCACATAATAAAATATTTGTTCCAACGAGAAACTAATTTCAATCAATTGAGACCTAAAAGCCTGACAAAAATACGATAACTTAGAATGATCAGATTTTAGTTCTGTAAACATATTTGAATTCATCGTTCTTTTTTCTAGGTTATTGTGGGAGTCGATTTTTGAATAACTGTTTAACTATTTAAAGAAAGACACTAACAATTTTCAAAAAATTGAGAAATCGAAATATGATTTAACGTTCTAAAAAAAATATCGAAAATTGATTCCCACAATAACCTAGGAAAATTGTCAATGAACTCGAATCTTTTTACAGAATTGAAATCTGATAATTCTAAGTAGGCGTATTTTTGTCAGGCTTTTAGGTCTAAATCATGAAATAAATACGCTGGATCGAATCCCCTTAACAAATATTATATTCTCTGGCATCCGCAGCAAAGATTGGAAAAGTGACAAATGACGATATAGTCAATAAGTTACAGTGCCCACTACCCAGCTATATAGCGCGCCCCACTTTCTGCGGGTTCGGCTTTACCGAAATCCGAATTGGAAAAACCGGTGATAGTGTTTATAACAATGGGATATAACTATTTGGGGATATTGGTAAGATTATAAATAAAGTGATAATATTATAATGGTTGAATGTAAGTTGAAAGTTATAATGGTGTTAACGAGTAAACAAGATTATTTCAATACAACAATAATTGAACATTGAATAAATATTATTTTGTAACAATGCATACATGTTAAACTTTTAACATTTCAGTAACGTTACTTGATGATATATTAGATATTATTTTTATGAAACAATTATACGACATTGCATTATTGTTACTTAGTAACATTTTATTGTGATCGAAACTTAACATAGCAGCAACATTTTGTAACTTAGATTGCACAGTGGGTACGTTTGAGATGCAACTGTCCGTCTGTTACGTACAGCCTTTCAGGGATCCAAAAGCTGATATACTTTTTATAATAAACAATAGTCAAATTAAAATTGCAATCAAATGTAGTTTTATTAAAACCAAATAATAAAGCCATATTATAGTCGTGGTAATTTGTAGTAGCGTGAATTTACTCGTTGTAGCAGCTGATAATCTCCATGTAGTTGTGTATAATGGCCGGTGGCATAAGCGGCTCGATCGGTCTTGGCGGCTCTGGTACATCTATCTGTATTGGAGCCTCTATACTCCGGACGGAATAAGAACGTACCTCGTCGCGCAGACGGGTTTCCCGTCTGCAACCTTGCTTAGTTATAAACATATAGTTATAGTCATAACTATGATCTGCGCGCAGCAAACTTGTTTTGGTCCGCCGCCCGGGTACGTTCTTATTCCGGCCGGAGTATATATATACGGAGGCGGCATCCTTTGAATTGAGCGGCGCGTGGCATGCAGGCGCCCTTGGTAAGTTTTAGTGGTTTGGTGCGTCTATTCTAGTCATAACCACTTTTGGGTGCGGTCGACAAGGTCACCTTTCACATAAGTGGTTCTTATATATATATATTCTTATATTACATGAAATGATTATAATTGCGTAATCCCACTACACGTCTTTTATTTCACAACATTTTATTTTCTTTGTGGCGATTTCGTCTTCTGGACTCATACTTTTTGCTGATGCTGGAATTTTATTTCAACTAAAGCATTACTGTCCACAAGACCATCAGGAGATGCTGCCAAAAATGATAGACCATGATCTACCATCAGGCCTGCATTTTTTATATTTTTCCCTATAACTTTTTTCTAACTGCTCTTTGGCCATGTCTTCATGCTGGATTCACATTGGCATATTGTTGGTCATATATAAAGTAGAATTTGCTTTACAGAAATATGATGTTTATATTAATAAATTTAATTATTGTTTTAGGCAAGACATGGAGACTTACCATTCATTATAATCAAACCCATTAAAGAATGACGTAATAGTGCGGTGTATGGACATTGTATGTTCAACTAAATTGTCATCAGTTTTCACAGATACAATAATATTATGGATTAATCGGTCAATTTCATGCATGTCAATGTAATTATTAAATTTAATTTTTAAGTCCAATTCTGGGAGGACACTCGACTTTGTCATAAATGTTGTGTTTAAATTCCCTGTAGATAAATTGATTTTAAATGTACACAATTGAATTATTTTTTTTTTTATATTTTTACTCACTTAATTCTCTCATGCAGAATAATATTTTCTACTATTTTGCTTTCTATTGTTTTTTTAATTTTTTTTTTTTTTATCTGCTTGTACCGATTTCTTAATTTTTGATAAATTTTTATTGTTTTGGAAGTATAGATTGGTAATTTTTTGTTTATTGTCTATGTATGTATATTGGTAATTTTGTTCTATTATAATTTTGACGATTTTGTTTTGAATTGTGTTTGTATTGGATATTATTGAACTTTGGGGACATAAAAGATGTGATTGTATGAGACTATTATGTCTCAAGTGATTATATTGATATTGTATTGCCCATTTTTGTTTAATGTGGTTTTTAATAAATCCACTGTTATATTACAATGCCCTAGTTTTTTTAATTCAAGCATGGCGTTTGCAACTAACTTTGCAGCATTTAAAAAAAAAGTTTTTTATTAATTTATATTTTTGTTTGTACATGACATGCACAACATTTTACTTACATGGTTGAATTCATCAATACTATTTTTTTTACTTCGCGGCTTCAATTTTTTTTTTTGGCTTATTAATATTTTTAATTTTAAGTTTTAAATTTCGGCCAAGAACTGGTGTTGGAAAAATTTCAGGGTACTGCAATATACTTGTTCTCCCATAATGCTCAATAAATTTTAATAAGTGTTCTTTGGAAAAAAAAACATAAAGAAGGTGGTCAAGTGGGTGTCGATCTACTGTACAGTAGGTTACAAGTGAGTCACTGTAATGGATTGTATAGGAAAGTATTTACCTCAATTTCTTTTAGAGTTACACCAGAAATAATTTAATTACTATTAAGTCTTTCAGTGGCATCATCTGGTTGAACATAAATTACATCGTCGACTGTATTCACATATTGATTTTTTAGACAAACGTCCTGTTCTTTTTGTGTACACGGACAACAGAAAAATTAATTTTGTTCTTTTGAAAAAAATCATAAATGCCGGTTTGAAGGCGAATTAACCCTTTAACGGGCAATTATTTCCCACCTCGGGAACGCGTATTGCCACGTCAAAAGGTTAAGACATCGTTTATTGAATGTAAAAAAAAAAATAAATTATTACATGGAAATAAACGCGTCCGTCGGACAAACAGCGGTAACGCTCTCGTCCGACGATTACAACAATATCGTTATTTTTTTGTTACAAAATTATTATTATTATTATTAGGATATAGTGTTCGATAGTCGACCAACCGGCGGGCCACCAGGGCGATGTTGCGGGCCGCGTTGACGTCTCGATTCCACATTTCGGGCAAAACTGGAACCTGTGATCGTGGCGTCGACGTCGACCGATCGCGATATCCCCGGTACTCTTCGGAGACGGCGGTGTTGATTCCTCTTTGTGTTTGGGCGGCATGGTCATGCGTTTCGCACAACTCGAACAGCACCGAGTGGTCATGTACTCGTCCACGTCCGCGACCGCGCACCGGTCTCGTCTCCGGTGAAACGCCCGGCGTAACGAACACACCGCGGGTTTGCGGTTCGCGCCGTAGCTCACGCCGTCCCGCAGCGATCCGTCGCCGAAACACACCAACACCTTTGGTGTTTGCGACCGTTTCTCAGTAGTTTTATCGTTATCCATGTCCAAAAGCCGTTGCACCAGCGAATCTTCAGCACCGCGTTTACACATTTTCCCGAACCACGCCAGTTTAGTGCCGGGCCACACTATCCGTTTTCACCGGTCCGTTGGTGACCGGTGAAAACGCATCCGTTAGCTGATAAAAACGAAACACATTAATATCAATGTAGGTGGCCACACTGTCCGGTACGCAACGTTCCGTCGTCCGTCAAACGGATCGCAACGCAACATGCTGCGTTGATAACGGATACCGGATAACGTTTTGTATATCGAAACACGTTGTTTTTAATTATAGTGGCCATACCATCCGTTTTTGTCTTCCGGTTTTCGTATGTGACGTACTTATAAAAAGGTATAGAAGTTTTTATATAACTTTAAAAAATTAGCACAGCTTCAAAGTTACAAAGTTTTGCTTTGCAATGTTCGAAACCGGTAAATTTATTGAATTGATCCAAAATAATAATGCCATACGGGAAACTGGGTTGAAGGAGTATAAAGATACAACTGCAAAAAATAACTGTTGGAATGAAATTGGAGGAACAATGTACCCCAATTGGATCGATCTGGACCAAAAAAAAAAAGATGATTTAAGTAAGTATTTAGATGCATGTTATTTTTATTTGATGTGCATAAGTAGGTAATAATAATAATTCAAATTGCTAACCTATTATTATTTATTATTAGGTATAAGGTAGGTACATAACATATAAAATATAATTAGTAATTATGATGTAACAATATTATTTAATTTAAATGAATTTGGTATTAAAGGGTAAATACTATTCACAAATATTTTCTTTTGATACTTCAGATAGTTAAAATTATTATGAATTAAAAATACAGTTACTTATTTGTCTACTAAATTATTCTTTTTATATTACATTACATGTTAAAATAGGTAGTTATAGGTATTTACAATAACTGATTATGAAAACCTGTGTATTAAACAAAAAAAATCATAAATGTGTTCTTCATTAAAATTAATTGAATTAAATAAAATTTAATTGTTGAAAATATTATATATTTGCAAATTGAAATGGTACAGCTCCTGGACCCATAAAATAATTTGCAAAGTAATCCCTGACTTGTGTACCTTGTGTTCGAGCTCCTGTTCCAACAGATACAATATCATCCATAGAATTTGTTTCAGCATTATTGTCTTCATAATTAAAACCATCCCTTCTTCTAACAAAATTATGTAGTATACAACATGTTTTAATAATTATATCTGTAAACTCTGGCTCTACTTGAATTGGAGTATGTAGGACACGCCACTTATTCGCTAAAACTCCAAAAGCGCATTCTACGGTCCGTCTGGCCCGAGAGAGTCTGTAATTGAATACCTTACGTGTTAAAGTTAAACCACGTCCTGGGTATGGCCTTAAAAGATTGGTATGAAGAGCAAATGCTTCATCTCCAATGAATACAAAAGGTTGTGGATTATTAATGTCATCTGGTAAATTTGCTGGATCTGGAAGCTTAAGCTGCTGTGAATAGAGTTTCACCCCTAAAGCACTTTCTCTGAAGACATTTGAATCGCCTTCTTTGCCATACGCTCCAACGTCTATAGCTATGAAACTAAGATTTGCATCAACGGCTGCCATCAAAACAATTGAAAAAAACTTCTTGTAATTAAAATATAGAGATCCAGCATTTTTGGGGTTCTTGCATCTGATATGTTTGCCATCAATCGCTCCAAGGCAGTTAGGAAAATTTGTTTTTGTGTGAAATGTGTTTGCTATTTCAATCCACATCTCCTTAGTTGGTTCAGGCATTTCAAAAGCTTGCAGTCTATTCCATATTACATGACAAGTCTCATATATTATATCACTAACAGTACTTCTTCCAATATTAAACTCAAAGACTAGTGATCTAAAAGACAGACCCGTAGACAGATATCTAAAAATATAGTTAAAATTATAGTTATTATTATATAATATATATAAATTGTATTAATTTAAAGCTGTTTGAATTTAGTTAAAGATATGAAAAACTCTTGGCGGCATATAAGGGACAATTACATGCGGTATTTGAATCAAGGAAAGAGTGGGGACTCAGCTAAAGCTAAAAAAAAATATGTATATGCTGATTCATTATCGTTCCTTCAACCTTCCCTTGAAAAAAGAAAGTAATTGTTAATTTATTCATTTACCTAATCATTTATAAATATATTATTTGAGTAAACAATCATTTGTATTATTCTTAAGGACAAGTGGAAATGTTAAAGTTATAGAAGAATCCACAAATCCACAAGAGTTAGACATGTCTACAAATGAAGAAGGGGTTGATTCAGAAGCTGACGATTATAGAGCCTCTCTTTCCCCAGATATTTCTTCGTCTTACATAGCCACTCGACAGTCAAAAAAACAAAAAAAAACATCTACAGAATCTCTTTTTCAATCAAAAATAATAAAACTACTACAAACTGATGAAACCCCAGATCCAGATACTACAATTTTGATGTCATTCTTACCAAAGTTAAGAATGTTAACTGAAGACCAAAAAACCGACTTTCAAATATATGTATTACAGTTTTTTAAAAACTTATCTCGACCCTATCAACCCAATATGTATAACTATCTGCAACCAATAAACAGTTATGTAGACAATCCCTCAAGGTTTCAAAATATTCAAACAACTCCACAACATCAACTAACACAGTTACATTCTCCATCTGCCTTTAACCAACCACAAACATATACAAGTACAATGCAACATCACATGGCACAGCAACAAGCATTTGAAGCAGAACCACCAAGTACACAGGGCCACCTTTCTGAATACCCTAATTAGGTTAGGTCTGTGTTAAATTTTTATTTTATAAAAGTTTGTTACTTTTTTTTATTGTTATTATTATTTTTTGTTTAATGGCATACTTAAATTTATATTGTTAAATTGTTACTATTATAAGAACAAGTAAGTTTCTAAAGGTTACAATAGTATTCCTATTGAGAATTCACATTAAGTTGTGTTTTAATTTTTAAAATTGTGTACATTTGTACTTAAATGTAATGTACTGATGTTACTAAGTTTCTGAAAGTTTATAATAAAGAAAAGTTTGAGAATTTGTTGTAGTTATTAAAATTAAGTTAAATTCTGTTAAACAGCGCAGCCAAGTTAAGTTCAATGTATACCTATCATTGGCAGTGGCGTAAATTGTTTGGTGCAAATGTTGAAAATCATTAAAATTTGTATTGGTACCTTTGTTTTAGTTTCTATTATTAAAAGTATTTATTTATTTATTAAAAAAATATCTATGCAAATATTATTAGCATTTGAAGTATCAGAATAAAATCTTAAAAATGTGTAAACTATTTTGAGTCAGAAATTCATAAGCAATTTTCTATTTATATTTAAGATTTGTAAATTGAGAATAAGAAAGTTTATTTTGCATTTTTAGGAAATTTTAGTTTTTAGGTCATTTTCTTAATTTTTAGGGCATTTTAGAGGTGTTGGAGCATTTTTTGATTTTGTGGAAACTAAGAATGAATTTGAAATTTTATTTTAAGATTTCTACACCAACAAGGTGAAAAAAATATTATTTTTTTCCAGATTGAACGAAGTACAAGTCTATAAGATCTAGCTTTGGGTACAATTTTTTTTTTAGATTTATACTAACACTGTAAACACTTGTAAAATATTTTTATAATGCATTATTTTTTAAACTTTTAATTGTAATTCATATAATTTTATTTATACCAAAATTATTAAAAATAAAAATTTTAGTAGTGCATAATTTATAGTTTTTAGGTCAAAAGCATTTTTTTTTTTAGGTCATTTTTCGGGGTTTTTAAGGGCATTAAAAGTTTTTTAGCTTTACGTAAGATTTTTTTTTATTTCTTCGTTTTTAGCAGAAACAAAAATTATGTTTGTAATGATTATAGGTATATCAAATATTAGAATTAAGAATTGATCAAAATTTCGAAAATTTTCAGTTAGAAATTTTTAAAAGTTTTTCGTTTTATAGCTAACATTAAAAATGTTGATAGAAGACTCCTCACAATTGGTCCCACCTAAACCAAAAAAAAAGTTTACTGGAAAGTAACATACATTTTTTATGAGCGTTTGACCTTAAAATGTGCACAACATTGAATTTTCAATTTTCATCAGTAAATTAACGAATTTTCATCTATCAATTTTTGATATTTTGTTGTAATTTAAATACGAATAATCCTAGATACTGGAAATTTTTACCAAATGTTAAAATTAAAATTTTCCTTACATGGTAAAATTTTAAAACGATTTTATATTTTATAACTATGAGAAATTTTTAAAATATTTAAATTATTTTTCAGTTAGAAATTCATAAAAGATTTTCTTTTCATAGCTAAGATTTAAAATTTTAATAAAAGATTTCACATAAGTTTTTCTACCTATAAAAAAAAACGTACATAAATAATTTATTCTAAATAAGTTCCATTTCAATTCATGAAATGTTTTTAAAAATTATAAATAAATGTTAATATTTTTATTTATTTTTTGTTACTTACCTTAAAGTTATTGCAAGTCTTTTTTCAGCACAGATGGATTGACGTAGTACAGTATCTTCTTTGGTTATGTCACCGCGAATATGCAATAGTAACTCTTCAAATGTGTTGATACTCATACGGAAATAGTCAAAAAATTTATCAGGGTAATTCTTGATTTCCGAATAAAATGTGTCGAAGGATTTTAATTTTTCTAAATTCATATTTAGAGGATGAATCCAGTGTTTCCTCGAACAACTTCTTGGTTTATCTTCTAGCATACCAAGGGCTTCTAATGCAGCAATTAATTTTATTTTTTTATTTCTATTCATTTTTTTAAAAACCGAAACCAACTCAACAAAATTCAAAAACCGTGTACACCTTACCTTTGCATTATACACATATGCTTATTGATTATTCAACTTTCAACTATCTACATTTAACCAATCATTATCAATTAACAAATTAATAAATCAATACCTAACCTAAAGTATGAATAATCAAACCATAGAGGGAAGAAATATGGTGGGAAAAACTTATTTATCTGACCTAACCTAATAAAACGGACTGAAAAAACGGATTGTGTGGCCACCCATAATCGTCCGGTAAAAACGGTCCGGTAATTTGATAAATTTTAGCGGACCGGTGAAAACGGATAGTGTGGCCCGGCACTTAGTGAGCTTGTGCCGAGAAAATCGTAAATGCGAGCGTTCGTGGTGACGCAAGCGGTACGCGGTGTACGCCAGAGCGTCGGCGTACGTCGAGCAGCACTTGGATGTCATTTTTTCAGATTCCTTACGGTATTGTAAGAGTTCACGTTCCTACCGGCCAATCAGTTTTTCACGTCGGCGTTTGATTATCCGTTCCTTGCACTCGAATTGTTTAAACTTGGCAGTTTTCAACGTATAGTTACGTTTACGATCCACGTTATCGAGGTAACATGCGCCCACATAATTGACCACGCCGGGATCCAGTCCCAGAAATCCGGAAAACTTGGACAGATCGACGGGATCGCGGTCGTCCGTTTGTTTTCGCTTCGATCTTTTGCTCTTTGGTCCGATAGAATCGTTGTTTTTCGGCTCGAAACGTTCCATGGCCACGCAGCAGTAAGCGCCGTTCGTGGTGAACGACATGCCAAATTTTGTGCGATCCCGATGCGCGGTTATCGCGTTCGTCTGGGGATCCAAGCGGCCGTAGCGTCTGCCAGAGAGGTTGAAATACCGCCACCAGTACGTCGGAGTGTTGTTCATAAAGTCGTAGATGTCAGATGTGCATTCCGAAGGTTTTACCGAACGCAATAGTTCGTGTAAAGCCCGAGCGTTGTACCGCAAGTGTTTGGGGCCGGGGCGGAAAACCGGAAACACCGAAAAGGATCGCGAGCCGTTCCGCTCGAACCACGTGGCCAGCCGGTGCGAAAAGGGAACCAGACTCCACCAATTGTTCTCGGCGTCCGCGAAACCTCGGTAGTCCGCAGGCAATCCGAAAGCGTCAAACATTTCGCAGATTTCCAAACTGCGGACCGTCAGACGGTCCCGCGAGAACAGCTCTTCGTAAACCCGACACGTCCACACCCATTTGGGCGCTTTGCGTTCGTGTTTGAGGTACAGGTAACGCACTACGCGATCGAACAGGTGGACGCAAACGCAATTCTTCATCGCGGTCTCGTGTTGTACCGCTATGGATTGGATCAGATACGTTCGTAGTTTACCGTCGTAGATCCGTTGCAAACCGGCCCGTTCGCGCATGGCGAAATACTCTTCGTCAAGCGGTACGCGTTTCTTGCGCTGTCGTTTTCCCTGCAGATGATAGTAAAAATCTAGCAAGTGGTTTTGCGTGAACACCGTCGGCATCACGTCTTCGGCAGAGTGTAGCAATTTCGTATAGTGATAATGAACGTAAATCGAAGCTTCCACGGCCAGAGCCGACACTTCGAACACGTCGGCGACCATGCGTTCGCGCAACTCGCGGTCCCGACAAAACTTGACGAAACCCTCCTGCACGGTGTACGTCGTAACGTTTAAACGTTTACGTTAGCTTCGTCGTTAGCCGCGAACCGTCGTTTTTGCGGCAACACGCGCTGCGCGCACTTGGCCGAGGACACTCGCGAGTGATCCGTGCCGCCGCATCGTTTACACGACGCCGGCGATGACGATTGTACTACGACCATTGCCGTTTGCAATACTCAAGCTACGGGTCGTCGACAACCGATATTTATACCGAAAAAAAATAAAGATAACCAAAATATTTGATATAAACGTGTTTTTTACTACAAAAATAATGACGTTGTTTTACATGAATTATCGGTTAAGAGGTGGGAAATATTTGCCCGTTAAAGGGCTAAAGAAAATCTAAAATAACGATCGACGGTTCGAAGGCAACTGAAGGAAAATTGGAATGGAATTGGTAAAAACACTTAAAACCGTTAAATATATTTTAAATTCAAAAAACAATGGATGTACCTGAACTCGCCATTTCATGTGTCAAGAATGTACGGAAACGGCACAGGTTTATAGAGGTTCATCGTCATAGAGAAAACATAAAATAAAAAATAAGCGCAAATAGGTACCTTCCTAAACGTATAACGGCCGTAGGCAAAGTGAACTGCAATCGCGAAAGTCGTCGGTCACCACCACAGATTGCAGGGCGTATTATGGCGAGGAGGTGGTCGGATTACTAGTGCGTCGGCGACAGCTGCATGCAATCGGAATTTATCACACGAAATTATAACAATAGACGGTTAATTCGATATAAAGACGAACAATTGTCGTCAATTCTTCATAATAATATACCGAATGACCGTTATAGAGACCCATTTAGACACTTTAGGCTGTACAGCAGGGTGACTTCCCCGGTTTAATAGTTTGCACTTTACATAAAAAAACTTTGATGTAAAGTTGTAGATCTCAAGTGAAACTCTCATTGAGTATGCAGTGACTGTAGTACTGTCTTAATTTTTAATAACCAAGGTTACTTACTACAATTTTAACAGATGTTCGTATTTGTTTGTTTTTTTTTTGATTATTTAAAAAGAGGAACGAGAAACGTCTTGTTTTGACCCACCTGCAAAGCACAAAGTATAGCTACTAGAAATCCAGAAACCTCCCTCAAAATAAATATTTTAGGCTCTCAGTAGAGCGATGAATATCCATCGACCTTACCATGATAATAATTATGTGTTTTTATTTTTAAAATAAATTATAAATTGTTTATTTTCTGGCATCAAAGTGGATCTATAGTTTGTAATTTGATACCTACTGTACAACAAAGCGATTACTTATTTTGTTGTACATTTTACCAGCAATTAAAATTTTAAATAATATTATTATATATCTAAAAAATTTAAAGTATGTACAATTTTTCGCAAGGTGTGCACGATTTAGTATAGTATATACTATATAGAGATACAATGTTCTCGACAGCCGACAGTAAGTAGGTATTAGCTTTGGTTTCTTACAACTACCTATATTAAATATTAAGTAATAATTAAATAATACATATACAGTGTGTTTCACTCAAATGGTAACACGAAATATTTTCGTTCGGTGACCTTGGATTGAATTGGGGTATTTTCGAGGAGCTATGGAATACTAAAATACACATTTTGTGATCATTTTCGAATTTTTAATTCTTTAATTGTGCGCATGCGCAATAAAACTTACATTTTTTTAAATGGAAACACCTATTTTCAACACCATATTTCGATAGAACTATTTTTTTAAGCAACTTTGATACACAAACTTTTTTCCTATCTCAAAAATTGACTGAACTACAGCAATCCTAAGTTTAAACAACAAAAAAGTGTTGCTAAATTTTAAATGTTCTGTAGTTTGTCATTTTATTATTATTTTTGGTTGGAAGCAAGATAAATGGAAGGGCAGGCGTTAATAGGTTATTTAAATAAAGTTTTTTTTTTTTAAAGTTAAACATTTTATTTTTATAATTAAGTTTAAATTTAATTACTTATTTTTAAACATATTATTACAAATAATACAAATCACCTTATAAATTGTTCAAAGTTTTCCCCGTTGTTAAGTAAACATGATTGTAAGCGGCGCTTGACTTCGTTTTGAGAAGCTGCCGTTATTTGTTCCTTGGTCAGTCTTGTGCATGCTTCGGTGATATTTTGTTTTAAATGCCGAAGGTTAATTGGTGGGTCAGCATAAACTACAGTTTTTAAATGACCCCAAAGAAAAAAATCAAGTGGTGTCAAATCCGGTGAACGCGCTGGCCAAGCCATCGGTCCATTTGTTCCCATCCAATTATTTCCAAACTTATCGTCAAGGTATTGTCTAACAACAATAGCATTATGTGCCGGAGCACCATATTGTTGAAAAATCAAGTTTCCTGAATATTTAAAAGAACATTTTCCAATATTGGTGGTAAATGGTTAGAGAGAAAATCCAAATATCTTCTTCCATTTAAGGTTCCGTCATAAAAGTAGGGCCCTATTATGGAATCTCCTAATATTCCACACCACACATTGGTTCCCCACACTGTTTGGAAATTCGTTTCAATTGCCCAATGTGGATTATTACTTGCCCAAAAACGGTTATTTTGTTTATTTATCACGCCATTATTGGTAAATTTACTTTCATCGGTCCAAAGAACATACTTTAAAAATTGAGGATTATCTTCAATTTTTACCAGTACCCATGCAATAAATAATAATCTACGTTCACTATCTCCTGCTCGAAGATGGTGAACTAAATCCGGTTTATAGGGACGAAGTTTAAATTTTTTTAAAATTGAATGTACCTTGCGTGGGTTAATTCCAACTTCATTTCCAATATGACGTATGGATGATCGTGGGTTAATTTGAACATACGCCAATACTTGTGTTTCAGTTTCTTCGTTAACTTCAGCCTGTACTTGTGGTATTTGACGACGATTACCTCTACTTCCAAATGAACCATAAGTTCGGATTTGATTTTCGAGCCTTAAAAAATAATTATGCGCCGGTTGATATCTATTGGGATATCTTTCGGCGTATAATTGTGCAGCTTGGCGAGAATTTCGATGGCACTCATTACAAATTAATATCATATCCAATTTTTCACTATAACTAGCCATTTGTGTATTATAAATATGCGGAAATATTAAAATAAAACAATAAAAAACCAGAATTCAATGCAAATGTATCCAATACGAACGTATTCTTGGTTTGAATAATCAAATTTTAATTATGAATTTATAACTTTCAGTGAAATAACTTAATAATCTAAAATAGGTAGGTAGTAGGTACCCATTTAATAAGATAAACGAAGATAGGTAGTAGTGAACTACATAGTGTTATCCACTAGTCAGCCGATAAAGACGTTTTAAATACAATTATTTTGTGCTATCTGATTCACAATACAATTAGAATTATTTTGAAATAATTAATTAAATTTATATTTAATTATAAAAATAAAATGTTTAACTTTATTTAAATAACCTATAAACGCCTGCCCTTCCATTTATCTTGCTTCCAACCAAAAATAATAATAAAATTACAAAATACAGAACATTGAAAATTGAGCAACAATTTTTTTTGTTTAAACTTAGGATTGCTGTAGTTCAGTCAATTTTTGAGATAGGAAAAAAGTTTGTGTATCAAAGTTGCTTAAAAAAATAGTTCTATCGAAATATGGTGTTGAAAATAGGTGTTTCCATTAAAAAAAATGTAAGTTTTATTGCGCATGCGCACAATAAAATAATTAAAAATTCGAAAATGATCACAAAATGTGTATTTTAGTATTCCATAGCTCCTCGAAAAAAACCCAATTCAATCCAAGGTCACCGAACGAAAATATTTCGTGTTACCATTTGAGTGAAACACACTGTATTTGCGTTGAGGCGATAGAACATTTATTACATAAGATATTAGATTAGATACATTGGTTAATATAGTTATATATTATTTTCATAATATTATGATTATTATTAATAGGGTTCGGATTTGAAGGCAATATAATCAATAAAAAAAAGCATTTAAAATGTAAAAAAAGGCATTTAATTTATATAAAAAGGCAATTCATAAATATACTACAAAATAAAATAGTGAACATTTTTTAAACACTTTTAAATGCACACATTTTGAGAAAAATACAAATTAAAAATGAGCATGACTACTAAACTACATTAAGTTTATGCTATTTTGTATAAATAGATTAGGTACGTTTTTCTTTAACCAGGTTCAATACTCGATAAGACGATATCGATAAATATTGCGAATAATAAAACCCTTTTGTAACGATAATACGCATGCTGTGTATAAAATTATAAAATCAACTGACAAATTAAACACAAAATAGCATTTATAAGTACAAAAGGTAAAAAAAAAGGCAAAAAAGCATTTATAAGTAAAAAGGCAAAAAAAAAAAAGATCCATCCTCTAAGAAATTAAATGAAACACATTTTTGTACAAAAATTATTTTTCTATTATGATTAATAAAAGAAAGGCATTTGCCTTCAAATCCGAACCCTAATTATTAATATTATAATCATCTTCTAAGCTCTAATTCGTGAATCACTTTTTTCAACTTCATATTTTCAGCTTGTAATGTTTTTGCCTTTAACCCTTTTTTTGTTCCTCACTATATAACATGATTAAAGTAATGAAATATTTTATAATATTTTAAACATCTATATAATATTAATTAATATTAATATTGATTTACCAACTAAAATTCTATAATAATGTCTAAGTTCCTCGTCGTACATTTTCCACGAATCAACACTAATTGGAATATATTTGATGAGTTGAGACCAATATTCTTGTAAATCATTTTCACTAATTATCCACTGTACAAAATTATATTCTTTTTTTAATCTTTGGGATAATGACATTGGTTTTGAGAAACGTGTTGATTGCGATTCTTTTATTATCTCTTTCATTATATGCATGAAATGCTTGTTGTCAATGGATAATTTATGATTCAAATTTCCTCATCGAGTATTGTTAAGTGATTTATTTTCTAAATACATTTAATGGATAAAATCATAGAAATATATTCTACTTTTTAAATCTAAAATGACAATTTAGTTTAATTCACATCTAAATATTTTCATTCAGATATATTTTTTTTACCATATAGTAGGTACCTATTTTATTAAAAGCTACAATTTTTATTTAAAACACATTTATATATACGAATAATCATTAATATACAATGATATTAACCAAATTACGAGATGAGTATGGATATATGTGGTAGGTATATTAATTAAAACACAATTCATCAATTATTATTAATATTTTAACTGATTTTTTATTTTAGTAAAATTTAATCCTCAAGCTATACCAAGTAAGTACATACCTTTAACTAAAATTGTGGAATATTTATTATTTTGTTGGTCATCAATATTTTCAAAAGTAATATTGTTCGAAGATGCACTGTAAACCACAAATAATTAATGTAATTTTTACTTTAGTGTTTCAGCATTTGTTATTAATTAATTTACTTTAACGGTAATAGCCAATGGGTATTCTAAAATAAAGCAAATCTGTAAGTGCCTTTATGATAAGTAAAAAGTGGATAAGTTTAATCAATAGGTATTAAACATTTTGCAAAATCATATAGGCTAACTATAGAAAATTTCTCTTAGGAACTAAAAATTTGTTTGAAATGGATAATTTATTGTATTTATTAGTGGTATTATCTCTCAAAGAACGATTTTCTTTATTCGGAATAATGTTTTGTATTAAAATTTAAAATACGTGTCGTTCATAAATTGATGTAACGGATCTGATTTTTTAAGTTGGTCAATATTTTTGTTATGCTGAGTTATATTTCTACATAATTTCTCAAAGTATAAATATTTGCTCGATTTCTCTTCGTTGATGCTACCAACAAAACAGTGTATTAATTATTACAAGCGTTTGAGTGGCTTGGTTAATGATAAATTTGAAATCTATATAGGTTCCTACCAATTATCTGATATTGTATTATTATTACATATTTTTTGTTCACTGCTTGACGTTCCGATAATTTCACCCGATTCCCAATTTATTTGAGAATTACAAACAATACAATTCACAAATGGCTTAAATTTAGATTTTATGAGATCCCAAGATCCTTTTTTATTTAGTTTTAAACCGCTTAAAGCATTATAAGCGTATGATTAATTTCTCATTGAATTTGTGTTAAAAATTCCATTAAGTTATGGTCAAACACAAAACTTGAATTCCTAACAATGAAATCTAATAACAGATTATTAAGAGCTTTGTCTCTGATATGCTCATAATAATTTGTGTTTAAACTGTTATGTACAGGCTCATATAATATTAGATTATTAATGTGTTTCAAAAGTGGCCCCATTGTATCATCGTCATCAATAGTGAGTTTATCACAGAAATTTGTCTTGCCACTAAAAGCGAAATACTCGCGTATAAAATTATCGGTTTGACGAACCTGAAATAAAAAAAAATTACTTAAAAGTTAAAACCAATTTTAAAGAAAAATGATAAAACTTACACTATTTATGTTATTTTTGATTTCGGTCAGTTGAATGTCCCACAATTGTAAGTATTCGTCATTATCTTTCTTTGCAATACAATCAGCTCTTTTTTCTTGCTGATCTATTTTTTTGTTTATATCTATAATTTGTTTTTCAACTGTAGATTTTTGGGTTGTAACGTCAGATTCGATTTTATTACATTTTTCTCTCAGTGTATTCACTTTTTCTTGTAAACTAATAAGGGTTAGTTGTATTATTAATAAACGTAGTGTTGATAATAATAGGTAGGTACATCTTTGTACCTTATACTTACAAATTAATTCTTTTTTTTTGATTTACCATTCTAAAATTATTATCTTTTATTTGTTTTTTTAAAACATGACAATTATATTCAAGTTTTTTTTATTTTTGTTGAACATCTGATTTTAACAAATTCCAAATCGGTATCAACTACCTATAATACGCAACTCATACATCATATATGAATGTAATATAGGTAACGGTACGTATATTGTACATTGATACTATATAATTAGTGCTCGACTTGAAAAATAAATAATAGACATAGGTACTCTGATTACACATTCAAAGTTCGCGTCCTTACCTATACTTAATTAAAATACTGAAAATAACCGTAGGGGGCGAACAAACAAACGTTTCATAACTTAATATTTACCATGAGTAGGTACTTCTTACTTTTAAACCTTCAATCATAACCGCAATATATGTTTATAATAAAATGTGATACTTAAAATAATAATATTGCTTGTCTATAATCTGCTCTGAATTCTAAACTCTGTCCAACGAGAGAGCTCAACTAGGTGGCGATCAAAACTCGTTATAGTCCGCGCATCTCCCACCACCAGGCCCATGTAGTGCCACTTATCAGCTGTTGCGCTCTCTCGTTGGACAGAGTATAATATGGTATAACAAAAAAATGTAAAGACAGAGGGAGGCAGAAGATGTCGTTAAATGGAATTAACAAAATACATTTAACAGTGTAAACAATCATAGGTACACCTTTCCCACATATTTGACGTAATGTGGAAATGGGTAGCAATAAATCGTGTGGACTGCAGTGGAATAGTTTTGTGTACGCCAGCAAAATATATTTTGGATCGGCCGGTTGATATTTATATTTGTTTAATACCATATGAACTAAAATACTATATTATTTTATAAAAAAATATTAACATTGTTCTTTTGTAAAAAAAAACATAAAATAAACAAAGTCATCAAGTGTCCTAATAAATTTGAAAAACGTATGAATACTCTAGAATTTCTAAACATTTAGTTGGGATACTCTATCCCCCCTGCACTTACCAAAGACCTACCAAAGACAATCACTGTTATATATTATCTAATTCTTAAGTCTAGCACGAAAGTATTTATGTAAAAATTAGTTCTACTTATAATATGTTTGTTTGTCTCCTGAAAAAATTGAGATAGTTATAATTGGGCCCTTCCTTTAACTTACAAGTTACTTGCACTCCAATTTTTAAAACATAAATGTTCAGAAATCTGTAATGATTCTTTTTTCTCCACCGCTTGACATATGCAACAATATTTATTTCGAACTCCACAAAACAACATTTTCTTTGTCCTAGCTCCAATTATACAAGCCTGGCTCAAATTAATTAAAAATTATATTAGTCATTATTTGGTATAGGTACGCATTTATAGTAAACCAATGAAATGCAAGTTATTAATTTATTATTTAGAAAAATGTATAAGTATAGGTACTTACAACTCCAGATAAAGCATTTAGTACGGTATGATCGTTTACTCCAGGCCCCATCAGCAATGACAGCTGTCTTAGGTCTACCTAGATAATCGACTTCTCCATTGTTAATCGCTAATTTAGCCTCCTCCTTACCAGCCAATAACATTTCTTTTCAAGCAATGTCATTGAAGTGATTAAAAATATTAGTATGCGTTTCTTGGTACATTCAATTTGACATATTCCGCATATTCAAAGTAGCAGTTATCTCTTCCAGTTGAGAATATCCTTGCCCAAAATTGACTATTGACGAAATTATGGCCATGTTGATATTTATATCATTGTCATTTTTTCACTGTCAATTGTAACCTTTACGCCACACATTTTACATGCGAAGTAAAATATGCTGATAAATCCTTTTCTTCCTTCTTTCAAAAATTCCAAATCACGAAATGAACATTCAGATCCTTTGTGATTTATTAATTGTATTGAATTAAAAATATGTCGCATGTTTACAATTCTTCGCCCTTCTAAATTTTTCCATGGATCACATTCATCGTCATAAGACGATGACAGTAATGTCGAATTAATGCTTATTTCACGATTTACTTCTCGATCATTATTTGGAGTTGAAGTTTCAAATTCGGTAAAACTAAAAAGTGATGACGTAGGATCATTTTGGTGTTCATTCTTTTAAATAAAAATAATTACAGATGGTATTTAAACAAATATATATCATACAATTTAAAAAAAAAATTGTATTTATGTAAATAATTTGTAAACAAGGAATGTATTAAATTATTAAATTAACAATAATTAATAGGCACATATTCTATTAGTTTATTTAGTAATTAGTATATAATATTATAATTTATCGTTGAGCTATATTAATTTATATTATAATATGAGAGCTATTAAAAATAAAAATAATAAAATAAAACTGTAATTTATAATGTTATATACAGTGGCGTACCTGTGAAACATTTTTTTTTTGGGGGGGGGGCATAAATTAATTGCACAATTTTTTATGGTTATAAATTATAATATAATCTGAAACAAAATATGAATTATATAACAAAATCTAAATTTCTTTTTTTACTGCCAGCAAATAAATCAATAACTTCGTCAACTTCAACTGTTCTGTGTCTATGAATATTAAGCAGAGCTAACCCAACTAAGCGTTCTTCGCCCATGTTTGACCTTAACCAAGTTTTTAATCTAAGTTTAAAAGTACAAAGCAATATAAATTAAAATATAATATAATCATGCATGATGCAAAAGCATTAAATATAGAATATAGATAACTATCTAACCTTCGTAATGTTGAGAAACTACGCTCAGCAGAAGCTACAGAAACAGGCAAGCAAGCAATAATATGTAGTATTTTTTTAATATTTGGATATAATATTTCATTACACTGGTCCATAGATGTTAATGCATCAGTAAGAACAACTCCATCTATACATTAAAATAACACAATTTTTTTCAATAATGTTAGTAATGTTAGACCATAAAATATTATTACATTACCTTCACTTTTTATTCTGTTCCATTTCTCTTTCCAAAGTTCTATTTCAGATTTCAATTGTGACTCTTCTAATGCTTCATCATCAAATTTATAATGTGTTACTATAGTTTCTGTGACTGTGTTAATCATCTTGTCATCAATATGAATAATATGTTTTGGGATAAGTTGAATTAATATCAATATTGTTTTGTTTTTTTTGTTTAAAAATCTTGATTTTAAGTCTAATACATTGTCTAATAATGGTATAAATGCAGACACCCTGTAATATTCTTCGGTACTCTTAGATTGGTGATTAGAGCGATTAATTTGGTGTTTAGAAAGTCTTGGAGTTTTTATTTCAATGTCAAGATCTTTCATCAATAAACTGCTGTCTTCGAATAATTGTTGAAAAACTTTTTCACACTGGGTACGTTTATTTTCCAAAATACTTATAACATCTTGAATACAATCAAAGGCAGCTAAAACATCATTATCTGTTCCTTGAAGTATTTTACTAATTGGAGCTGTGACACTAAGCAAGTTAGATAATATTTCAATTGAAATAATAAACTCACAAGTACACATAGCTGTTAATAATATTTTTGCTTTCGATGAAGAATCTTGTTCACTCCACTCGGAAATATTGGTTAAGGCTTCTATAATTTGAGGTATTGATGCCTTAAAAATCATTATGCTGTCATGGCGTTCCACCCATCGGGTTTCACAAAGACTTTTTAAATGAGGCTTGCCATTTAAAACGGTTTTTAGTACAAAGTTTCTTTTGGAAGACATATTAAAAAACGAGATTATTTCTTTTAATAGACCAACATTATTTCTAATACATTGTACGGTTTTCTTAATGATCTTTTCACATTCTTACCATTTCTAATATTCATAGTAAATGGATATATGAAGTCATCAGGTGGTATATTATCCATATTAATTATTTTTTCTTTAATATTATCAGATAATGTACGACCGGGTGTTCTTAAAAAGTTTCCAATGTCCATGTTGTATGTGTCATCACAAACTGCACTGTTACAAGTAGTTTTACTTAATTTAGTAGATTCATCATTTTGTGTCAGTGTAGATGATTCAATTGGAATAATATTCTTTGAATTGGAAGATTGTGGATCAGATGTAGATGATTCAATTGGAATAATATTCTTTGAATTGGAAGATTGTGGATCAGATATATGAAGTTTTTTCGTGATGGGTCCAGTGCTGTCATCACAACAACGCTTTTCATCTTTTTTTGATACCCATTGAGTCAATTGTGTCTGAATGTTTGATTTAGACATAATGAATAATATTTAATTATTTAACAATTAATTCAAACAATATTTAATACAAAACAAGGAAAAAAACAATAAACTTCGTTAAAAGCGTGTATAGTAGATACAAAGTAAGTAATGATAACGTCCTCATGTTGATCACTTGATATTGTGGCGTCTCGCCACAATATCAATGATAAGTGATAACCACATTATGAAATAGTGACTATATATTGTGACCATAACATTACTCCTAATCCCAATTTAGTCGAATATTGACATTTTATACATAGATAATATACTATCATTATTTTATAATACATTGATAAGTGATATCAAACACGATTAAAATCAGTGAAAATTAAAAATATTTATTATTTACATTATTTAAGCTGGACAATGAATTTGCATTATGACATCAAAAAACTTCTCGGGGGGGGCCCTGTTGCCCCCCCCCCCCCCCCCCCCCACAGGTACGCCACTGGTTATATATGTGGCGGTCGAATGTTCGGGCGCCGCGCGTCTTCGGTAACGTTCTAGAAGGATCGCACCGCCGCCGTAGCAGCCGCCTCTAGAAGATTCGACAGCCTATATAAGCGCAAGATCGTCGCTCAGTGCTGTCATTCGGTCGTCAGCCAGTCTACGCGTTTTTTCTCGCTGTCTCACACTTAAGATTTGTTAGCTTTTGTAATATAGTTGTAATATAGTGTAATCAGTAAAAGTGTTTATTCATTCAATTACATCTACCTATTACACTTCGCTACATTGGTGAGCTCGACGATAAATAAGTATGAACGAAGAACTACCCAATCAGTTGGAAGCGTTATGCCAAGAAAACGCTCGCCTTGCAGCACTGCAGGCACAGCAAAATCCAACGGCTTCAGTAAATCGCGTTGTCGTTAAGTTGCCACCTTTTTGGGCCGAAAGACCGAGTTTATGGTTCTTGCAGGTGGAATCGCAGTTTGCAATCTCGGGAATAACAAGTGAGGAAACAAAATTTAATTACGTTGTTGCTCAGCTTGTTACGCGTTACGTGGCTGAAGTAGAGGATATTATTACTAATCTGCCGCCTACTGAACGCTACAAACATTTGCGCACAAAACTTGTTGAACGGTTGTCTAATGTCTATCTCGGAAGAACAACGTGTGCGTCAACTCATTAATGAAGAAGAACTAGGTGACCGTAAGCCATCACAGTTCTTACGACATCTTCGTTCCCTTGCCGGTACTACCACATTACAGGACAATATTTTACTTCAACTTTGGCTCCGCCGTCTACCATCACATGCGCAAGCTATTTTAACTTCACAATCAGAGCTTCCTCTGGAAAAGGTAGCTGAGGTGGCTGACAAAATTGTTTAAGTACAGCCAGCCCCCTCGCCATTCGTCCATGCTGTTGCCACGACAAACGACAAAAAGGAACTCGATGTCTTCGCTGCGATCGAAGTGCTCACGAAACAGGTAAGCAAATTATGTGCCAAACGCCCACCACATATCAGTTCTAGATCGAGTAGCCGTTCAAACAAGGAACAGACTAATGGTAAAGGATGGTGTTGGTATCATAGTACTTACAGAGAAAAGGCTGCCAATTGTAAGGCTCCCTGCAAGTACCAGGTGAAATCAAATGACAGTTAGTAGTGGCGGCAACAGACTGTCCGAATCCTGGTAGCTGCCTGTTTGTTACAGATCAAATAACAAAACGCCAGTTTTTGGTCGACTCCGGCTCTGACTTATCTTGTTACCCTCGGCGGCTACTATGGGATCGACGTCAAGCCACTGATTACGACCTCAGCGTGGCCAACAACAGTACCACAAAAACTTTCGGGACACTCCATCTCAAATTGAATTTAGGACTTCGACGCAGTTTCCCATTGAGTTTCATCGTGAGTACTCCTATCATTGGTTCTGACTTCATGGCATATTACCACTTACTGCCGGATTGCCGTACCAAACGTCTTATCGATGGCGTTACAGGCTTGGCTGTAGGTGGTAAGGTGCCCTCTTTAAGTCAATGCAGCATAAAATCCGTTGCCGACCCTTCCCGTTGGTCTGAAATTCTCGCGGAATTTCCGGACATCACGCGTCTCGCCGGATTGCCCAGAGCAATAAAACATCAAATAGTTCACCATATCCTGACGTCACCAGGACAGCCAATAACCTGCCGCCCACGACGCTAAGCTCCAGGTAGACTGAAAATTGCCAAGCAGGAGTTCGAGGAAATGATCAAGGTAGGTATCGCTAGACCTTCGAGCAGTCCGTGGTCTTCACCATTACACTTAGCACCGAAAGGGGAGAACAGCTGGCGTCCTTGCGGTGATTACCGTGCGCTGAACGCCCGAACTATACAGTCAGACACATCCACGATTTCTCGCACAATCTGGCTAACTGCACGATATTTTCCACAATTGATCTGGTAAAGGCTTACCATCAAATACCTGTCAACCCAGACGATATATGCAAAACGGCCATAACTACTCCATTTGGACTTTACGAATTCCCTTTTATGACATTCGGATTGCAAAATGATGGACAAACTTTTCAACGCTTCATAGACGAAGTTACCAATGGGTTGGACTTCTGTTATGCATATATTGATGACATTTTGGTATTCTCTAAATCAGAAGAGGACCACAAACAACATTTACGTGTCTTATTCGGAAGGCTTTCTGACTACGGTGTTATCGTTAATTCGCAAAAATGTGTTTGGGGTACTACTAAGGTGAAGTTTCTCGGATAATTAGTGTCTTCTAAAGGCACCCACCCTTCACCGGAACGCGTCGACGCCCTACGGCAGTATCCATCACAAAAATCTATGAAGGGACTACGTCGGTTTTTAGGAATGGTAAACTTTTATAGCCGGTTTATTCCCAAGGCTGCCGACCTGCAATCACCACTTCACGACATTCTCAAAGGCCCGAGGGCAAAAGGGTCCCAAGCTGTACAATAGACTCCTGAGTTGAAAGAAGCATTCACCGCATGCAAAGAAAGTCTTGCGACCGCTACACTCTTAGCACACCCTCATCCGGGCGCATGCCTTGGACTTTTTACCGACGCATCTAGTCAATATATTGGTGCATGTCTGCAGCAACTAGTCGATGACAACTGGCAACCTATAGCTTTTTTTTCGAAGAAAATTTCGGTAAAACAAGGTGCGTGACATGTTTATTACCGTGAATTGCTCGCCATCTATGAATCGGTGAACTATTTCAGGCACATATTGGAGACCCCTAGTCTAGACTCTAGACCAGGGGTTAGGTTAGGTTAGGTTCTAGAGTCAAGACTATCAAGCTCTCGCTGTATCTCAGGACACGGATGATGAACTCAAACATTTTATTGACAATAGTTCATCTCTACGTTTGGAGAAGGTACTAGTGCCCGGATCTTCAGCCTATATTTATTGCGACACGTCAACGGGACGCCCACGACTATTTTTGCCACAACGATTCCGGCGTCACGCATTTGATCAGTTACACAACCTTAGTCACCCCGGTGCACTCGCAACAGCTCACTTAGTTTCAGAACGATTTGTGTGGCCAGAAATGAAAAGGGATTGCCGTTCTTGGGCACGTGCCTGCTTCCACTGCCCGCGGTCGAAAGTAAGCCGACACATCTCGGCCCCAATGGGAAACTTTGAAACACCTTCACGCCGGTTCAAACATGTTCATGTCGATATCATCGGTCCATTGCCGCCATCTCAGTCCTTTAGGTAATTAGGTACTGCCTGGCGGTAATCGACCGTTGTACACGTTGGTCAGAGGTGTACCCACTCGAATGTATAACTGCAGATGATGTCACTAAGGGTTTCCTCAATTGCTGGATTTCACGCTTCGGGGTACCTCAATACGCTACAACTGACCGTGGTACTCAGTTTGTTTCAGACACTCTGAAAACTTTAGCAAAACGTTTTGGTTTTACGCTCCACCCCACTACCAGTTGGCACCCTGCTGCAAACGGATTCATCGAACGAATGCACAGACAACTAAAGGAAGCAATCATGACCCACGTCAAAGATTCGTGAACTGAGTCACTGCCCATCGTTCTTCTCGGAATACGTTCTTCACTTAAGGAAGACTTTAAGGCAACGTCTGTAGAACTTGTTTATGGTGAGCCTCTTAATCTTCCTGGCGATTTCTTTGCAGATAATCAAGAAAATAGCAGTATGGAATACCCTACTTGCTTACTCGACCGTCTTCGTATAATTATGAATAAAATTCGTCCAGTGCCTGCATCTCGCCACTCGAATCCACGAAGATTTGTTAGCTTTTGTAATATAGTTGTAATATAGTGTAATCACCAGGGCTCAGAAGTTGTGGCACTAAAAATGGTAATTTTTAGCTCCTTAATAAGCACTAAAAAACTCAAAAATATGCGCTATAAATAGCACGAAAAATCAAAAAATATGCATTTAACTTGAAAAAATTATAATTATAAATTTATTACAAAAAAAATTAAATGTTATTATTTTATTAATTATGATTCATTAAAAAAAAAAATTAAACGTTATTATTTATTAATAATTAGTAATTACATTTGCCAATTATTACTATACTGTTATATAATTATTATACTGTTTTATAAAACGTTTATGTTCATTGACGGTTCAGGGACTGGCTAGACTGGTTGAATTAAAACTGTTAACAAACATGTTAAATTATTTAATTATGTGTGCTTATAATTAAATTAATGCATATATTTACCCTGGGAATTATACTGGATTATTAAATGTCCACTACATTAAGTAAAAAATCTATGCTAGTTATCTGTTTACGTTGTGCGGTTGGTGAACTTCATGAAGTATACACATTTTTGTTTTACATACTATTTACATACTCTTTTTATGAACAAATTACAAAGGTGTGTGAAAGAAATAATTTATACCTAGTGGGTAGTGGGTTTCTTAAAAAAGTTTGGTTAGATATAGACTTTGGAACTTTGGAAGAACTCGGGGACGCTCCTCAATTGTTGGTGGCTGTAGTCCCCCCTCAACATTTTCCCACTTTAACCACTGTATTTAAACTATTAAATTGTCAGTCCCCCCCCCAATAGAAAATTCCTGAGAACGCCATTGACCTGTACTATAAATGTATAATATAGTGTTATAAAGATGCCGATAATATTAAGAAAACTGTTATTACTTAACTAGTAATGAACAAATATTCAAATAGAATTATATAATATTGATATTTACTAATTTACTATTCTACAATAATAATATTAAATGGTCATTTTTCTCAACTGGTACATATTAACATTTTTTTTGTAACAACTTTAGTACAATATATAATATTATATTGGTCTGCAGAATTTTTTTTGGATTACCTACCTAGTTAAAATACCTTTCAAAATATTGAAATGACACCCCTGAATTGAACAACTGTAGTACACAATGTATTTAATTTGTTTTTACGTTTCCTTGTAACGCGCTAACACTAGGAAAGTAAGAACACTATTTTCTAAAACTTAAGCAAATGGTCTATGGGAGGAGGATCTGACCACCACATCACCCCCTTTGTATATACGCCCTGACGACTACATTATCTCGTTAAAATTAATAAATAAATTGTAAAACTTATTATTATTGCACAAGATTTATAATATTTTATTGTATAATATATTGTAAATCCTAATCTCAATGGACTTAAATTAAATACAAAATAAACCATATTAATATATTATATAGTTCTATACATTGTTGTGTTGTCACCTAATATGTTATCGTAATATATTTGTTCGTCGCGACTCGCCACCGTCGTCTTTTGATCGCCGGCTATTGTAAATTGTAATTATTTGTTATACAGAAATAATTTATTAATTATTATGAAAAGGAAAATATTTTTTTTATATTTCAATTAGTTTTCAAGTCCTTTGTATTTTATGTGAATGAGGCCCTGGAAAATAAATGTTCCAGAGGCTTTTGGTATGCCAGACCGACACTGGTACAGAGAACATTCCATTGTTTAAAGAGGTTAGTATCTCTATTTTTTTTAACATAATATAATATATGTTTTTTTTTTTTTGGATACTTTTTTTTTTCTGTAAGATTTTCATTGTCATAGTAACTTATTAACAAAAACATACATATGATTCATAGATTTTCCCTGTAGAGGAAAACTATTGAGTAGCATAATATGGTTTTCTTTTTAAACACAGTACACACCGGCGCTTATTCCTGGCAATTTGTAATGGAGTTATTGAAAATATGATCCATTCATTGCCAACATGGTTTACAATTACTTCCGTAAATTATTTTAGGCATTTAGATACCATACTCCTAGAAACAAGTATGTACGGGTTTTCTCCAATACCAGTTTGATAGCTACCCACCACACAAAAATGTATAGCAATAAGTACCTATAGGGAATAATAAGTTGAATTCAATTAACGCATATTTTACTATTGTCAAGCTAACTATAAGTTATTCGGTACTAACCCTTCTTGTCAAAGATAAACTATTTGTCCGTTTTTTAATAGTCATGTGAGGCCTTACTCTGGCAATAATATAATGCACACATTCTTTTGATAATCGAAAGTCCTTTATAAATTTGGTATCACTAATGAGGAATGGGTCTTCAGCATCTCTTAGAAGTTAAGTATACGAAAATTATTAGTAACTTAAATTTAAATGACTGAATGTCTGAATGGAAGTTAGGAAATACGAGATGAATATAGAATTATAATTTACAGAAAGTACATATAGAACCTAAATCCCCCTCTATTTGCGCCTGTGATAGTAGGTAGGTATTTAACCATAGACCTTAATACACAGTCTATGTATTTACCTCATTTGTTGTCTATATTGTATTCTTCTCTGTCTTGGATTAGGAATTCCAAAAAGTAAAGCCATTCTAAAAAGTAGGTAGTAAGTACGTTTACCTTGTGAACCTATTTAAAAATTAAATATTCACAGTAAAATTATACGTTTATTATATAGTTTTCATTTTACTCGGGTGCCTTTTAATAAGTGAGATGATTAAGAATAATTAAAATTATTTTGGTACATTTCATTGATATCACCATTTACATTCATTTCACCCATGATTATCGTTCCATATCACGTTTTTAAAACACCCTTTCACTCACGGCATTCATTTCATCTCACTCACCACTGTCATTTTTCCACAACACCTAAGTCACACGGTTTCAAGTTGTTGTCAGCGTTTAAGCACTATACACGTAACATAAGTTCCACACGTTTATTATTCAACACAAGTACAATATAATTATTGAAACAAACAATGAGTAGCACATATTCCTAAGCTCGGATATGGCGCACTCGTAAACGTACCACCGTTGTGGTCGCCGGAACTAGACTAACTTAAACCTAACAACTAATTAAGAATGTCAAGGAGGGGTGTCCTGACTCCTCGTCAGTGTTGCCAACAACTCGGCCGTCCTGACACCAATACGTCCTCGTATTGACTCTCCTTAGACATAGTCTTCCAGATAGGTTGGTCGACGTTTGACCCTTTGATTTGGTGTATCTTCTGGCACCTCATCACACTGTGTGTCGATCCCCTCTGCGATACTGTTATCGGTGTGTGCGGTTTCTTCATCCGAACTGTTTAACGTACTGTTGTTTTCCTCCTCGATGTCACCTTCATCTTCAACCAGTCGCCACTGCTTCAACTGCTATACGTGAGCAGTCGTACTGAAGATGCGTCCACCATCCCTGGACACACTGGAAACTCGGTAGGTGTCGTTAGGGAGTACTTTAAGTACTTTCAAAGGACCCCTGTATTTCACCTGTAGTTTTGACGCTTCCCCGGTTATTGGTGGCGCAGACATTGCTACAACCTCTCCAGTATCGAACACCACATTGTCCACATGTTTGCGGTTGTAGTACTCTGCCATGACCTTTTGTTTCTCACAAATTGTATCCCTTGCCTCCTGTTGGACTGTCTTTGGGTCCTGACACGCAGTACTGTTTAAACCTAAACTCTGTACCACACCGTTGGTCAATTTAGGAGTGTACCCATGTAAGATCTCATATGGTGTCCTCTCATTAGCCTTGTTGTATGCCGAGTTCAAATACATTTCAACATCTTTGACAGCCCTGTCCCAATGAGTATGCTTATCAGTATATATCATTAAAGTGCTTACTAACGTCCGATTCACTCTCTCCACCTGTCCGTTCACCTGCGGGTGTCTGGAAGAGTTCAATGTATGTTTAATTGAATGGACCTGGCAAAACTCCTCAAAACGTTTCGATGTAAAGGCAGTAAATCGATCTGAAATAATTCGGTCTGGAGAACATAGTACTTTTATTAACTCTGATAGGTTCTTAATAACCTCTTGTGTCGTTGTACTCCTGGTCGGATACAAATGCACATATTTGGTCAAGTTGTCAATCATCACGAGGATATACTTATTATTTTTTACCTAGTCTCAAACGGTCCTACATGATCCACATGTACTACTGCAAAGGGGAGAGCCCCTGGCGTTATAGGATGCAAAAACCCTGGTTTCTTACCACCCGGCTTCTTGCACACTAAGCAGTCTATACACATCCTGATATGCTGCTTAACGTACCTCTTCATGTTTGCAAACCAGTAGTCTTTCTGTAACCTTTGAATTGTGCGGTCAACTGCGAAGTGCCCTGACAAATCATGAGCAGCAATCACCAGTCCCTTCCGCATAGATTTTGGTACAACGAACAGCTCTCTTCCTTTCACTGTACGATACAGTATTCCATACTGCAACTTGAACCCGTTGACTATTCCGTTTTCTCTTTTGTTCCGCCCTCTCTCATCCATCATCAAAATTCTAATGACTTCACGAGTGTGCGCATCACCTTGTTGCATATTTATTTATTTATTTATTTATTTATTGGAATATACGAGATAGGCCCTTTTTTTACATAGAAAAAACTGATAATAATATGGTTTACAAAGAAAGAAAAGTAAATAGAAGATGGAAGAGAAAAAAAAATATAGTACTCTCTCCGACAAAGTGATTAATGTGAAGGCTTGGGGGTAAGCATCATGCTATTGACCCTCTGAAGTGTCTGTCTCTTCCACCGGTGCTCTGCTTAGAGCGTCTACATGGCTCATACGTGGACCGGGCCGGTACCTTACTTCAAAATCAAACTCCTGTAACCGGTCAAACCATCGGGCGATCTGATGTTTTGTGGTTTTATATTCGTTCAAATAAATCAATGCTTGACAGTCAGTAAAAATCGTGAACCTTCTGCCCAATAAAAACGAGCGTAGCCTTTCCAGTGTCCACACGATTGCCATCAACTCTAAACGACTTGTATGATAATGGCGCTCTACCGGAGTAGTCTTCTTACTCACACAGTAGACTAGGTGTAACATCTTATCCGTGTCCTCTTGAAGTAACATGCCTGCCAACCCGTCGGCACAAGCGTCGGTGTGCACCTCGGTAAATGGTGAATCTTGGTTGAACATTTTCAGTATGGGTTTACTGGTTAGCAGACGTTTCAGTTCATTGAACGCTCTGTCCTGTTCCTCTGACCTCAGGAAAGGTTCACCTTTTTTTGTTAGACGAGTTAACGGTTCTGCTTGGTGAGCATAATTGTGCATAAATCGTCTAAAAAACCCTGCCAGTCCAAGAAAGCGTCGTAGGCCATGCACATTTGACGGTTGAGCAAAATCCCCAATAGCGTTTGCTTTTTTCCCAGGACTGACTGTCCCCACAGCTACCTTGAAACCAAGAAACTCCAACTCAGTTTTTCCAAAATTGCATTTGCTTCGTTTTAATGTCAGCTTGGCACCTCTGAGCGCCTCAAACACCAACCTGAGTTTCCCAAATAGATGCTTCCAGTTTTCAGCTGGGATGATCATATCATCTAAGTAGTACCTTAGTACACCGTTACTTTTCAAGTCATGGAAAACCTTTTGCATTAACTTCCAAAACACAGCAGGAGCATTCTTCAAACCAAACGGTAATCTTTCGAACTGTGCTGTCTCATCTGGAGTAATGAACGCTGTTTTATGTTTGGCATCTTCATTCAACGGAATTTGCATGTATCCGTTTGATAAATCCAACGTGGCAAACATTTTACCATGAGAAAGTGCACTCAACTAATTATGCCACTCTCTTTCCACTCCTTCATTATCGTTGATATACACTGACGGTCATAAGCTGACGTTTTATACGGATAACACATAAATGGTACACTATTTGCGTTTTCGGTCAAATCCACTTTAATCAAACTAGTGCAACCGAGTTCCTTTAGATTCTTAGCAAACACATCCCTGTACTCATTGATCAACAGCATTAACTCTTCCCGTCCTTTTGGGCCTATGCTGTCATCAATATGTACCTCACTTGCTGCAATTGGTTCTTGCTCACGCACAGTTGTAGATTGGATACATTGTTCACGATTACCAGTTGTCTCTCCAGTAACCTGGTTTATATGCCAACCCAATAGTGCGCACTGAGAGCTACCAACCAGACACATATTCACTTTGCTTATGTCTAAGCCTTCCTCTTGATTGGGTAGTTCCTTCATCAGCTGCGGATCTGCTGTGGTAGGCACGATAACAAGTTCATTATTGCCTTTATAGTAACTTACTGAAGGTAAGTCCAACCAGTCACGTCCGACAAGCATGTCTGTGGGTATGGACTTGTCTGGGACCACCAGAACCAGATGATCCTTCGTTTCGACTTCACCAATCCTGATGTTAGCCACTGCTTGTCCTACAGTGGTCGTTCCCGATGTGTATATGTCACCGACCACGAACAATGGCTGTACCGCCGGTTCCCATCTGATCCAGCTCTGCTGTGCTGCACTGATACGGATTAGACATACAGAACAGCCGGTTTCAATGAGTCCCTGTAACTTATTACCATTAACAACAATTGTTTTAACATATGAGCTAAGTGATGACACTTTCCCCAATGTTTGGACTTGATGTACTCGAGGAATTTCTTCAGTCTCCGTAGTACACTTTCCCCGTGTATGTCCATCAGCCCCGCACTATGAACACTTCAACGGTCTTTTGGGCTTCAGACAATCGTGGCTTATGTGTCCGTAACCATTACAATTGAAACACTTTGGTCCTATATTATTAGACATTTTAACTTAACCCAACTGTAGTTGAAGCGTAGTGGTTTTGCTCCCCACACTCGGCGCTTCGGTTTTGTCCAGTTTCCTTACTCCTGTACCGGCGTTTTGTTTCACAGATTGCGATCCAGTCGGTCCAAAATGAACGTTGCGGCGATCCGATAGTCGTTGCCAGTCCAACATGTCACTTATTAGCTCCCCTAGCCAGTGCATACATAGCCAGCTCACGAGCAAACACGCCTTCCAACACATGATCTCGGATATCTGAGAACGTCAGTTGAAGGTCTCGGCACAATCTTAGTACCGTCCTTTCAACTCGTCTCACTTATCCGACGTCCGTAATTCTCGTATGAATACTCGTTTGAATTGGGTTTCGAAAGCACTCCAATTATCAAACTCTCGTCCGGTATACCAGTTTAGCGCCGCTCCAGCCAAAAGTGAACGCACATACTGTATCCGGTAATTAAAGATCCATCCGTTCAGATCAGCGATGCCTCTTATTGTGTCGAGCCACACTTTCGCCTCTTGAGTCGACTCTCTTCCGTTGAAAACACTAACGGACTGATTCAGATTAGGAAACACTCGAAAATCCCTTACAGGAGTCGCTGGCCAACTAACCTGCTCACGTCCCATCAATTGCTGAATTTGCTCACGCAACAGCGTTACCTGATTGAACAATTCAACGTACGTCGGTGCTTGACCCACGTTTGGGACGTTACCATCTTCGTTACCCATTATTGGTTATGATAAGAACGTATTTGTTTACTAACACGAGTATGATAACTTTTTATCATTGATGATAAGAATATCACGTTACCAAGCAGCTATACCTATACCTTGGTACTTTGCCGAATATAACCTCACTTTCTTGCGGCGTCAACACTCAACACGAAATACGACCTCGTGACAAGCATGAACGCATTCGGCATTACCTTCTTTCGTTCCAATCCCACTTCTGATTTGTTGTCAGGGTTTAAGCACTACACACGTAACATAAGTTCCACACGTTTATTATTGAAACAAACAATGAGTAGCACATATGCCTAAACTCGGATATGGCGCACTCGTAGACGTACCACCGTTGTGGTTGCCGGAACTAGACTAACTTAAACTTAACAACTAATTAAGAATGTCAAGGAGGGGTGTCCTGACTTGAGTGTTGAAAACAAAGTCATATCATCTCATTAAATCAATATCAGTCTTTCAAAACCGCCCCCCAGCACTCCCCACAATAAAATTATAGTACAACACACAATAACATACACTATAATAAAATTATCTAATACTTACAATTAATTTGCAATAGGCAATGTTGCCAGATGTACGGTTTGTACCTTACATATACGGTTATTTTAACTTCCGTAAGGTGTAAGGTGTGAACATTGTAACCATACTGAACTATACGGTAATCTGATATTTTAAAATAGTTTATATGGAAATAATATATAAATAGTCATTCTTCATATAAAATATATTATTATTTACTATCGTGTGTTATTATTGTTTACTTACATGAACATCCGTATTCAAACAATTTATTGGGGGTATAGCGTGCCTATTATTTGTATTACCACTCTGTAGTTTCTTGGTATAGTCATTACTTAGTAACCATTTGTTTTATATGCCATTTTGAATTCAATTTACGACCTAAAAAAGTTGATTTGTGTCTTGTAAATGCCGATTTCAGTTTACACATATAAAATTTACAATGTCGGATTTTGAGGATACACCTGAGGTGTTTATATAATTTATATAAATATATATCTATTTCTTGTAATTTATTGAATATCCATATAGGGATTAAGTGATGATGGGTCTTCTACACCAAAGAAAACTCGTCAAATACGTAATGAATTATACAAACATGAAAAAAAAAAACATCGCAAACAGAAATACCGTAAAGAATGGAAGAGTAAAAATGAATTTAAAGGCTGGTTTTTTAACCAGAGGAAAGTGATTGTTTTCATGCCAAGTGCTCTAAATGTAAAGTAAGCTTTCTTTCGGAGTTGACATCGATTAAAAAATCCTTGTAAAAGTATAGGTTACAAAAATGCAGTTAAAAGCACACCCATAGGCTCTCAATTACTTTTAACTAGTTTTACATCTAATAGAATTGATCCGATTGATCAACAAGTTAAAATAGCAGAAAGTAAGTTGTCTGGTTTTCTGGCTGAACATAATATTTCATTTTTATCTATTGATCATCTTGACCCTCTATTAAAGTACATTTCCCTGATTCGAAGATATGTTAGAAAATGAAATTAAAAGGGACTAAAGCAACAAATATCATAAAAAATGTCTTTGCACCAATTGAAAAATCTATCATAACAAAAAAACTTAATAATAATAAGTTTTCTGTGATGATCGATGAATCTACAGACATAGCTTGTACTTCAACTATGTGTATAGTTGTTCGTTCTTTCGATACAAATATTGGTAAAATATCTACACAGTTCTTGGATTTGTTGCCTGTCTATGACTGTGAACACCCTGATCAGGTTAATACTTGATTCAACGTCACAACTCCACGGAGACAGCTCAACCGAGTCACAGTCAAGGACCGATCACCTTTGACAACTCCGGAGGCAAAGAACAGAATTTCAAAAGACAGGCAAGCAGACAAAGGCAGGATGAATTCAGCAGTAGGTGCAACAGTAATGTGAGTTAATTAATTAAGTTGAAGATAAATATATTGAAAATAGAATTGTAGCTTTGGGTGCACGTCTCACGTTGGTTTTTTTAAACTAGCGTTATTTTTTTTAAATATTATTGGTGAAGGTGTAATATTTGGATAAATAAAAATAAAACAAGCTTGTTAGGGAAAATAGGATTTCTTTGTAATAGCTTAAACTCAGATTTACGTTAGATTTATAATATAGACCAAAGTTTGTTGTTCCTTTTACGTATCGAATTATTCGTTTAACCATAGTCCAATGTACCGACGTTGGATTATTTAAAAACCTACTAACATATGAGGTAATCTTAAGTATTGAATCATTTTGTAACTTTATTATTTCCATTTCCAAAACTGTTTTATCAAGATTAAACAAACCTCCAATTTCATTGGCTCGTGTCTCAACATCCCCAGAAAATGGATTTGATATAAACTGCAAAAATGGCTCAAGTATGTCGTTGAATCTCCTTTTAAATTCGGAACGTAAATTTTAAATTATATTTATGTGGTTTGTAGGTTCATAAATATTTTCAGAATAATTAATTATTGTTTCTTGACGCGTAGGGAAATGCTGGAAATCCCCATTTTTCATTTTATTTTCCCAATATGCTAATTTACTAGAAAACGCTTGAACTTCTGATATCATATTAATAATTTGTTTTTCTTTTCCTTGTAACCCTAAATTTAGGAAATTAATTTTTTCAGTAGTATCAAATAAAAATTTAAAATCTTCAAGATAATGGTAAATTCCTAGAATACATTATAGCAATCCAAATTATCCGATTATTTATTACGCGATCGACCGATAATGGTAAAATTAATTTTTATAACGATCCACCTATATTCCTAGAAAGATCGACCAGTCGATCGCGATCGACTGGTTGGCGACCCCTGTTCTACACCATGTGACCTATCAATCAGTATAGATAATTCCTTCGCATCTAATAAATTAAATTTGCTAATAAGTTAATTGGCATAATTTAATTGATGGAAATGTATCGATCCGCCTGTATACCTAATTATTTCCATATCTAGAAAATAATCTAGATTACCTTGTGTTATCTCAAACTGTTGTTCAAGACCTTGTAATAACATATTTGTTTTTATTACACTATTAGACGCTATCAGTCCACCATCAACAAAAATAGCTAAAATTAATGTTTCATTATTATTATGATTAAAATAAATACACGAGTCCGATGTACTTTGTTCTAGATTAAATTCTAACAAAAATTTCATAAACCTGGAATTCCAGCACCTTGGTGATTGTTTTAGTCCATACAAACTTCTGTTTAATTTGCAAACTCGTTCTGTTGAATCTCCAAATCCAATTGGATGGCTCATGTAAATATCTCCTTCTAAATTACCATACAAAAATGCCGTTTTTATATCAAACTGTCTCAGCTCATAATTTTCGGCTGCTGCGACGGCTAGAATCGTCCTTATTGATTCATACCGTACAACTGGCGAAAATGTTTCCGTGTAATCAATACCGTATAGTTGTCTTGATCCATCAACAACTAAACGAGCCTTGAAACGGTCATTATGTTTAATCTTAAACACCCATGAATTGTTTATCACATTGACTCCGACTGGTTTTGATACCAAAGTCCATGTGTTGTTTTTATGTAGCGAGTCCAATCCTTCATTCATGGCCTGTTTCCATTCATCTGATTGTTCACAAGTAATTGCATCATTATAATTAATTGGTTCAGTTATAAACTCTGTACATGCTTATCTACTTGGTTTATTTATTTGTTTACGGTTTCTTAGATTATACGTGCTTACCAATTCCTCTTTTTTGTCTAGGTCAGTTTCATTCGTAATTTCGCTTATACTATGTTGTATTTCTTCAGGTTCATTTTCATTTATTGAAACCTCGTTATTAGTTATTTCATTTTTAAAAATAACTTCTCTACTTACGTTAATTTTGTTTATTTCCGGGTACCATACTCTGTATCCTTTTACATTTTCTACATACCCGACAAATATTCCATTTTCGCTTTTCGGGTCCCACTTTTGTAGTTTTTGTTTTAGTATGTGTGTAAAGACATTTGTACCAAAAACTCTTAGATGTTTTATTTCCAGTTCTTTTCCAAAATAAATTTCAAACGGGGTTTTGTCTTTAATTGAACTCGTACCTGTTCGGTTAATTGTATAGACAGCCGTATTAACACTTTCGGCCCAAAGTGATTTATTTAAATTTTTCGTATATAACATAGTCCTTGCGGCTTCTACTATCGTCCGGTTCTCTCATTCAATCTTACCGTTTTGTTCTGGTGTATATACAACTGCTGTTTGATGACTTATTCGATACTTCTGTAAAACACTAGTTATTTCTTTATTAACAAACTCTAAGACCTTAAAATCAGTATCAGTTTTTATTTTACGTATCAAAGTTTCGATTAAATCTTTTACTTCACTTTTATGTATTATAAAATGAACTATTCTAAAATGTCAATAATCGTCTTTAAATAATAAAAAATATTTTGAACCCCCAATAGAATTCGTTTCCATCGGTCCACATAAGTCTGCGTGTATTATTTCTCCCACAACTGTTGTGTTCGTTGTACTAGACTTCAACGTTTGTTTGTGTTGTTTACCAATTATGCACGCATCACAGAAAAAAAGATTTTTGTTATCTGACACTTTTATATTATGTTTTTCTAATATATTATTAACATACTTTATATTTTTGTGATTCAACCTTTCATGCCATAACTGTAATGTGTCCTTGATAATAATATTTGCCTGTGGTTCTTCTTTATCGAGCGTAATGACTTTGAACTCTAATTTAAATAGTTTTCCTTGTCGCTCACTTGTACAGACTATTTGTCCGTTTCTTGAAGACACACACTTATTTTTATCTGATGAAAGCGTTAAACCTTTATCTAATGCTGTACAACATGAGAACAAATTGTATTTTAACTCCGGCACATACAATACGTCTAATAAATAATTATTATTCCATTTATTGTTCGCAAATGATAATATTTTTATATTACCTTTTCATTTTGCTAACAAAATTGAACCGTCACCTATTCTTACTTGAATTGGTTCGTCAAATAATACGTAGTTGTGAAACCAATTTATTTTAGCGCACATATGATCGGATGCTCCTGAGTCAAATAACCAACTCTCCTCAATATCATTTGTACTAACTGTTCCAGTAATAAACTCACTGATGTCATCACTTTTACTTGTTTCTCCGTGTGTTTTCTTATTTTCTTGATTCCTTAAGTATTTTCTGAATTGCATTTTCCAATGCCCTGGTAATTTACAAAAATAGCAATTACTGGTTTTCTAGTAGCTTTATTTTTATTTCCAGATTTCCAATCCTTCTTTGGATTATTTTCCGTTAGTTCTATTGATTTTTGATTTTCCATTACTGACCAATTTCTTTGTTGTAGCCTTGATTCTTCAATTAATAATCTACTTGTTAAATTATTAATTGTTTTATCAACTGCTGGGATAGAGTCCCAAGCACTGTAAAAATGATTATACATATCAGGTAAAGCCATTAATATTTTCGTCATAACCATATTGTCGGTTACTGGTTCCTCTAATTGCTTCAGTCTCATTCCCGAATTTGCTACTTTGGCAATATGAGTCGACATATCATCAGTCGCCTCCAGTGAATAACTGAAAAATTTCTGTTGAAACAAATGTATACTTGTTTTGAATTTTGGTTCATGAATAGCGAGAAGTTTTTCCCACATTTCATACGCATTTGCACAGTTAATCAAATTCTGTAATGGACCATTGTCCACTGAAGTTACAATTAGTTTTTGACACTTACCGTCAGCTCTATACCAGTCAATAGTAACTATTGACATATATGTCAACTGTTCACCTATGCCATCTAGCTCTAGCTTCCTCATCAGTTTCTTTTTCTGTCTTAGTTATTTCAGAACTAGGCTTTTTCTACTCTCCTGTTATTATTGACGTTAGGTCAAATAAGTTAAAAATTACCTTCATTTGAAATTTAAACAACGGCCAATTTACCGCGTTAGATAATTTTGTTATTTTCACTGAATCGTCCACCTTGACTTTTCCTGTTTATAAAACTTTGAAGAATAACAGAAATTACTTGTATAGAGAGTAGTTCCTTTGAAGTCCAAGTTTATCCAGATAATGTGTCTGGGCTCATAACCTATTGAGTTTAGGATTATGTTTGTAGATTGATCTGGACAAAAATGACTACACTGTTTTTAGTAATAAGTTATATTTTCTAAACACATGACTTACACATAAGTAATATTATAATGTAGTAACGACAGTATGCTAAAAGTCGGCCTTATATACAAGTGACCTATTGACCTAAGTATCACGCCACTGTTTAACAATATCTGATTCAATAATTTATTTATTTATTTATTTATTATTAACAATACGGGCTGAGCCCAATTAATATAATATGATAACACTAATTAAATTTAACTATGATAACAATAATAACAGTAGTAACAATTACTAATTTACAAAATTAGGGAAATGAATAACATGATAAAAAATACAACAAATACTAAAGAAATAATGGATCACTATTTGCCATACGCATCATTCTAAGGATTGGCTGGTTCTCAGAATAGTTGGTGTTGCATTTAGGAATAAAAAATGGATAAGTTTGACGGACAGAAGAGCAAGGGACTTTAAAGTTAATCATGGAAAGTAAGACAGGAGATCAATACAGCCATCTATTAGTAAGCGGAGAAATTTCAGGTTAGCAACTTTTCTTCTATCAACTAATGATGATAAACCAAGTTTAATTAAAATTGGGGTATAATCATGAAGTGGATGGTCGATACTTAAAATAAATGCAGCATAATTTAGGAATTTACGTTGTACTCTTTCAATTTGATCCTTACCACCCTACCAAGTGGAAGGATCCCATACAACAGCACCATATTCCAAAATAGACCTTACGTAAGCACAATATAAGGTTTTTATGGGAGAAGTCAACTTAAATTCATTACAAAGTCTTTTAATAAAACCAAGCATTTTTAGGGCCTTGCAGCATATATTGTCAAAATGGGCATGGAAATTTAACTCTCGGTCAAACGTGATTCCTAGGTCCAAAACTTTATTTTCAGATAAATTTAAAGGATTAGCATTGATAGATTAGGAATAATCAAATCTATCACGAGTTATGTAAAACGACATTGAGTGACATTTCAAGAAATTGAGTTCAAGATGATGTTCATTTGCCAAAGTAACTAAAGAGTTGATATAATTTTGAAGTAGATAACAGTCATTGAGAGAATCAATTTTTAAAAATAATTTTAGGTCATCTGCAAATAGAAGAAAATGACTGTGACTAAAAACTTTTTTAATATTGTTAACAAATATTGCAAAAAGTAAAGGAGAGAGATTACCTCCTTGAGGAACACCAGAAGTTACATCAATAATAACAGACTTACTACCATGAACATCAACAATTTGCTTACGATCTCGAAGATACGACTGAAACCACGACAACAATGGTTCACCAAACCCAGAATTAAGTAAAACATCAATTCTTTGATGCTCGGTACTAACAACTTAAGTAAAAAATGTGCATTTTTGACTTAGTATGTTGAAAAATGCAGAAAAAAATAGATTTTTTTTGGTACAATACTCTTAAGTCGTATTAATAACGGTTCTCTTAAATTGCGTGGTATTATAGTCATAATTTTGAGTAGTTGAATTATCGTTTTGGTACAACTATCTCATGTCTACTTATGATAATACTATTTTTAAATATAACAGTTTGAAAAAGTAAAAATCACTTAAGTCAAGTTACGATTTTGAAGCCACTTTACAATATACATATTTTTGGTGATACAATATACATATGTCGACATATGTTTTTAATATCTTTATTTAATACGACTTAAGATATTCGTACCGAGTGAAAACACAATATTATTGCTACCATATACTACTTTTATTACTACCTCCCTATTATTATAGTAACTTATTTGATTAAAAATATTGAAAATGGAACGTTTTTAACCCAATGGTTGGTAAATAAAATGTGGTACATTATCTATACAGGATGATTCTTTTATCAAACAACACTCATTATTTGAAAAAGTATTGACTTTTTTCAAACTTTTTTTTTTCAAAATTGTAGATTTATGCTGTTCTAGAATTGTATATTTTTTTTATATTTTTCACCCTTATATTTAATAGGTAAACCACTATCAACTTTTGATTTTCAAATGGTAACTTATACTAAATATTTCATAATTGAATAAAACTATTTTTTTCATTAATTATTACGTTCAAATTTTCATTTTTCGTTAATCCGTTGATGAGATATTGCTCCTCGAAGTTAGGTGGTTTTTGGAGATAGTTATAGTGTGTAAATGTGTTATACCTCGTCAGTAGATACCGCAGCTATCAGGATTTTTATGTCCCAGGGCAAAATATATCACACTTTTCAAATCAGTTCATAAAGTACTTAGAGCCCCTAAATGTATTTTATTATGCCCATCTTTCAGGGAGTCATGAAGTTCACCCCACGAAGGTGATTGCGGCACTGGTCAGTGGTCGTAATAATTATTATCAATTATAAAGACCAGAAGTTACAAGTAATAAATTCGATATCGTTCGACCCAAGATATAGCGGTGATAATCTTTGTACCTGACAGCCGATAATACCTACATACAATAACAAACGATCATATTATTATTGGTCTGCTTCTGTTTGTAGCTTCGATCACAATTTAATCTCTATTCTATGCTACGACACACCATAGACTAACATACGGAAATACAGAATTATTTTAGTCCATAAAAGTTAATGTTGTCCATGGTTTATCATTATAACTGTCTATCATACAGAAAATACAGTGTTACCAACATGTGTATTTACAAAATAAATAGTAACAGTAACTTGCTGTTTATTTATGTCGCAAATAAAATCCCGTTTTTGTTACTCTAGTAGACTGCCTGTATTACAGTTGCAACAACTGTTAACTGTTTTAAATCGCTGCTGTAGTAGTGTACAGTAATTTATTGTCTGTAGTTGTCTGTTACTCGTTACTGACTATTATAATTTATAGCATGGTGCATACTGCATAAATATACAATATATGATATAACAACCATATTTAATAATGGACCATAATGGCATAATATTAACAATAAATTAACTTAATAGGTAACTTAATTTTTTTTTTATACATATAATATACATATAACTGTGTATAGCTTTGGTAGATTTAACTAATACAAAATAATGTGTTAATTATTATTATAGATTTAATATATCTATTTTATGCTGTTTACCTTTTGGATACTTTGAACATGTAAATGCCTATTAGGATTTAAGTTTTTTAGTGATAATTTTTTTTTTTTTTTTAACAAATCAAATATCCTCTTCTCATATAAAATATCATTTGAGCATGTTTATTACAAATCTGGAAATACAATACTCTGATCTAATTTAATATTAAGTATAAACAACTCTTTTTTTGATGTTTGCAATTTCAATTTAATACATTTACAATTTCAAATCAAATATTAGTATAATATAAATAATTCACCATACATAGCTTCAATAGTTGTAATATACTTTGTAGGACTAGGTCTTTTTGACCAATCACATGAATTTAATCAATATGTAGGTATTTAAATAACAATGACATACATCCAAATATACCTATAGGGCACTGATCAACTTATATAATTATATTTTATGTAAAAAAAAAAAATATTTTCAATGTCGTGAATAGGGTTTGAGACCATTGGCGCAACTAGAGGGTGCAAACGGGTCTTTAGCACCTCTTGTTTTTTTAGATTTAACTATCATTATTATAGTGAAATACCCCCAATTTAATGTTTTTAAAATATGAAATATTATAGCACCCCACGTTTTAAATTTTTTAATGTATATTTTCTACTTTAATATGATGCAAGTGATAACCACTAACAAAAACTAGGGAGAGAATAACCATTTTTTAGATTGCTTAATTTTGATTATTTAAATGTTTTTTTAAGCGTTTGATTTGATGATTTTAGGTTCTGTTTAGCCCTGAACCCTGTTCACGGCAAAATTCCTCACATATTATACTGATATTATTATGAACCATTAAACAATTTTACCTTAATAAGCCTAGGACTATGAAAAACCTATTTCAAAATGATGATACAGTTTAATCTAAATGTTCGTTTTGCAGTTAATATGCAAAATATGAGTAAAGATAAAACGTGTATTCAAAAAATTAAAACAAACTTTTCAATCACCCCAGACTTAAAAAGCAAAATTTAAAAATGGTGTTAATAATATTCTAACTTGAATTTAGTACTTATTATTATTTGGTGACAACACCAATCATTGACAGAAATAATTTAGTATTTATCATTATGACATTATACAATGTAGCACAGTAGACTAATGTTTTTGGATGTTTAGATTATTATATCTCTTTTGTTAAAGGGCTTGTCCGTAAAATAAAAAAAAATGTTAAAATAAAAAATAAAAATAAAATTATTATTAATCACATAGCCAGCTAAAAATTTTTAATTTGATTTAGGACATAATCTACATATTAAACACAAAATAAATATCTATATCTATGTATATTATCTTTTAAGTTGTAATGATTGATGTTGTCACCTAATTTAAATTATTTATAAACTAGCATACAAATTATAAAGCTTTAACATTAGCACAATTTTTAGTTTTCAATACATTATTTTTTTTTTTTTTTCATTCCGAAAATCGGTTAAATGATTACTGATGTCCCTCTCCACTTATATTCCTCTTCAACTTCCAGTATGTTCCTATTCTGGTATCTTCAATCACTTGCTTCAGAAATGGAGTTCTAGGCCTTCCTTTTCCAGGTTTCCTCCTGATTACGTGTCCGATCCATGCTTTTCTTCTCAATCTTAGCGTACTCTGTATTGATTTTTGATTCTCCTGAATACCTCAACATTTTTTTATCTTTTCTGTCTATTGAATTTTCAGAGTTTTCCAACATCATACTTTAAAAGCTTTTATTTTGGCTTTCTCAGTCTTCAGTAGTGTCCCAATCTCTGCTCCATATAGATCTACATTCCACACAAAGCCTTTTATAAGTGATTTTCTGCTGTCCCAACTTATTCTATTTGAGGTAAAAAGATTAATTTTTTTATAGTAGTCCTGTTTGGCATGCGCTATTCTACATACTGTATATGTACGACTTTTCTCATCGCTTGTGATTGAATAGGTATGTGAAGTTTAAGTGTTCTTTAAGCGTGTCGTTCATTTCTTCGAACATGTTAGTTATGTCTTTTTCACCTTCTGCAATTACAACAACATCATCTTTTCAATACATATCATTGGTAATGTGTAGTTATAGTCCAACTAGATTTTTTCTACTTCTTCCCAATAATCCTGATTATTTAAAATATTAGTATGTCAATATAATAATTTAATAATATTACAGTTAAAGATATTAATACTCACTTAATTTATTTTATAGTCTGTTGAAATATTTAAAATATTTAAAATATTTAATATTGAATATGTATAATATTGATTTTCCTGATTTACATATTTCATTGTGAAATCTACTATCAGACAACATTTTAAAGACCCAGTTTGTGCTTCAAATCATCGGTCTTAATAGACTATCAATATGCCACATTTAAATGTGCAAGTAAAATACAAAAAAAAACTCTCAGAAACATCTTAGATGGTTGTAACTATAATTACCATAGTAATATTCCATTTTGTATTTACTAAGTACCAGTGTTTCATTGGTTAGGTAGACATTTGAACAAAAATTGTATATGTATAAATGATTGAACTGAAATCAAAATGTTTTAAGTTAATGAGATATATTGTTTTATTAATTTTAATTTTTGAAACTACCAACTAGTAAAACTTACCAATAGGTACATTGTATAAATTGAATTGCAAATTATCCAATTCACGTACGATTAACCAATTTAGGTACTTAAATGTTTGATTAAATTACTAAATAAAATACAAAAAGTGGTAAATATTATAATTTAAGTATACATATACAAGAACTAATAATATTATAAATTCACCATTAAAATTTAAACACTTAAAATTGTTAAGTATTAACAAATAAAAAACTTTATTAAATATTAGGTAATACCTACTTATTACCGACTCACGATTCAAATATTGTTGTTATGACTTATCAGTTATCTTATAAAATTATAACCTAAATTATAACCGTTTATTCACTCAACGTATTGTTGGTATGTGATTAACGTTAACCAGGTATAAGGTTTACTTCCATATCATGTAACCATGGAACCAGACTTTAATCGTCCACAGCGAACAAAACAAATAACAGCTGATCAAAGTTAGTTTTACCCACGATTTCACATAATCGCAAATCAGCCTAATAAACCATATCGTAGTACCCGTATTGTTCTGTCTTCTTATCCGTAGGCCGTTACGGCGTACTCCATAGGTATGGAGGGTGGTCGAGGGTTTTACGGGGGGTATACGACGTGAGTATAGTCTGTCCCACGAGAGAATAATCAGTCCGCCGACCAATTTTCGTCCGGGTTGGCGCATACCCCTACTCTGGAGACCACGTTCGAGCGGCTACGTCGCGCGTCGGTGCGCGCCTGTCGGCGGTGCACGCCGATCGTCGTTTGAGTGGGGCGAACCACTTGTGGAATGCCACTGTTATAAAATATTATAGGATATGCAAATACGTAATTAAGGGAGTGGGCAATATTGCCCGTGGGAGGTTTGTTTTAGTGGCGCCAAAAAAAATGTAAAAAAAAATGCACATATATATGCGTATAGGTATTGTTATAATAATTGTTTTCTAATAAAATAAAATTCCATAGTTAAAAAATAATGAAGTTACATTTTTAATAAGCAAAAAAAATAGAATATTATTATTACGTAAACATTTTCAAATTTTGTAGCAAGTATACACAGATATACAAAGGTTTAAAACCACTGGTTTAGGTTCCCTAAAATATATGTAGTTACGAGGGTGCCATATTACTATAAACACTAACCTTGGTATGTATAACATCTGCCACCTTTGGCAAATGTCTGCGTCGGTCTCAACGTTGCCTATTGTGTAATGGATGACGGAGGACCGACTGGCTAGAGCCTGTTATTTCATAATATAATGGATTTCACCAACATTCAATACGTATGTCTACACTCTACGAGTCAACGGTCACTAACACTCCAACCGTACGCTAAGAAAGTACTCTGTTAGCTCCTTGTTTTTGAGAATAGTTTGTTATTGAAATTGTGATTTTTTTTTTTTAAACTTTTAATACCTATAATGGATCAATTACCTGACGTCACTCAATCTCCAGCAAAACGCAATCCGAGAGGAAAGGTAAGTCAATTTTGTTAAAATAAATAAATAAATGTTAGTATTAGCTATTGGTAGGTACCAATTACACAATGTTTATATTACACGTGCACGTTCTATTTGACGTGTATACAAGCTATGAATGTTCACTAAAATAGTGAACGCGTTCATTTTATTAGAAAATGAACGTGAATGTGAACGAATTCATTATTTTAGTGAACGTTCCAAACACTGGTGAGTGGTGGTATTTTATGTTAATTTAATTTTTACATACATGTTGGACGTTGGTACACTATATACATACAGGTCCCCACCAACAAAAATTAGTTGGGGAACATAAAACACAAAAATTAAATTAACCATTACAAAATCATTAGAGAATAATATTTTTGAGGGAATGTCATATCGATTTGTTTAAGTATTGTCTCAAAGCAATTTAAATGTCATTTAAGTTTGCAATTTTAGATTCTGAGTGAAACGATGAATGTATTGATTTTACAATGATGTGTGTTTTTATTTTTATTTTTGTGTCTGTGTACACGATAAGTAGTCGAAATAATGCTTCGATTTTCGACTTCAGTATCTTGTTCGATTTTGTTTAGGGACATTTTCATTTTTCATTTTTTTTTAGTTTTTTTTCTAGAAATATCAATTCAATTTTATTTGTTGGTTAAAAAAACTTGAAAATTTAATAGAAGACTCCTAGTATATTGTTTCAAAGGCAGATGAAAAATATTAAAAATCGTTAGTCACAGTTTTTTTTTATAAGCATTTAAAGTTCAAAAATTGACAAAATATGGAAAAATCAAGAAAATTAGCAAATTATTTTGAGTTAAGAATTCGCAAAAATTTTTCTTTTTAAATCGAAGATTTGAAAATGTAATACAAGATTACTCATAAGTTTGTCTACCTTTATCAATAAAAAAATCTCTACCGGACAATCAAATTAAATTTTTATGAGCGTTTGAAATTCAAATTTTTACAACATTGGATGTTCACTCGATTTCTCATGTAGCGATTTCCTTATTTTGTTGTTATTCATAAACGATAATAACTATAGATACATGGAAACTTTACTGAATGTTTATATTAGCATTTCCTATACACCATACAATTTTGAAAATATGTTGACTCTTTTTGAGCTATTTACGGATATTTTGATTTTTAAATTTTTTTATTTTTTTTTTCTATGAATATCAATAAAGTTTTATCTGTTGGGCCAAAAAGTGTAAAAATTTAATACAAGGCATCTGATATATTGTTACAATATCAGTTGAAAAATATTAAAAATATATAGGCACAGTTTTTTTTTATAATCATTTAAACATCGAATTTTGACAGAATTTTTCAAAATCTCGAAAATTATTAATCATCGTAATTAATAAATTATAAAATGTTCAGTTTTTATAACTAAGGATTGAAAATTTAAAACAAGATTCCATGTAGGTAGTTAATTCACTTACCAAAAATCTAAAAAATATACAATCACAGTTTATTTTTATAGTCATTTTATGTTCAAATTTGGATGAAATTACATATTAAAAAACCTAGTTATTTTGTTGTGATTATATAATATTATTCGTGGGTACCTACTTGAAACTTCTAAAGTTTTATACTATTATATATCAATGATAGTATCAGGGTTTGTTATTGATGTTGATGTATAACTCGTTATAAGTACCTAATGGATATTGTGATAATGTGATATGATTAATTTGGAATTTATTATAGGTCAATTTTTTTTTTAATACCATAGATATGTATATAATTTGTCTTAAACCTAGACTGACTTACCGTCTTCGCTCAGAATCGTTTTTCTTATACAATGATATTGTATCATTGAATTCAAATTTAATACCATCCATTATACAGTGACCCACTTGTAACCTACAGTACAGCAGAGCGACATCCACTTACCCACCTTTTTTTATTATGAAAATCGAATACGAAGTAAAATAATAATAATAATTCATAAAACCGATATGTTATACACTCAAAGGCTCAAAAATATTATCCACTATACATTTTGTAATAGGTGATTTTATTATAAAATTATTCAAAACCAATAAAAAAAATTCAGCGTAAATGCGTTTTTCTATGAATGTCTATAAAATTGTATTTTTTGGGTAAAAAAGCCTAAAAATTTAATACAAGGCTCCTAATATATTGATACAATGATATATGAAAAATATTAAAAATCCGTAGTCACGGTTTTTATTATGATCATTTAAAGTTTAAATATTAACAAAATACGTAAAAATCACGAAAATGTGCAAATTATTTTGAGTTAGAAATTGATAAAAATTAAATTAATATTTTATTAATATTAGAATTTTCTATAAACCATTTTTTTTACATTATTAGCCTTTTGACTAAACAAAAATAATTATATTGACATTAATATAAAAAAGGTGGGCAAGTAGATGTCGCTCTGCTGTACAGTAGGTTACAAGTCTGTCACTGTATAATGGATGGTATTAAATTTGAATTCAATGATATAATATCATTGTATAAGAAAAACGATTCTGAGCAAAGACGGTCAGTCAGCCTATGATATATTTATATAACTAAGTATATTTGATGATATTATTGTGATTTATATTTAACCTATTTACGTGGAACCTTGTTTTAAATTTTTAATCCTTAGCTAAAAAAATTGAACATTTTATACATTTTTATCATTTAAAAAGAAAAATTTTTATGAATTCTTAACTCAAAATAATTTGCTAATTTTCGTGTTTTTTCCGTATTTTGTCAAAATTTGAACTTTAAACGCTTATAAAAAAAATTGTGACTAAGGATTTTTAATATTTTTCATCTGCCTCTGAAACAATATATTAGGAGCTTTGTATTAAATTTTCAAGCATTTGTACCCAACAAATAAATTTTAATTGACATTTATAGAAACAAAAACTAAAAAAAATCGAAAATTGCTTATGTCCGCATACAGTTCAAAACAAATCAAAATATTTTGAAAATGTCATCTTGTATAGAAAATGCTCATATAAACAACCAGTTAAAATTTCATGTATCTACTATCATTCACTTTAAAGTTACATCCAACACCAAATTTGATTTTGTCGGAAAACCGATTTTGCGTAAAAATTCCCGTTTTTCCTTAATTTTTATGTTGTTTTACCCGGCGCTTTTGAAAACTACTGGGAAATTTTTACTTTTGACCCCCCAAAGTACCAACTAGATTCACTTTCCTATCAGAAAAGATACTGTTGAAGAAAATCCAAGCATTTTTACTGTCCTAAAACGTGATGACAGACACAAAAAAAAATAAAAATAAAAAATAAAAAAATAAACACACATCATTGTAAAATCAATACATTCATCACTTCGCTCAGAATCTAAAAAAAATTGAAAATGTTATCATTTACTTATAGAAAATAATTGAAAATTGTATAATTGACTATATAGCCAATTCAATTGAAATTGACTCGATTTATAATAATTTCTCTATACCTATTGCTTAATCGATGATAACATTGTATTCAAAATTTTTATTTTATATTCTGAGTGGAACGATGAATGTATTGATTTTACAATGATGTGTGTTTTTTTATTTTATTTTTTTATTTTTGTGTCTGTCACCACGGTTTGGGGCAGTAAAACTGCTTCGATTTTCTTCAACAGTATCTTGTCAAGATCAACATCCACTTACCCACTTTTTTTTTCAGTTTGTTTCTTCAAGTCAAAGATTAATGATCATCAATGCGTATAAAGCGAAAATGATTGAAAATCCTGAATACAAAATGCTTCATCTAAAAAAAATACTTGCTGCACAACTTGGAATCGGACAGTCAACAATTTATAATACGGTATTGGAGTACCAAAGAAATAAAACCGTTTCTTCGCCAAATAAAACCAAAAATAGGGTCAAAATATATGATAAAGTAGATGAATTTGACAAATATGCCATTAGGAGAAAAGTTCATCAATTTTGGCACAATCGTGAAATGCCTACGTTAAACAAGGTTCTAGTAGCAGTCAATGAAGAAGCCAATCTACCAAATATTTCTCGATCATCATTGCATCGATTGTTGAAATCAATGGATTTTGTATTCACTAAGCGAGGTCGTAATACTGCTTTGCTTGAAAGAGAAGATATTATTCTGTGGCGGAGAAACTATTTAAGAGACATCAAGCGATATCGCGAAGAAGGTCGACCAATTTACTACTTGGACGAAACATGGGTGAACGCCGGAGATGTCAATAGTAAAATATGGGTTGATAAGAGCGTTTTAACAGCTAGAATGGCTTCGTCTGCGGGACTTTCAACTGGTGCAGTAAATCCAACTGGCAAGGGAAAACGCTTAATTGTTTGTCACATCGGTTCCGAAGATGGATTTGTACATGGAGGACTTTTGAGCTTTGAGTCAAAAAAAAATACTCGAGACTATCACGATGAGATGAACGGAGACTCTTTTCGTGATTGGTTGCAAGGTGTTTTGCCCGGACTTAAAGAAAACGCTGTTATCGTGATGGACAACGCTCCTTACCACTCGGTAAAAACGGAGAAATGCCCAACAACAAGCTGGAGAAAAGCTAACATAATTGAGTGGCTCCAAAACAAAGGAGAGGTAGTCGACAAAACAATGAACATTTTAGAGTTGTTAGAGGTTGTCAAGAAAATCAAACCATTGTACAATAAGTATGTTATCGATGAGATGGTCAAAGCTAATAATAAAATTGTCCTCAGATTACCTCCTTACCACTGTGAGCTTAACCCTATTGAGCTTGCATGGGCTGCAGTGAAAAGATATGTGAGAGACAACAACAAAACATTTAAACTACCAGATGTCAAAAAATTACTTGAAGAAGGGGTGAACAAAATTGATGGTGATATGTGGAAAAACTTTATTCGACACGTGAAAAAGGAGGAAGAAAAAGCTTGGGAATTGGATAACGTGGTCGATGACGTTATGACTGCAGAGAACCAACCATGCGTTCTAACCGTAGGCAATAGCGAAAACGACACGGATGAAAAATCAGACGACGATGAAGACTTTAGATATTTATCAGACAATTCAGACACCGATTAAATTATATTTAAAAAATAATTTGTCCATAACTATTTATGACTAAAAAATATTTTTTTTTTATTGTTAGGTATAATTTATTTTTATTCTATATTATTTTTGTATTTATCTAATAATATTTTATAGTCAAAATTATGTATGACGTGATTAAAATGTATTTAATTTTGTATTTAAGATGATAAGTTGATTGATTTATTAATGTTTTTAGTCAAAATAAAATGTACATTTCATGAACTTTTTTTATGTTTATAATATTATGATTATTATATTATACTTAACAAATTAATTTCGATAAAAAATAATAATGTCAGCATTCCGAGATAATTATTAATTTATATGAAATACAGTTGCCAACCACAAGCGTAGCGTACTTACGCCGTCGGGCGACTGCCGACAGGTCACAGCCCACAGGTGACTGGTGTATGCGCACTGCGCGCGTGAACTTTGAAAGAAGGGGTATCGGTTGTTTCCTACTCACGACTTCGGCCTCGGGCGTTGTCGCAGTGTTCGTATGGACGCTTGGAAGGGGAAATTGGGGTTCGGCGTCGCTGAAGCCGTCAGTCGTGATGCGCGAAAAGTGATTATTCTCTCGTGGGACAGACTATAGGTATGCCACCACGAGTGACACTAATGGTCCGATTACTTAAAATATGACATCATGACAATAAGTTAATTGTAGCGAGTAGGTACAATGAATATTAGTTATCACTATTGTATACATATATCTTGGGTTCGAATGATATCAAATTTATTACTTTTAACTTCTGGTCTTTATATTAGATAAGTATTATTATGACCAGTGGCGAGATCACATTCAGTGGGGCGAACTACATGCCACCCAGTCAAATGGGTATTATAAAATACATTTAGGGGCACAACTTAAGCTTACTGTACCCACAACTTGAGTTGATTTGAAAAGTGTGATATCTTTTGCCCCGGGACATAAAAATCCTGATAGGTTAGGTATCTACTGACGAGGTATAACACATTTACACACTATAACTATCTCCAAAATCCACCTAACTTTGAGGAGCAATATCTCATCAACGGATTAACGAAAAATGAAAATTTGAACGTAATAATTAATGAAAAAAATAGTTTTATTCAATTATGAAATTTTTAGTATAGGTTACCATTTGAAAATCAAAAGTTGATAGTGGTTTACCTATTAAATATAAGGGTGAAAAATATAAAAAAATATACAATTCTAGAACAGCATAAATCTACAATTTTGAAAAAAAAAATTTTAAAAAAGTCAATACTTTTTCAAATAATGAGTGTTGTTTGATAAAAGAATCACCCTGTATAGCTTCTAATCATTTTAATATGTATCATGTAATAATTAAAAACATGATATGACTAAAAGTACACAATTTTTAATTTGTACCTTCTACCTACGAAAGTTATACTGTTTTTTATCTTATATTTTGTTACCTTGTGTTTTAAACAATAATGACGACTAGAGCCAAAAAACTCCTGAACTTAGTGTCAAATCACAATGACAAAAAACCAAGTTCTGAACCTCCAAGTAAGTATATTTTAATACATTAATATATTTTATAAATTTAATAAAAATCAACATAATATTATAATTTATTATTATTGAATGGTTAATAATATTTAATTGTGAATGTAATAATAAAACTCACTATTAAAATAATATACTAATATAGGTTATCAAACTGAATTTTCTGGAACAAAAAGTACATTTGAAAATCTACACAACTATTATTCAACTATCACTCAATGATAGAAAAATCAAAAAAGAAATCAAATACTCCTATTTACCATCCCCACGATTGGTATCAACTTGTAAGAAGAACAGGAAAAGTAAGCAAGTTTCAAGTAGTAGAAATGAGTGAAACTGATTTTTTTGATTTTTCTAATTTACTTAAAGTTCCTTTAATGGTTCATAAATTAAATACAGATAGAGAACAATTTAAATGGCAACCAGTATCTTGGTTGCAATATACAAAAACAGGGAAAGGTGTTTTAAATTATAAAACTACTCTTGAGGAAAATGCACCATTTAAGACCTTAAGTTTTCTTCGCAGAGGAAATAGTGGTACTATATTACAAGTAAAAAAAATACAATGGACCTTTATCAATATTAAAAGAAAAAAAGAAAGATTTACTAGATATCTGCTACCCCTAATACCACCAATATTTTATCAATTCTATCATGAGTTGAAAACAACAAATGATACTCAAGATAACGATCCGGATCTCGATGAAGTTAGTATTGATGGAGAATAAAATATAAAACAATAAGATATTACTGAATGCTGATAATAAGTCATCACTTACTAAAATGTAATTCTCAGACTGAGATCATTTTTTATTTTGTTTTGTTAAAATTAATTGTTTCATATTATAATATTATTATAAATAAGTTTGGTAATTTTTATTTTAAAATGTTCTTTTTATTATTATACATAATAATAATACAGTATATTATTATTCTATTAGTTAAAGCACTAATTTATTTTATTTTGTTATATTGAAAATGTTATGTTAATTTAATTATAATTTGTTGACATATTTTTGATAAAAGTAAAAACATTTTTTTTTGAAATATATACAGTGATATTTTTTTTATAACTGTATGTGTATATATTTTTATTTTTTAATAATGTTTGAGGATGCCATTCCAATATTTTAGTAAGTTGAATGCCAAGACAGTAATAACAACAATCGGTAATAGTGTGGTCTTAATTAAGTCATGGTAGTAGTCAGATATTATTGTCTTAGGTCATAAAAAATCCTTAAATTTTAAGTAAATTTCATTGGATACCATACAGATAAATAATTAGTCACACAAGTATCATATTTAACCACATAAAGTAAATCATTAATTCACTCACGATTTGACAACATTTTTCAAACTTTAAATTGCTTCTCCTAAAAACTAGACATTTTTGACTTATGTTGTTTGTACCGAGCATCAATGAATTAGCAAAGTATGATCAACTCGACCAAAAGCTTTGGAAAAATCCATATATATAATATCAACCTGTGAACGATTGTTAAATGCATCGGATACATAGCTAGAAAAGACAATGTTACAAGTGTTAGTTGACCGGCCAGGACGGAAACCGTGTTGTTCATCGATAGGATTGAACTGACTGCAGGACCAATTGATTTTAAGACTAATGAGTCAAATAATTTAGCAATATGTCCTAATAAGGAGATTGGACGATAGTTTGCAACATTTGACTTATCCCCCGATTTATAAATAGGTTTACAGTGCTAAGTTTTAAAATATCAGGATATATTCCTTCATCTAAGGATTTGCGAAACAAAAGTGACAATGGGTAGGATAATACTGATTTTAACATATACAAACATTCACCAGAAAGTCCATCGGGACCAATTGACTTGTCACCGCTCAATTTAGATAAACCTGATTCAATAAAAGATGAATCAAAAAAGCCATTACTAGGTAAATCATAAAATAAATGTGGGATAGTTGAATTATGATTAACACTGTGTTCAGTGTAAACAGAACTAAACGGCTTAGCGAATAAACCCAAAACTTCTTTATCATTAGTGCTAGTTAAATCATTAAAATGAACTGTTTTAGGTATGTCATTGCTTGATTTATTTTTCTTTATGAATTTCCAAAATACTTTGGGATTAGCACAGAGTTGAGATTCAGTAAGTTCAATAAACTTTTTATAACAGTTTTTTGACATTAGTTTATACTTAGCACGAAGCAAAGAAAAATCACGATAGTCGAGAGAGTTCCGAGAAGACTTAAAGATTACATGGGCTCTTCTCTTCAAGAAAACAAAATCAGTTAAGTCCTTGGAAAACCAAGAAGGAAAATTAGACTTAGTGTAATTAACATGAGGAACTCATTTCAGAACAGAAAAATGTAAAGCATCATAAAAGGTAAACATAGCAAAGTTAGCATCAAGATTAATAAAAGTTTCTCTAAAATCAAAAGAGCTTAAAAATTCTTTGATACATAAGTAATCTGCTTTATGAAAATTAAAACACGATTTCGATGTATTAGAAGAAGGTAGATTAGAAGTTGAAATAATGTCAATAGACAGAGATGGGTGATATTTATCTTCCGGAACTAATGGATCAGAAAAACTATTAATTTTTATATGATTACTATTAACAAAAATTAAATTTAACAAAGTACCATGAGTATTAAAGACATTATTGAGCTGAAAAAAATTCAGAAATGCAAAGGTTTCAGGGACACATTGCACATAAGGACGTGGACGAGAAATTTTGGAATATACTAGACCTTGACTGTCATTAGACCAATAAATATTAGGCAGTTTCAAGTCACCACAGAGGATAAAGTTTGCATTTACAAACGAGTTAATCAAGTCTTCTATTGTACTAGTATAATTCGAATATGATATATCAGGAGAACTAGGAGGAAAATAAACACCACCAACTATAAAAGGTTCATTATTGATACTAAAGCTAATAAACAGGTGTTCAATATTGTTACAGCTAATAGGAATAAGTTTTGAGGGGAAATCTATGTGTATTGCAATAAGTACTCCACCACCTCTTGAACAGGAACTGGTTAAGCTATTTCTGTCACATCTATAAATAATATAATTATCAAAACCTAATTCAGGATCATAAATATCCGGATTAAGCCAAGTTTCAGTTAAGATTATAAATACAAAATTATTACTAGCTTTATTACATTTAAGGGTTGATAATTTGGTTCGTAGACCACAACAATTTTGGTAGTAACCATTAAGAGTAGATTGAGTATTAACAATAGGTATATTTACAACACATTTTTTATTTTTATGATTATTAATAAATTCAAAACCGTAATCAATAGTGGAAGAAGCTTGGCAACACATGAAGCATGAAGGGTCAGCGTTAAGAGATGAATGTTGGCAGTCTGTAGAAATAAATGGAGATTCGGATAGTCAGTTACTTTTTGTGACATCAGATGAGGTAGCATTAGTCTTGGAAACAGACCTATTAGTAACTGGAGCAATAGAAGGTATTCCATTCCTGTATTTGACCATAATATTGGATTCAGCGTTCTTTTTACGTTCCTCAAGTTCAGTATAAACACGACGTATATGTTTTCTTTCCAGTAGAGTACGATCACGAACAACAGCAATAGAAATAGAATGAGCTCTAGCATTACGCTTACCAACATTGAACTCACTATTAAAAGTAGAAGCAAGCTCTTTAGAAGAAAAAATGACTTTTAACGGCCTCACTTTATTGCTGCCACCACCACCGAGCCTAAATAATTTGACATCTGGAGAAAGAGATAACGTTAATAGTTGGGCAGTATCCGATAGACTTTTTAAATCATCGGCTATTCTGGTATTTGCTAAAGAAGCCGTAGATTCAGGAAGTCCGTGTACAATTAAACTATATGAACATTTATCACGTTCAGTTAGCTCATGCAAGAGTTGAGGCATAGTATCACAGTCTGAAAATTCAGGAGAATTGATTGATTGATTTGATTCAAGATTAATAACACGATTTTTTAGAGATGATAGATCCTCACGAAGAAGATTGTTTTCAGACCTCAATTCGCTAATTATAGAAAATAACTGGTCAACACTCGATTTAAGCTTACCGAATTCTTTATTCTGGGAAGAAAGAAGAACTTTACAATGTGATAAAGTCTCCTCTTGAGCATTTTTGATACTAGACATGTTGAATTCATCGGTCGATAGCAGAGAAGAAGAAAAATTTGGTGAGTTAAGAGACTTAGTAGAGGCGGACGACACTGATCTGGTCACAACTTTTTTTGGCGATAATTTTTGCGCAGTAGGATTCATAGTAAGAGCAATATGGTCAAATATTAGAAACTCCTCGAGAGTAAGGTGATGCAACCTAAGATGTACTAAGATGTAGATGTGAAGGTAGGCCCAGTTTAGTGACGTCACAGCAGAGAAGAAGAATGAACAAACTGTTATACAGTCACCAATTAAACAGCTGACCGTAATAATATGAATCGTTTTATAAGAATGATAATGGGATAAACACTTACGTACAGCCGCATAGGTAGAAAAGTAAGAACATAATATTTAAGTTGTAAAAGAACGTAAGAGCACGCAACCACTCATATATGAGAACAGGCAAAATCAAAGAACAATGAACAAAAAACTTTTAATATAAGCGTAAAAACAATAAAGTTATATGTGAAACAAGACGCAAAAAAATTATCACAACATGTAACATATAATAATAAATATATGGCGTGATTTTGCACATTATTAATAGCAACGATGTTGTTGTTGCACAATATGATGATCCTTTATACAATATTAAATTATATTCAACAGTTGATATTTAACTAACCACAAAAAACATTTCTATGATCTAAAAACCTGTCGTTCAATTGGGTTATAAAACTATCAATGAATGGAATGCAAATGGTTACTCGATAATAGGCCTCAGGATCTAAGGAACCATTTTCATTTGTTAATGGATTATCTCTATGTTTTTACCTCTTATTCAAACGATCAACATAAATGGTTTTATCCAACAAATCTGTCATACTCTAATAAAATGTAAAACCAAACAATGTATTGACTTAATGAAAGAAAGATAATATAGAGGGTTAAAATTTAATTTTATAAGATAGTTACTTTGGCATTTTCAAATATCTTACGAAATTCAACTTCTATATTTTCTCTTAGATTTTTTAGAGCTTTCACATTGTCACTAGCTAACTCAACCGCTTCTCTTAATTCTATTTGTATTTGTTGAAGTTGTTTGCATAGTGGCAAACCATAAGAAAATATAGAACCTAAAACAAAAAATAACTGATAAATATATTATTAAATTATAAATTATAAATTTATATTTTAAAATTATTTGTTAATTGTTAGAAAAAATGCAAATAAATAATTACTTTTATGACTTGTAGAGATATTAAAAATTTTGAATCCCTTGACTTTAATAAAATATTAGCATCTACTGAAGATAAATCATTCCATTCTAATATTTTTTCAAGTGAAATAACTACATATGGAAATAATTCAATAAAATCATTAATTGCATCATATCGCTGGATCCATCTTGTTGCACATAGGCGCTTCAATGTCTTAACTTTTGGATCCAAGTCGCTTTCACTTATTGCTGTTAAAATCACTTGATGACGCTTTGGGGAATTAAAAAAACAATACATTTTTGAATAGTTCCTAAGCAATTTCGTACAGGTTGAATATTTCAGGCGGATGACACAGCTAAATTCAAAGTATGTGCGACACAATGCACATATAAAGCTTTTGGGTACTTATTTCTTATTAATGTTTGAACGCCTTTTATGTGACCTGACATATTTGAAGTGCCATCATACCCTTGTCCACAAATATTGTCACAGTTAATACTACATGAATTCAAGCCTTAAACAATTAAACAATGCAAATAGATAATTTAATAAATAACTGATTTGTAAAATAATAACTCTATTTTTATGTAACATATTAATTACCATTTAAAATTGCTGAAGCTAAGTTTTCACCCGTTAAACTTGAAACTTCTGTAATTTTTAAAATACTTTCATGAACTTCATACTTTCATACTTTTCTTTTCCACCATCAACAAGATATCTAACACAAATAGTAAGTTGTTTTACAACAGAAATATCTGTTGTCTCATCTGCAAGAACACTAAAATAGCATGACTCGTTAACTTCTTTAACAACTTTTTTTAAAATGATATTACCACAAGTGCTTATGATTTCATTTTGAATAGATGGGCTGAGATACTTATTTCAATAGTTTGATGACAGAAAGTTTTTTAAATGGTCTATGTCTTTCGCTTTAAATTTTAGAATAGCTCTAAAGTTCCCTTCATTCAAATCAGGCTCACCTAGAAAAATAATGGCCCTGTAAGTACCGGTTTGGGGCTTTGGGATATGGTTCTTATTAAAAAAAATCATTCCTTAACTAAAATAAAATTGTATCCAAAATATATAATAGATTAAACATATCTGAGATAATAGTATTATATTACTTCAATAGAGTTTAAAAAAAACTTACCATCAAATGAAAAAGCACCAAAGTCCCTATGACCCCTTAAAGCAATCTCTTGGCGACCACATACCAAAATACAATCAATTATGTTAATTAAATTCCCTCATTTTTCTTTAATTTTTTTGGCTCTGGAATTATAAAAAATTTAGTATAATTTATGATCATTATTCATTAATATCTTAAAACTAAACATAAACTAAGTTAGTGTATAATTTAATATTAATTTTATTAATATTAAATAATATATTAATATTAATAATATTTACAGATTCACCTGTCTATGTTTAATTTGTTTATAATCTCAGGTTCCTTTGAAGATGCAGTATTCAAAAAATAATCAGCTTTTTCTAGAGCTGGTTTATGTTATTCATGTTTAGCACAATTATTTAAAGTCTAATAATATTAATAAAAAATAAATTTTAAATATTTATAATAATATTAAAAAATTCAAAATGTGTAAACATAATTTTATAGACATACTTCTAATGCTTTTTTAAAGCTATCCATTGGTTTAATCACAAGCGTAAAGGGATTAGCTCAAGGATCATTCAACAACCATCTTCAAAGTCATTCGATTTATGAGTTTTTCCCGAGCGAAAGGTCAGGATCGAAAGTAGTGCACTCACCACCAAATTTAATGTATTGCAAATTGAATAAAACAAATATTGATACGATAACCGTTCAGTTAGTTGATCAAGATCATAATCCAACTGACAATTTCGGTGGGACATTGACAATTGTGTTACATATTAAACGTTACGGATCTTGAGATGGGATTAAAATGCAATATAAGCCCACTACTTCGGATTAGTCCAACTAGTCGTAAGTTGACGGTGAAAAATAAAAATATTTTACAAGCTCTGGGTTACCAATTAAATCAGAATGCCTGAAAGTGATATTTTGGATATAACTTTACAGTACGAGACGGATTCAAAAATTACGAAAATTGAATATCATTCATACGCACCGTATACAACATAATTTAATAATAATGATGAAATACGTATATCAATCCAGCAGACGGATGTTTATCCATATCTAAACGACATCTTTATTTTTTTGGAAGGAACAATTACTGATGATACCAAAGTGAAACTATCTAATAACGGTTACTCTTACCTCTTAGAACAAATACGATTGGAAATCAATGGGATAGAAGAAGATAGTACACGTGTTCTTGGAATCAATAGCTCATTGAAAGGACACTTATCTAGTTATCTGGTACGCCAGACAACTATAATTGCTATTAAAATGCTGGGTGGAATTTTAAAAACGCAACGCAATCGGAAAATGACAAAGATGAATTTAGTGCTTGCATTCCATTGGAATATTGGTTAGGTTTGTTTTAAGACTATAAAAAAATTTTAGTGAATTCTAGATTGGAATTAATATTAACTCGAGTCTCGAAGTCATAACGATTTAAATGCTTTACAAGTTAAAAGTGGTGCAACTGCTACAGAAGGGGAAGTCGTTGTAAACAAAATAGTCTGGAAGGTCCCACATATCACTGTTGACGATGAAGAAAGGTTAAAATTATTGAAACTTATACAAAAAGAATAAAGTCTATTTATCCCTTTTAGATCTTTTGAAACTTTTGAATATCCTGAATTCGGAACCACTAAAAAAGTTGTATGGAATTTGAAAACTGCTTCAAAATTAGAAAAACCACGATTTATCATAATTGGATTACAAAAAGGCTGTACAAATTTGTTAACGAAAAATTGTATTATATTTGACAATTGTAATTTAACAAACGTTAAAGTATTTCTGAACTCGATAGATTATCCATATGATAATTTAAATTTAGATTTTACTAAAAATAATTTCACTTTATTATATAATATGTAGGTATACATCGTTTTAAGAACCGTACTATGGAAAAAGTATTCGTAACTCGATATTGAGTCCTTCTACTTTTCTAAAAAATGCCCCAATTATAGTCATCGATACTTCAAAATAGAACGATTCAGCCACAGCCTCAGCAGTAGATGTTCAATTGGAAATATTACTGTTTATTAATTCATGATCGTATTGTAGAATATGTACCTTTTACTAGAGAAGCAAGAAAGCTTGTGTAAATATAATTAAGAATTTATTTATAACAATAAAAAAAAACTATGATTTAATAATTTGTGTTCTTTTAGTTGAAATAATTATTCAGTTTTAAGATTTACCAAAAAATTTAGTAAATGACAAATATTTTTGTGTGAGACGAAATTTGGTATACAATCAGTGTGAAATCTCTGTATTGTGTTACGCGGTAAATCGAAGTGCTTCAAGCGGAACATTTCCGCTTGAACAATTTTTTTACAGTGCAAAAGCTGGCTGTGAACATACAAATATATACTACTGCTTTTTCTATTATAGTTGGTCCATGAATTAGTACTTTGTTTATAGTAGGTGACATATCATACCAGGGATATTTTTCTACAAGTAATTGTGTCATTGTATATTCTTCAAACAGTTTTAGATTTATTATATAACCGCTAGCAGTTTTCAAAATAGTTCGAAATCTTTTGATTATCACTATATCTACTCCAGTTATACTGCTTGATACATATGCATTTTCGAAAAAACGTCTAGCCGTATTTCCGTCATTACTATTTCCATACCCAGGTTTTGGTTTATCAACTATTAATCCAAGTTGTTTTTTAAATTTTTCTCTTATTTCATTTTTGGTGGTTTCGACGACTTTTTTGTTTTCTACATCACGAACTTGCCATGTTTTTAATGGTTAATTTGTACGCTACGTGTAGTAGACATTCGAAGAAACGTATCCAAGCGTGTAGCGTTGACATACCAAATTCTAATGCAGACTCGTATACTATTTATGCTTTGCACTTTTAAATATTATTGAAGTCTTTCGATGTTAAATTACATAAAAAAAACATCTCATGGTTGAAGTTGTTTCCGTCAATAAATTGCATATTTTACCATCAACCATTGTAAATAATAATTTGTGGTAAATTTCAATTATTCGGCCATCTATTTCGTATAATGTGGGTACTAATTCAGATATTTGACTTTCTATATAGTCTTTCTTTTTTTTAGCAAGGTCCGTTGTCTCATGAGCAAATTGGTATCTAATAGTACGACAATATCTTGTTGATGAAGACCTCAAATTATTCCAAAGCACAATTTGTTGTTGTGTTGGTAAATCAGGAACAGCAAATATGAGCCTTAGAGGTACTAGTGAAGACAAAAAAATACTTGCATCATTAGTGGAACTATTTATAAACTTTTGTTTATATTCTCAATGACCAGACGATCCGTCAAACCCCCACTTAGTAATTAAACATAATCTTTGCAAATTTTCTTGTCTTTCATCAGTTCATGTTGAGTTTGCATATGGAGTAAAGCTGTGTGATCTAATAATGCTTGCAGTTTTATATCAACTGTTGAATCAGTAACTGAAATATATTGCATTTGTACATGGGTATTAATCGCCTCCCCAGTTATCATGACTATTTTTCAAGTGCTTCTGATTTGCATAATGTTTATATTTCAAATTTGATGTCTGTTAAGCGCTTCAGTTGGTTACTCAATGACATTCATTTTAATAACAATCAAGTACAGCAAAAGTTAGGGCAGTCAAATTAAGACAAACTTTATAAAATTCGACCAATTCTAAACTATATTGGAGAAAACATTAATTAATTATATAAGCCCCAAAGGGAAGTAGCTATCGACGAGGAAATGGTGAAATTTAAAGGTAGAAGTTCACTAAAGCAGTTAATGAAAGACAAATCAATTAAAAGGGGCTATGAAATATGGATGCTATGTGACAAATCTGGATATAACCTAAAATTTCAAGTATATACAGGGAAATGTGAAAATTCTGTTGAATTGGGTCTTGGTGTTAGAGTTATACTTGATTTGTGTGAAGGTCTTGAACATAAAAATCATGTCGTTTATATGGATAATTTCTTTTCGAGTAACATCCTTAATGAACAACTTCTAGAAAAAAATATTTATGCCAGTAGAACGGTCAGATTCAACCGAAAATATCTTCCAACTTTCGCAAATGATAAAAAGTTACAGGGAGGAGATTTTGACTGGGCAACTAGAAATAGCGGGGTGGCCATGATCAAATGGAAGGATCGTAAATCAGTACATCTCCTTTCATCTCTCCATTCGCCTAGTGATACAATAAGTGTAAACAGAAAAGAAAAAACTTGAAGTTTAACTAAAGTTCCATGTCCAACAGTGCTAAAAGATTATAATGCAAACATGAATTTTGTGGATAATTTTGACAGGTTGAAGAAAAATGATCAGTGTGATCGGAAAAGCCGGAAATGGTATATGAGAATTTTTTTTCATATGCTTGATTGTTGTGTCACAAATGTTTTCATTATACACAAAGAACTACCAAAAAATGATGGAGAAAAAAAATTAAACTATAAGAACTTTCGTCGAGAAGTTTATCGTGGTCTATTAGCAGCTAAAATTATTGGAGTTCGTTCGCAACTTCCTAATAAAACAAGATCACTCAATAATGAAATAAGCAATCAGAAACCTTTTGTACATACTAGTCATCGATGCGCAGTGTGTTTCACTAAAAAAACCAGTAAGTTACCTATTTGTTATGTATGTACCTTTAAAATGTGTTATGTAAACCAGACAGTGTTGCAATAGCCAAAGCTAGGACCACACAAGAATATAATATTATTACTACAGTATTACGCATGGTGTACGTGGCACAATATATTAATTACTATTAACGAGTGCCACAAGGAAAAGTTAGTTTCTAAAGTACTAGAGAAGCCATAGCGAATACTTAAGTGGGACCTTCTAAAGGACCATGTAATCTGACTGTTGTCTACTATATAAAGGCTCCCCAGCAGGGAGACCAGACACACTATTTCTGCGTGACGACTAGTTGACAGTATTCATGCTAGAGATATTTGTCTTAAATTGTAACATTACTCTGAGTGCTTAAAAAGTATTAACCACTAACCTATGGTCAATAAATTTATAATAATAATTAATTTGACTACGTGTTACTTCATTTGATTCGACCTTGTCAACCGAACTCCACATTTGGTTCGCAACAACAGTTTAATTATTTTATTTTTAAATAAGAAAATGTAAGTAAAAAATTGTATTACTCTTTATGTAAGAGACTTAAAAGACTTACGTATTTAATGTGATAAGAAAAATTATTAGTTTTAAAATATGTTATGTAGGTAAATCAGAAAGTTTAAAACATATTGTGTTATCTAGTAAGCAAATGTAGGTAAAATTCTTATAACTAGTTATAACAAAAGAAATGTTTTGTTATACTTGATTAATATTATAATATATAAATCTGTGATATAAAATATGTGTTATTAATAATATAATAATATGAAAGAATTTATTAGTTTTTAGAGTATAATATTATGATGTATGTTATACAAATTCGTTGAACATTTTTGGCGGTGGTTAGTACAGATAACCACCTTTTCCCAGACTTTTCCTGGAAAATTCTTAAACTTAAACTTAAAATTATTTTTTTTATAGTTTTGACTTTAGGTAGTTAATAAGAAACAGTTTTTACAAAAAAAACTTAAAAATGTTATGGTAACATTAACTGCCCCTGAAGGGTTTTACTTCATGGGTAGTGCCTGTCCCTCAATGAGTTAACATAATATTATATATGTTCAATTTGGGCTGGTCAACTTTTACACTTTTATACATTAAATAAGCACTACCACAGATAGATAGCTGAAAAGTGTTAATACTTATAGGTACATTTTTAAATATTTTAAATATAATGCAAGACTTTTTGAGCAACTATCATAGACCATAAAAATAATATTTAACAATTCAGAGGGAGGGGGGGGGGGGGGCTACAGGCCCATCAGCCCCTCCCCTGGCCCAGCCACTGTGCAGTTGTATGTACCTCATTTAAATCAGTATAATTATTAATTATGTCTTTATGTGCCAATGAGTATATAGTAAATTACACTTTTCATTTTTAAGTTAGTCTTTATCATAGAATGATAGAATGTAAGTTTTGATTTAAAATGTATGTATAAAGTAGGCTATTAATTTATTATTAATTTGTAATCCCTAACCCTAAGCATATACAATTATTGCTATATTGATATCATTTTAAGTGTAGTATTTCATAATAATATTATATTGACATTTGGTTTGTACAAATTTGTTTAAAGTATATTACTAATACCATCACTAATACAATACTACGTACCTAATAATATAGTGTTTGAGTTTATAAAAATAGGCGCAAATTAGGGGGGGGGCTTAGGTAATAATAAAGGTAATAATACTATGGCCAGCAGACCCTGATTTAAGCAAGTGCAGATGGAGCACTTGCACTTGGCCACCAGTTTCTGGGGGCCCCAGGTCTCCGTAATTTGTAAAAATTGTTTTTTTTTTTTAAATTAATTCCACAAAAATGTATTTTGTAAAATGTAATACCAACCGTCAGGCGTCAATGTTCGGTGTTCAGAATCCTTTTATCATAAAATTATCAGTTTTTGTAATTGTCTTTGTAATTTTTAAACTTTTTCATGATACTATGTTATAAAAATAGAAATTATAAAATTTGATCATTTTTATTTAATTTTTATTATCTATATATATAAAAACGAATGTATGTGTGTGTGTCCATATTACCATGGCAACCATATCTGTATATATAAAACAGTAAGCTCAAACCATTGGACGGATCTGGCTGAAATTTGGCATACAGATAGTTATTATGATGTAGACGTGCGCTAAGAAAGGATTTGCCAAAATTCGCATTTTAAATAGGTGCTGAAACAGGGACATTGAGATTCACGATAGAAATTGGAAATTTTATTTTTATTTATTTTTAGTTGCCATTGGTTACAGTCTACATTAGAAATTAGCATTTATTTATTGGTTGCCATTGGTTATTCGGACAGATCAGGTACAAGCTTGCATCAAATCGAATTATTGAACATTGCCTACCAGGGTGGCTGAGTTGCACTTACCGCAGCACCCAAGTTACACCCAAATGGAGTTCAACAATCATAATTTTTTTAAGAGTGCGATTTTTTACGAGCAACCAAATTTGTTATATTAATCCACAGTATTATATCAAAATAAACTTGGTATAACTTTGATACTTTAGAGTTAAATCATACACTTCCGTACAAACAGCACGGGGTCCGCGATCTACCGCAGGTAGATTGCCTACCTGATAATGTACTGCTGCGGGGGTTTCATCGATTCTTTTTATACTTGGGTATAAGATTTATCGATTCCGCCAGTGCAGGTAGTCCAAAAACGACCTATCGATTCCGCCAGGGAAAAAATAATCTTCCCGAACATTTTAGTTTTATTTTATTTTAACCTTATCGCTAATTGATGATAATCTAACTTGTATACGCGTAATGATGCGAAAAACGACTAGGTAATAGTATTGTTCAACGCTAATCTGGTTAGTCTCAATTTATCATCGTGTCATTATACTTCGCAATAATGAATTTCGAAATCGTAGCTGGTGAACGAGAAATTGACTTAGTTATTTATCAAAATGAAAATTTTTTTAAAAAAAACTTTGTGAAATATTTGTGCGTATAAGTGGAAATGTGTTAGTAAAAAGTGTAACGCAAAAATATACATTAACGAATCCTTAATGGAAATTTTAAAATATGATATTGACCATAAAAATCATGAAAAACAGCCAATAAATGTATTAAAAATAAACTATTTTCAAACCAACTCAAGAGAAAACTTACGGATGTAACAGAAAGTCCTTCAAAAATTATAAATCGTGAAATACTAAATACTAACCTTCGCTTCCGAAAAATCTTATTGAAGTCATTGCAGCTATGAATAATCTGGAAATAAGAACTGTTGAAGGCGAATCATTTTTAATGCATACAGATTTGGTGAACAATATGATGTGTTTTTCTACAGACAGTAATCTGAAGGCTCTAAGCTCGTCTAATACAATATTTGTTGATAGTACATTTTCTTCGTGTCATATGTTTTTTTATCAACTTTTTACAATCCATGTAAATATAAATGGACATTATGTTCCATTAGTTTTTTTTTATTGCCTAACAAAACAACACATATTTATGAATTAGCATTTAGTTTTTAAAAAACTAAATGTGCTGAATTAAATTTAAATTTAAAACTGACAACAATTGTGGCTGATTTTGAAGAATCTATTCATGCTAGGGCAAAAATGATTTGGCCATTAATACAAGTAATCGGATGCAGATTCCATTTAACGCAAAGTTGGTGGAGAAAAATCCAAGAAATTGTATTAACAGACGTGTATAAAAATACATTTGTTAATTTATTTTTAATATTTAAATGAGTTATTGTATTATTTTATAAATATATTGTATTGTATTCAGTGGCGTAAACTGGGTGGTGCAAATGCAGCACTTGTACCACCACATCTAAAATGTAGTGGTGCAAAGGTATGTTTTTGCACCACCAGAAAATCATTGAAATATATAATTTATAAAGAGGTACAAAATAGTTATTTTAGTGCATGTATTAGACATTATCATTTAAATTATTACCCTATCTATATTCTAAAATATCGTACAACCCCCATAAATAGTTAGATTATTATCTATGGTAACCACTATCCACAGAATTTTGTATTTTATTATGGCAGTATCACAGAATCACGATTAAAGATATTTTTTTAAATTATATCTTTAATCGTGCACAGAATAGACGTATAATATGGTAAAATTATATTGCTATCAACATTCTACCGCCAAAATAGTGTGTTATCACTGGATCAATGTTCATTCAATTCTCAAAAGTCAAATGTCAGATGACAGCTAGACGTCGTATTGAATCAAATTTTAAAATTCTCTACAGGTTTCATAAGCGCCAGGAAAAACAACATAAAAATTAAGGAAAAACAGGAATTTTTACCCGAAATCGGTTTTCGACAAAATCGATTTTGGTTTTTGACCAAACAAATGAACATATACATATATAATTGAAATATTCACTGGTTGGGTAAAAAAGCTTGGACATTTAATACAAGGCTCCAACTATATTGTTACAATGACATTAGAAAATTATTAAAAATCCTTAGTCACAGTTTTTTTTATAAGCATTTAAAGTTCAAATCTTGACAAAATACAGAAAAATCACGAAAATTAACAATATAATTTGAGTTGAAAAAATCATAAAAATGTTTCTTTTTAAATTTAAGATTTTAAAATGTAATATAAGATTATTCATAAGTTTGTATACGCCTTTATCAAAAAAAAAATGTCCACAAGTAAATCAAATTAAATTTTTATGAGCATTTGAAAATCATATTTTTACAAGATTGGATATTCACTAGATTTCTCATGTAGCGATTTTGTTAATTTGTTGTTATTCAAACAAATAACTGTAAATACATGAAAATTTATATATTTATATTTTAATTTTCTATACACCACAAAGTTTTGAAATTATTTTAACTCTCTTTGAGCTGTTTCCGGACATTGTCATTTTTATAGTTTTTTTAGTTTTTTTTTTCTATAAATATCAATAAAATTTTATTTGTTGGGTAAAAAGCGTGAAAATTTAATGGAAGGCTCCTGATATATTGTTACAATAGCGTTGAAAAATATTAAAAATACATAGCCACAATTTTTTTTTATAAGCATTTGAAGTTCAAATGTTGACAAAATGTATGGATAAATATATAGTTTTTTTTTGTTAGGAAGGATTTTACTTAGAAAGTTGGATTATTTTTGTGTTGGAAATTATAGGTTAAGAATATGCCTCTGCACCACCAGAAATTGGACCCAATTTACGCCACTGATTGTATTAATTATTATACTGATTATTAATTTATTTTTAATATTTAAATGAATTATTGAATTATTTTTTAGATATATTATTATTATTATAACAGAAACAGGTTGACAGCAGCAGTTGCCAGGTCGAGGTAAAAATTGGTAGGTGGCGGAATCGATAGGTTGTTTTTAGACTACCTGAACTGGCGGAGTCGATACTGGCGGAATCGATGCTACATTGGCGGAATCGATAGGTCCCCACTGCTGCGATTCAGAATTTTTATTCCGGGCAACGGAAAAGATAAGATAAATTTTAAACACCATACACCGAATATTGAATAATGAATTGAACAAAGTTTGAGTCATATTGAGTTGATATATTTAATGGGCGACAAAGTGCACGGGATCAGCTAGTATAAAATAAAATTATTATAGAAAAAGTTATTTAACATTTTTATAGTTTTATGGAAGATTGAAAATTAATTATTTTAATTTAAATTCATATAATAAATCCTTAAGTATTTGTAATATTTTTATATATTATAATTTATTTATGTTATCTAATTAGTATTATCTTTTCATTGTCCTTAATTTTCTAGACCAAGTAACTCAATTGTATTTATAGTTCATAAAATAATGTACAAATATTTTATGAGTTTTGGCACTTGGCCCTAATTTTATTATAAGCCCCTGTTGGCCTGGTGAGAAAGATGTAGATACATAACTTTTCCGTATTTTTGGCTTTTGCGTCATCTAAAACGAACTGCCAACCACGGTCTAAAGTCAAAAAAATACAGTACATAATCAGGCGACTACGTAGAATTTGATGGTGGGTCCCATAAAATGCATTGTATTCTATAAAGTCCACGTAGTAAAAAGTTTTAAATTGAAATTTTATATTGGAATAGTCATTAAATATAATAAAAATAAAACTATTCAATACTTCTAGTTGAACTATAATATGATAACATATCAATGTTCAATGCTAACATCATGTTGGTGAGATTCCCCGATTTAGATAACAGCGAGATATCATTAAAATCAAATTTAACCATATTAAACAATACCTCAAATATATATCCAAAATTCAATTGATAACCTAAACCTGAACCAAGATAAAAGTTAACAATTTGTTATCAAATTTAACAAATCATGATTTATTGATTATTGATGATAAATCAAATTATTTTTTTTTATTTACGTTATTTCAGTATTTCACGGTTATAACTTGTAGATAAATAAATAAATAATAATATTATAAACCTACCACATAGGTTACTTAAAATAGTAATTACAAATATCTAACGAATATTTTAGACCCAAAAAAACAGAATATTCTTATTACCTAGATCAAACTTTTACATAAAATACCTAACTAGTAAATAAAATACTTTTATAATTAGTGAAAAGCAGATTATATAGCAGAAGAATAATCATCAAAGTCATTAAAGTTCACACTTGTTTTAAAAGTTGAATTTTGTCCGGAGTGACCAGTAAAATGTGGTGACTTTGGAAACGTACCTATTAGATTTCATTAAAAACCGATGTTATAATTACAATGGTTGACTTCGGACAATATAAATTTTTTTTTTTTTTTTTTTTTTTTTTTTTCAGCTTAGCGGTCCATTCAGGACCATCGCTGCCATCAAAATTTCTCTCCACCTCTCTCTCTGATATGCCGTTTCTAAAGTTGCTTCCTGGTCTATCATTTTTATATCTTTGGCAACTACGTCAATCCATCGGGTTTTGGGTCGTCCTAGGGGTCTCGTTTTGTTTATTTTATTGATAAGTACATTTTTAATTAATTGTCCATCTGCCCTCCATACATGTCCGAACCATTCTAGTCGTTTTTTCCTAATAAAGTAGAGTATATCTGGCTTATTATAGAGAGACTTTATATTTTCGTTGCTTCTTCTTTCGTATGTCTGTGTTTCTGGGTTGAAGATTGGTCCATAAATGGTTCGTAACACTTTCCTTTCGAACGTGATAAGTCTTCTACTATCACCTTTAGTTAACGACCAGGTTTCACAGGCGTATGTTATCACAGGTCGAAGGTAGCTTTGATCCTCTCGATAACAGCTTAGACCTCAAGAGTTTGATAATACTGAAGTAACATCTATTTCCACTAGTGATCCGTTCATTTATTTCTATATGCATATCATTTTTGTTGTTGATGTTTACGCCTAAATACTTAAAATTATCAACTTTTTCAAATTTATAACTATCTACTACTATGGAATCTATATTTGGTGGTCTTCTCGATACGACCATATACTTAGTTTTCCCCTCGTTTACATATAATCCTATTCCTTTACTTGCATTTATGAGTTTAGATGTTGAGTTGATGATTTCCTCCTTGGTTTCACCCATCAGTACAATGTCATCTGCATAGGCTAACCTAACTTGTTCATTGCTTATCTCCATTCTTCTGTCATCGTTTGTGTCTCTAATTATTTTTTCGAGGGCTAAGTTAAATAGAGCAGGTGACAACGCGTCCCCTTGTTTAAGGCCAGATTTGACTTCAAAAGGATCTGAGATGCCTTGCATATAACACACTCTGCATAGTGATTTTTCGTAACACGCTTTTATTAGGTTCACATACTTTTTGGGAATTCCTAAAATTACCAATGCTTTCCAAAGCTCTTCTCTGTCTACACTATCGTACGCCTGCTTGTAATCCACAAAGACTAGATGCAGGTCCTTTCCAAATTCGTAGTATTTTGACATTAATTGTCTTAGCGTGAAAACATGGTCTGTTGTGGATTTTCCTCTCCTAAACCCGCATTGGTAATTCCCAACTATTTCTTCAACATACGGGTTTAACCTTTCTAATATCAGTGTTGTCAGAATTTTATAGCATGTGTCCAGTAGCGAAATTCCTCTATAGTTCTCAGTTTTAGTAGGGTTGCCTTTTTTAAATATTGGGCATATAATTGCAGTTTTCCATTCTTCCGGGATTGTCTCAGTTTTCCATATTGTTTTAATAACTTCTGTAATTTTGCTCGCAAGCATCGTACCGCCTTTTTTAAGTAATTCCGCTACTATGCTGTTTTCACCTGGGGCTTTGTTATTTTTAAGCTTCTTAATCAGATTAACAATTTCTTCGTATTTGGGAGCGTCTATATCTATTTCTGCTGTTAGGCAGTCCTCGCTTGGATTTAAACCCTGCCTTATTGAGGGTCGGTTCAGGAGGTCTTCAAAATGTTCCTTGAATTGGTTAATTACTTGTCTTTCTTCTGTGATCATAGTTCCCATACTGTCCACTAAGATCCTTGTTTGTGGTTTAAAGCCAACTTTTACTTCCCCGGTCATTTTGAAAAACTTTTTTGCGTTGTATCTATTGGTTTCTATTTCTTCTATTTTCTTCTTTTCGTTTAGACGTTTCTCTCTCCTTAACACTTTATTTGTCAATTTTCTTTGTTCTTCATATTCTCTTATGCACTCGTCTGATGCACTTTGTAGTGCTTTTTTCCTCAATTCGTTTCTTCTGATAACTGCATTCTTACATAAATCGTTGAACCAGTTTTTATTCTTTTCTTTTGGTTTCATTCCTAGAATTTCCGTTGCACTATTAACCACCGCTCCCTTTGTACTGTTCCAAATCGTATCAATTTCTGTACTATGTCTTATTTGATTTATATTATTATTTTGTAATTCGTGTGTAATTCTCTCAATATAATTATGCTTTATTTCAATATCATTTAATTTTTGAATGTCGTACTTTATTGTAGGTTTCCTTTTTTCCAAGTTCCATTTTGTTGCCAGTCTCAGGTTAAATTTCGCATACACTAGGTAGTGGTCTGAGTCTGCGTCAGCTCCTCTATACGTTCTTACATTCCTTATGCATCCCCTAAATCTCCTGTCGATAAGTATGTGGTCAATTTGATTAGATGTTCTTCCATCAGGGGATTTCCAAGTGACTTTGTGTATATTTTTTCTGGGGAAATATGTACTGCTTATTATACAATTTTTTGAATGTGCAAAATTTATCAGTCTGGTTCCATTTCCGTTACTAATTTCGTGTAAGCTGTTAGGTCCTATGACCGGTCTATATATATGTTCTCTTCCAGCCTTCGCGTTCATATCACCTACTACTATCTTTATACAGTGCAACGGTAAAGTGTCATATACCCTTTCTAGTTCTTCATAGAATTTGTCTTTTATGTCTTCATCTTTTTCCTCTGTTGGGGCATAGCAGTTTATGATAATTAAGTCAAATATCCTTCCCGCTATACGTATATAGCAAATTCTATCATTAAAGGCTGAAAAGGTCTTAACATTTGGTAGTATCTTGTCGTGTACCATAAAACCTACTCCATTTTCATGTCTTCCATTAGTAGTGCCACTGTAAAATAATGTTATATTGTCTTTCTTTAGGTTTCCACTATTTGGCCACCTTATCTCTTGTATTGCTAATATGTCAATTGTATAGTTATTATACGCGTCAAGTACATATTGCAATGCTCCAGATTTGTTTAGTGTTCTGACGTTCCAAGTTCCTATACGTAGCCCATTTTCCGATTCCAGTTGTTTGCCATTTTCAATCCAGTTCCGAGGCTTTTTTGATGGTTTCTTAACTGATTGTTTTTTGCGAGAACGGGTTGTTGGCCCGAAGCTCAACCCCCAAGATTGGAGGGCCGTTCCGCGCCGACTACTTAAAGTCAGCGTGGTGCTATTGCAATACACTTTGCAGTGTATTGGGCGATGGGGGCGCAACTTTCCCTACGCCAATGACTGGGATCCGCGGGTTTGTCATGCCCGTTACCAATTAAGGTACCCCATGCGGGGGACAATATAAATATTTAAAAAAAAAAATGTAATAAATTGAAACAAAAAAAAACCCCATACATTTATCGCGAATACAACATAATTTATTTAATAGTCTAAAAAAATAATTCTTATGGTACCTACTTTTCTATAAACATGTCAACTTAAAATGTATATTTTACTTTTCTTTTTTTTACTTATTGTTTGTCATTTTTTTATAACTAACACCATCAACGATATTTGAAATAGCATTAAGGTTATAATTAATATATAGGGACGACCTCCTACATTATTGACATATGATCTGGGCAGTGCGCATAGTTAACGTGTTGTCCGAAGTAGATCAATTAGGTAACTTAACAATTTCACATATACCAATTAACACAGACAAGTTAACGAGTATCGGTTACTGAAAACTGGAATCAAATATTTCAATTTGTTGTTGTGTTACAGTAGTCAATGTAGTTATATAATTTAAAAATACAAAAATATAATATTTTGTATTTACCTACCTTTTTTTTTTTTTTTTTTTGTGTAAATCACGGCGCTACAAGGAAATTCTACACCCGTGAGGGCCGTCCTTCTCCCTGCATCCGTATTATTTATTGACAAACAAATAATGTACAATAGTTATACTAATTATGAGCTTTGCTCTACAAAACAGAGAGGACTCTATTCCTCTAAATTTCGCTTTCAGCGCACAAATTACAGTCTTAACTACTTTAAATTCGGCATCGCTGTCGCACCCTTTCTTCATGTTCCCTTGTGGACTGCACGAGGTTGACGAAGCTGCTGACTGCGTCCCAGTTACTCCGTTTCTTCAACATGTTGCGCACAATGTTGTCTGGGGACAAGTCCTCTTCCAGCTCCAAATACAGCGCTCGCCGTTGTTCCACCATCTGCCGCAAATGAAAAAGACGTGTTCTCGACTGGTTGCTGACAATCAACACAAGTTGCTGCATCCAACTTCCCGATCCTGCGAAGGTATTCTCCGAAATATCCGTGATTGGACAATAACTGGGTCATGTGGAAATCTACAGATCCACGATTCCTGCCCCTCCAGGAGTTAATATCTTGGATCAACCTCCTTGTCCATCTTCCATTGCTTTCATTGGCCCACTCTGCCTGCCATTTCCTCATTGTTTCAGCGCGGATTTCCGATGTAGTCCTTGCTGCGTCTGGCTCGTGCCTCCGTTTGTACCTCTCACACCTCTCAAAGGATAGAAGGTGAGCGGGTATCATTCCTGCGATCACCAGCACCGCTGCAGTTGATACAGTTCTGTACGCCATTATGGTCCGTAGAGCGATGGTCCTCTGGGGTCTATCTAACCTTACTACGTTGCGATTAAACGCCATCGCTGCATCTCATATCGGCGCCGCATACAATAACTTGCTTGTCACTACCGTTGCCAGGAGAGATCTCTTATTCTGCCTCGGGCCTCCGATGTTGGGCATAAGTCTGGATAGGGCAGTTGACGTGGTCTGTGCCCTGTCCGCCGCCGATTCCACATGCGCCCTAAAGCCGAGAACCCTGTGGAGTTCAACACCTAGGTACCTAATACTTTCTTTGACTTCAATGTGGCTGCCTAAGATTGAAAAGTTCGGCCGGCGGTATCCCCTCTTCGCCGTCAGGATGACTGCCTCGGTCTTCCTCACCGACAGAGATAGACCAGCACCAATCATCCACTCGGCAACTTTATTCAGAGCCTGGTTTGTTACCGTCTCTAGTATCCATGTTGTGTGGCCAGTTGCCACGACAGCCACGTCGTCTGCGAAGGCCACCAGTTCAGTGGACGACATTTCGCGCGCATTCCTCCACATCCCTCCTGTGTCCACTTGGAGGAGCTCATCATACATAATGTTCCACAAGAGAGGCCCAAGCACGGAACCTTGTGGAACTCCGCACGTGGTAGGTGTTGAGTTTCCTCCGTGTACCACCGTCCGATCACTTAGGTAGCCTTCGATTATTTCGACAAGATAGGGGGGCATTCCTTTATCCTTCATGGCTTTTACTATTCTCAGCCATCGCCGAATTAAAGGCGTTTGCCACGTCCAACGCCACGACTGCACACAGCTTTCTATTATAGGGCTGTCCGGATCCAGCTGCCTCCACGACGTCCTGCACGCGTTTTATCGCGTCTACAGTCGACCGCCCCTTTCTGAATCCGTATTGACGGTCGTCGAGGTCACCGGCTTCTTCGAGCCGCTTCTCAATACGGGTCTTGATCAGTCTTTCAAAAAATTTACCAACTGTGTTCAGCAGGCATATTGGTCTGTAGGACGAGGGGTCCTCGAGAGGTTTGTCCCCTTTCCTTAAAAGAACGAGCTTCGCTATCTTCCAAGAGTGCGGGAAGACGTTCTCCTTTAGGCATTTGTTAAAGATATCTCGCAGTATCTCGGGTTTGTGCCTAGCGACGTTTCTGATGATCAAGTCAGGTACACCATCAGGTCCCGGTGCCTTTCCGAGTGGGATCTTGTTGCTGAGCTCTGTTATTTCTGTGCTGTTCACCGCTGGGAAGTCGTGGTTTCCCGCAAGTAATGGCCAGGCGGTGGGTTCCTCCCTCGGGAATAGAGCGTCGACGATTGATTCCACTCTTCCTGGTGCGTAGTAATATGTTATAATATATTGTAATTTTTTTTTTTTATAGTTAATTATAATACATAATATTATATGGTATACTAAAATACTATATTATTTAAAAATCATTGCCAACTTAATTTGAAAAAATGACTGGTCGAAACGGGTATCTGGGTGAAACGGGTGCCGCCCCCGAAGTTATCGGTGTCCTGCTCTGTTTATGAAACGCTGCCGGCTGGCCCCTGCTCGCCCTGGTCACTCTAGACTTCAGGGGTATGCTTCGAAACTCCGATCTAGCAAAATCCCTAAATATGATACCAACTGCCCCCAAGGGGGGAAAGTCCCCTTTTCCGGACCCTTCAGATCGGTTCCAAATTTAGCAGGGCCCTTTGGCTAGACCTCTAGATGCCGTGTGCCAAATTTGGTTAAGATCCCTTGGTGGGAAGCTCCGATCCCTTCGAAGGGATTTTAGACCCACCAACTATGGAGGGGACTCACAGAGGACCGTTAACCAAAATCAATGGCGCAAGAGCGGATCCTCTATGATGAATCCCTGCCGAGATGTGCTTGATCAAAAAAAACGGGGAGAAGAAGTCCCTTTTAGTATGTAGTGCGCTAGAGTGCACTAATACGTATAGCGTTGACCCCGTATCTCTTACGGGGGTTATTTACAGTTTGTTGACGAAAAAACTAATTGCATCCACGGTGGAGAAAATTCAAAATTCCCGCCAGGGGACGGATGTCACCGACAGTTGTCCCTCGACACTGATGCACTTGTGCAAGTTGTTCCCCGATGGTTGGTCCTCGGAAACACGTGTTTCTGGGCCGCCGTGTATTCTTATGGGGCTGAACAAAAATTGCTATTACTCCCATTGCGTGTCGGACCTTGGCGGTCAAGGTGTCCACGGGTTCGCTTCGGTGAGCCGTTCGCCGGCAGTTGACTTGCAAGCTGGTAGAAGGGGGAAACGTGAATCCCCGTGAGCGAGGGGGCCTGGCTAGTCGCGCGGTACTCCAAAACGTGCGGGGGGGGTGTGGGTTATTTAATCGGGTCGACTCGAAACCGACACCGACCCGAGCGCGCACTTTTTAGCCAAAAAACCGAGTTCTGCGTAACCCGGTAGCGCAAAAACACACGTGTAACACAAGAATTGAGTTTTCTCGGTGAAAACTCAACCGATCGTTGAGATTCGGTTTGTACCGAACACTCGGAAATTAAATTCCGCATCGATTGGCACTTGACACGCAAAAAAACGGTGTACTATACCCGAGAAAAAACAGAAACAAACAGGAGCGACGCACGGACACGTCCGATCACCTAACCTACACACATCTTTATTGTATTTACCTACCTACATAACATGTACTATGACACCGTTATATGCCATCAATAGGCTTAGGGACTTCTAGCATTTGCATACTTTTTTTTAACTATTGTTAAATATAGCAGAGTGAGAAATAAATTCGTTTCTTGGTGCCATGATATCAGATCTAAAATTTGAATGTGCATATTTTTGCATATTTGATAGATTTTGCAGAAAAGTGCATATTTTAGAATATTGTTATGCTTATATTGCATATTTTGACAAATTTTTCAAATTTCAAATTAAAAACTATATTTCAACTAATCGAAAAAAAATGTATTAATACTTCCAGTAATATGGTATCTGCAAACTACCTCTCATATCTCGTTATAATTATTGTGTAACAAATACTCCCACAACTTCTTAATAGCCAAGGAAGAACCCCCAATGTGCACATCCTGCGGTGTCCAAGTCACCATCAATCACACTCACATAGACATTCTCACTGAATGCAGAACATACCACAATACCCGAACAAGCCACAACCTGCCTGAATCATTGTACGGAATACTAAGCAATCACCCTCAATCCATAGTCAACATTATCCAATTCATCACAGCCGCCAATCTTCAAACCAAAATTTAGTGTAATTTAGATTTAGTATACAATTTATGTAATTTTTAATTTCCTCACTCTAAGCAAAATGGCCCATGTGGCCGAGGGTATAAATATATAAAAATAAAAATAATTTTGTGTTAGTTTAAATAATACTATAAACCCGTATCGACCTTATAACCCGCTGGATATCGACCGGATGTCGATAAAGATAATAGTCGATATAAAATAATAGATTATTTGTTCAGTCGATTATTATCCGTCGTTGTTTTCACCTCTCTTGTACTTTTCACTAGTGTAGATTTTTAGACGCAACAAGTTCTTCATCAAGATGAATGTAAATAAACCTAAAGTAATTATTGTTGAAATGCCGAAAGTACAAAAGTCAAAGTTACAATGTTATGTTTCAGAATTTAAAGACACATTTTCGTCTGATGATAGTGTTTTATTTTGTAAATTTTGGGAAATAAAAGTTGGAAGTGTCAAACGAACGTTTCAATGTTGTCCAGCATCTAAGGACTGACAAGCATAATAGAGCAGTTAAACGGGAAGAAAATAAAATAAATCAGGTGAACCAGCACTCAGCAGTTTGTTTTAAACACCAACCTACGCAAAAAGAATAATTTCAACAAAGATTTGTGCAATGCTTTGCTTTCGTCAAATAATCCTCTAAATAAATTATCAAACAACGAATTTAAAAGGTTTTTATAAAAATATACGAATGAAGATATACCTAGTGAAACAACACTTCGTAAAGGTTACGTTGACGATGTTTACTAAGAGACTATTTTTATTGTTTGTAAGCGATGCAGCCCCTTATATGATTAAGGCGGGTAAAGCTATTCAAATTACAAACACTTTATTCAAAAGTTATTCCTTTTACCTGCCTTGCACATGCATTTCACAGGCTCGTTGAAAAAGTTCGTGACGAATTTTCAGAAGTAGATACGGTAGTAACTTCAGTGAAAAAAAGTACTTCGAAAATCTCCCTTGCGTATAAAAACATTTTTAAATATGACCAAAAACGAGATTCCTTTACCACCTGAACCTATACTAACAAGATGGGGAACTTGGATAAATGCTACCATCGACTATTGCAAATATTTAGAGAACATTCAGACAGTCATAAAAACATTCGACAGCGATGATGCCACTTAAATTAAGACAGCCAAAAAGTATTTAGAAAAGAATAACCTACAGTGTAACTTGGCCTTTATTAAATCGAATTTCGGATTTTTACCCAAATCCATAACATTTTTGGAAAAGAAAGGAATAATATAATTATCCGATTCATTAAAAACGGTCGAAGATGCGAAAAATAAAATTGTTGACTTAAAATATACAAAAGGCAAAGTAGTTGTAAAGAAGTTAAATGACGTTTTAGAAAAAAATCATGGTTACAAAGCTTTATTAAAAATTTCAAAAATTTTAAGCTGCGAAGTTGAAGATATGGAAGGATTGCTTGAAGACTTGACAAGTAATCAGGTATATCTGGTTTATTTTATGTATGCTCCAATTTCGTCTGTAGATGTCGAAAGAAGTTTTTCAGTGTATACAAATTTACTGTCAAGTAATCGTCGTAGATTCACGTTTGAAAACATCAGGAAATATCTTATTGTGCAGTGCAATTTTAAAGGTAAAGAAATTAATAAAATAATAAGAATTAAAACATTTAAATATTTAATCATTGTTTTAGTTTTACTTTAGGATCGGAAGACACGGAAGAACACTAAAATTTAAACCTATTACCTTTTGAAAATTCAATTTATTAGGTATATCATTTTCAATTCAAGTAATAATATTATAATATTATATAATATAAATTCTAATAAAATAAATATTTAATTTTACCACATATTTGTTATACCTAATTTTTACGGGGGCCATATCTTAGTACATATACTGTTATTTTTAGGTGCATATTTGGCCATTTTTTCGTGGATATTTGGGTATTTTTTAGAGCTACAAGTCTCTAAGCCTAGTCATCAATAAATATTATTTTCTATGGAGGTTATAATATATATTAACGTGGAGTATCAGTTTTCACTTTTATTAAACCTGTAGATATTCTAAAATTATAAGATAACTAAACAAACATGGTGTTATCTGAATTCTGATACGGAGCAGCAGGACTGCTGACTGAAAATAAAATCAACACAATAGTGTATCAGTATTACAATATTCTTTTATTAAATAATCAGTAATAAATATGAGTACATATGCCAAAGGTTCTGGGTCGCTGTTGGATTCGATTGGACTCCTCGTGTTGACCCGTTTGGCCGGGCGATATCACTTCTCATTTTTTGGGGTTTTACGACGTGTTTCACCAGGTTTGTGACCGAGGTTTCTTAAATGTGGGTACTTAGAGTATGAGTTCTTGTGAAACATCGCAGAAGCCTGACTGGTAATGGTTTCTCTAATGGTTTTTAATCCTGCGGAGCCGCGTAGAATATCATTCCTGACAAACGTGGGGTTGCCCGTGATGGTGCGGAAGCCAATTGTTTGTACAGCCTCAATTCTTTTCCATTGATGTGTCGAAACAAGGGGAGCCCAAGCTGCACCAGCGTATATGTTAGAATAGGGATGACATACATTTTGAGAATTAGAATTTTAGTTTTTAAGGGTATTGGGCTTTTCTTATTGATTAGGGGGTATAATAAGCCCCTGATGATTGTTCGGTGAATTGTACCGGTATATATACTTGCTAATTCACCGTCGACGAATCTGATTGGTTGTTTCTGTGTAGTATGACGAGTTATCACCGCACCGTTTCCTGGTGGTTGCCGTTGGTTTGGTGCGGTTTTCCCTCGTCATACTGGTGAAATATTCTTCTATAAAATCCACCTCCTGTTATGGCCAGTTATGTGTCGATGTCTGTTGGTAGTGGTCCTGAAAAGGACCATTTTAAGTTTTACTCCGTTACAATTCACCCCACATGTCCGAAGTTACCCCTTTTTACGGTAGTCATTAGTTCAAGAATCTTTGATTAAGACATTTTTAATGGGCCCCCCTGCGGACAAAGTCTGCGCGAGAGATGGTAAACTGCGGCAAAATAATTAACCTTTTTCTAAAAGTTGATATGTAAACTGCTGCAAAAAAAAATTTTACATTATACAAACTGTGACAAAACCGATAAGATACATTAAACAAACTGCGGCAATTTGTTTTATATACCTTCTATATGTACTACCTTTATACATATCGATACGCTAACCTATATATTATACGTTTATCGTTTAATTAGGTATAATACGTATTATGACAGCTATAATGCGTATTTTATCCGTGGCTTAAATTCATGATCGATAACTTTTGTAGTTTGTACCCTATATTGTAAGATAAACATTACCTATAATATTATACTCAATAGAACTTCTAGACACTCATAGAGTATTAGGCGAAAAATAAAGGAAAATCCAATTTTAAAATTGAAAAATATTATTATTATTAGAAATTATTTTAAGAGATCGTAATGTACGTATAATCAAAAACCAATTATTATTACTAAAAATTATTAAGATCGTAGATATAGTGATCGTAAAATCAAAAAAACATTTTTTTTTAAATAAAATAATAATATCATAGGTAGGTACCTAATTAACATTTTGTCGTTTATTCTTAAAACATACTTCTTTCAAAAATTCATATCTTGAAATTCGTCCATCTTCTTTCATTTGCCTCTGTTCGTTAATAAATTTGTATTTTTGCGTTGTCGCTTTATTTCTTTTTTGTATTACCTCTTCTTCTGCACTTTTAATTTTTATAAATGTGTCAACTTGAATATCTTGTAGAGCATCTATAAATTTATATAGTGATGGATGATGGTGATAAAAATATGCGTTAAATTTTGAATGGAAAGATTCACATACATTATTTGTTATAACTTCTGATTTCGAAGACCACAAAGAAGGAGGAAATATGTCTTGCATATAAGTTTCTGTTAAATAATCGCAAAATTGTACTATTTGATTATTAGATGGCATATCTGCAATTAAATCAAAAACAAACGAATCTTCGACTTCATGAGGTACAAGGAACGGAAGACCAAAAATATAATTTAAAAATTTTCCTTCATCTGTGTCTCCTTTAATATAAAGTTTAGATAGACCCAAATTTTGTAATTTTCTAAACCACACTTGGCCGAGATGAAAATTACAACCACGAATAATACTGGTTGGCCATATACTGCGGACTGCTTCGTGTATTCCAATTTCAAAATCAATTACAAACATATTTGGGTTAAGTACAAATCCTTCCGTCAAACATGCATCACGTAACTTTTTAAAGTTAATTTTTTTTAAAAACAAAACGTCAGTTATTAAAGTAAACGGAGTAAAAGATTTTATACATAGATTTCCTAAATATGAGAGTCATTATGCGAGGCATAAAAGTCTAAATAGGCTGTACCTTTCACCAGATCTCAGTGTAGGAATTATGTATAAAATGTACAAGGATGAGAAACTAAATGACGCTGTTTCACTCAATAAGTTTAGGAAAATTTTCAATGAAAATTTCAATTTACATTTTCATGCTCCAATTTCGGACTCCTGTAGAAAGTGTGATGCTTTTAAAGTTAACATTATGGCCTGCACTAACGACATAGAAAAACGAGAGATTGAAACAGCCATATATTTGCAATATATATATTGCAGCCATGTATTTATGTCGTTTCGAAAATTATATTATATTATTTTATAATCCGGTAATCGTGCGAATACGAACCGTATATGAATTTACATACAATTGTATTTGTACAGTTTTCAATTTATATACAATATACATATATACGCACAAGCGATTGAATGTAAACGATTAATTGACAGACGACAATAACGTCGTATAGCCGTTTTCCCCTAAACTTTTCGATTATCGGTACCTACAACTTCCTTTGTAGTCTGTGTTGAGACGTCGTCGTATTAGTAGTACCTATTACCTCTTAAACTTGAATATAATATTTATTATTAAGTATATAATTTGTTTATTTTTTTAATAAAATGTCATCTCGTAAAACCAGTTGTTCTAATACTCTAACAAACTATTTTAATAAAAAAATAAAAACTACGCATGATGGAAATGAAGCAAGTACTTCAAGTTCAATGTTAACAACAATTGCACCAGTTACAAGCAGTGTAACAACAGAAAACTCTAAGAGTGATGTAGCCGATATTGGTTGCTGTTTTAATCAAAAGGTTAGTGATGAATTAAAATATAAGTTACTTTCTAACGTTTGGATGCCTGATGAGAAGTTTACATTTCCTATATCAGAAAATAGAAATTTAAAATTTAAATTAAATTGGATCAAACGATTTCCCTGGTTATGTTACACTAATATGCAAGGTTCTGGAGCGGTGTGTAAGTATTGTGCTATGTTTTTTCATAATTATACTGGTAAAGGTGCACATCAGAAACCCGGCGTATTAGTAACAAAACCATTCAATAAATGGAAAATTGCAATTGAAATTTTTAACACACATAATAACACAGAATATCATAAGAACAATGTTTTTTTTGCTGAGAATTTTATTTCCGTATATTGCAACCAACAGTTAGATATTTGTCAAACAATTGATTCAACACGTGCTAAACAATTCGTTGAAAATAGAAAAAAATTAATACCAGTTATTCAAACATTAATTTTGTGTGGTCGTCAAGAATTGGCTCTTCGTGGTACATCAGACGCTGGTCCTCTCACAATAAATGAGCCAGTACATAATGACGGTAATTTTAAAGCTCTTCTGCGAATGCGAATGAACTGCGGTGATAAAATGATGACTGATCGTATTGAAAATGACACATTTAAAGCTATATATTTAAGTCCTACAATACAAAATAATTTAATCGATGTCATTGGAAAAATAATTCAAGATTGTTTAGTTCATAGAATCAATAGGGCAAAATCATGTTCAATTTTAGTAGATGAAACGACTGAACAAATGTAATTTTGTATTCGATATATGGATGAAAATCCTGAACATAAATTCATTTTACGTGAAGACTTTTTAAAATTCGTATCGGTAGAAAATACAACTGGTAAAAATGTATCCAATGTAATTTTAGATTGTATTAGTTCTCTTGGTATAAATCCGAAATATATTGTAGGACAAGGATATGACGGGGCGGCTGCAATGAGCGGGCATTTTAAAGGAGTGCAAGCCATTATTCGAAAAGAATATCCGGCCGCACTTTATGTGCACTGCAGTGCTCATTCTTTAAAATTGGCCCTCTCTCATTCGTGCAGTATCCAACATATCCATAACTGTATTGGTACCATAACAGGTCATTATTATAATGTATCTGTTGAAATATACAATTAATATGTAGTATATGTAGTCAGCCTTGACACGTGTGTACAATATAGTAACTAGTTATGTACGAGCATAAGACTCACTCTCTTTACGGATGTAACATGACCTCGGTCGTGCATATATATAGGGCCTTTGATGTATGTAATATTCACTTGCACAGACGCTGTCATACCGAGTGTACGCGGTGTGTGTGTATAGTCACAGTTTAATTGTCCAGTTGTACGTTATTATATATTATACTTATACATAATCATATTGTCGTGTTATTACTTATTATATTAATGCTAACATCATTAGTCCGTCAAGCTTCACTTTCAACAGGTTATGGGCCCAGTCAATAACCAAGACAAACAGTCTAGTGGATTCGTGATCGAAGTATTTTTATATTTGTATTAACGCAGAAAACTACAACCAGTCGGAGATATCCTGGATTTCGGAAAACGGCGGAACAGTGTACATAGGTAAAGTTTTGTTATAAATTGTTATACAGGAAAGTATACGGGAATCCATCGGTCATGGAAGACACGGTGAAGATAACAAAATTATGTGCGGAAAACTGGTCGTTATGGAAGTTCCAGATGAAGGTCATTTTAAATGCCTTGGAAGTAGGTGAGATAGTTTCAGGCGAATGGACGAAACCAAGTCTACCTATAAAAAAGTCGGCAGGAGAGACCGACGAGGAAGCCAAAGCACGTTGGCAAAGGCATACTAGCGCTTGGCAAAAAGCGGACGGTAAATGTCAGAAAATAATAGTTACCTCAGTGGACGATGGTCCATTACAATATTTGATTAACTGTGAGACTGCATTGGAAATGTGGGAGAAACTGCTGAGTATTTACGAGCAGAAGTCTGAGGCAATTATACATTTGCTTCAACAGCAATTTTTCAGTTATTCAAAGGAGTCGACAGATGACATGTCGACGCATATTTCTAAATTGGTCAATTTAGGAAGGAAACTGAGAGTAGCGGGTGAACCAGTTACGGATAACATGGTTATGACAAAAATACTAATGACACTACCAAAAGAATATAATCATTTTTACAGTGCTTGGGATTCAGTCCCGACGGGAAGTAAAAATATAAATAATTTGACTAGTCGATTGTTGATTGAAGAATCACGGGTTATCCAGATCAAAGGTGAAGTTGGTGAACAAGAGAAATCGAGTGCATTTCCGGCCAAATTTCAAAACAGATCTGATGGAAGAAACGGCAGTCGTAATTATGGAAAAGGTAAAAATCAATTTACTAATAAAAGTACCTAATATTAAGTGTTATTACTGTGGTAAACTAGGTCATTATAAAAGAGACTGTAGAAATTTTCTACAAAGTGTACACGGTGGTAAAACCGGTACGATAGGTGCGAACTTGAACGCATTCGTAAGCGAGTCAAGTATAAATAATACTGCAACAGATGCGTGGGTACTAGACTCGGGCGCGTCGGATCATATGAGCGCAAATCGAGAGTGGTTTTCAAGTTATGAACCACTGGACAACACGCAACAAATCACGATAGGTGATGGGACGAATCTGTATGCAGCAGGTAGAGGTAATATTAATATATTATCATACGTAAACGGTAATTGGAATAAAAATTACATGGCAAACGTGTTGCACGTGCCAGGACTAAAATTTAATTTATTTTCGTGCGGAGCCGCGATGGATAAAGGTTTAGTATTGACGTCAGATAGTAAGACGTGTATGTTAACTAAACAGGGGAAACCCGTAGGCTCAGGTAAGAGATGCGGAAGGTTGTTTGAGTTAAACATCAAGGTCGAAGTACCGACAAACGGGTACGCGACGGTAGCTGTCGAAAACAGGTTGTCTGTTTGGCACGAGCGCATGGCACATCAGAATTTACAGTACGTAAAAAGTTGTTTGGTGAAACACGAAATAGTATGTTCGGCCAAGGACGACGAATTCATGTGCAGCAGTTGTATAATAGGTAAACAAAGTCGTAAATCATTTAGTAAAAGTAATACGGAGTATCACAATGTCGGTGATTTAATCCATGCAGACCTATGTGGACCAATGGAGGTAAGCTCTATAGGCGGTTCAAAATACTTTTTGTTATTCAAAGACGATTACTCGCATTATAGAACGGTACATTTTATTAAAAACAAATATGATGTTAAAAATATTTTTGAGACGTTCATAAAAAGTGTTGAAACAGAAACAGGTTCTAAGGTTAAAATATTACGAACGGATAATGGATTAGAATTCGTAAATAAAGAAATTACGGATATTTTACAAAAACACGGGATTCGACATCAGTTAACAGTTCCCTACACACCACAGCAAAATGGAAAAGTGGAACGGGAAAATCGTACAATAGTAGAGTCAGCGAGGACAATGATTTGTGCGAAAAATTTGGATGTATCACTTTGGGCGGAGGCGGTAAACACGGCTGTTTACACGCTTAATCGAACAGGAACCAGTACAGTTAAAAATAACTCACCATACGAGTTATATTACAAGGTAATTCCAGACATTAAACACTTACGAGTTTTTGGTACTGTCGTATATACACACATACCAAAGCAAAAACGTAAAAAGTGGGACCCTAAAAGTGAAAAAGGAATATTTGTTGGCTATTCGGATAACACGAAAGGTTATCGTGTGTATTATTCGAAAACAAATAGAATTTCGATGTCTAGAGATATTATATTCGAAAACGAAGGTAATAAATTGGAAAATATAATTCCAGACAAATTAGAATTCACAGATACTCAGACTCAAGTCGAGGGCGATCCGGTCAAGGTCGAATTGACGACGGTCGACAACAGGAGTGGCATGGTGCTACGTGATCGGAATACATTAAAAGCGCCGATCAGGTATAATGTGTCGTCGTTCGTCGCCAATCTCGTTGAACCACTAAATCGTGATGAAGCGATAGCTGGCCCACAGAAAAACGAGTGGGAGCACGCTATGAGTGATGAAATTACATCACTACACGAAAACAACACTTGGTCACTAGTTAATTTGCCTCAGGGCAAGGTTGCGTTACGTAATGCATGGGTGTTCAAAACCAAATATAAAAGTGACGGTAATATCGATAAGTTTAAGGCCAGATTGGTCATTAAAGGTTGTTCACAGAAATACGGTATAGATTACCATGAAACATTTTCGCCAGTGGTCAGATACGAATCAATTAGGGCGATATTCGCAGTAGCAGCTGTGGAAAAATTAATACTACGACAATTCGACATCAAGACAGCATTTCTGTACGGAGAACTACAGGAAGAAATTTACATGGTACAACCACCAGGATACGAAGATGGATCGAATAAAGCCAAGGAACTTTCAATACCAATAGACAAATCACATACACTTGAACAAAAAGAAGATACGGAAATATTGAATGAAGATATTCCTTATAGGCAGGCAGTAGGTAGCTTACTGTTTTTATCACAGGTAACGAGACCAGATATAGCATATGCAGTAAACTTTGCTAGTCGTTACTTAGCAAAACCAACTAAAGCTCATTGGAACTTGGTAAAACGGATTATACGATATATCAAGCGAACATTTAATTATGGCTTGTACTTTAATAACAAAACAAAATTGTCATTAGAAATATTTAGCGATGCAGATTACGCAGGTGACATTCAGACACGACGTTCGACGTCAGGATTTCTATTCAGGTACGGGTCAAGCATAATTTCATGGACATCGCAGAGACAACATTGTGTGTCATTGTCATCGACAGAGGCTGAATATATTTCGGCCAGTGAAGCTGTCAAAGGGATATTGTGGATTACACGGTTGATAACAAGCTTATCGACAACAGGTGACAAACAACCAGTTTTATTTATAGATAATCAGAGTGCTATACGTTTAGTTAAGAATCCGGAGTTTCATAAGAGGACAAAACATATAGACGTACGGTACCACTTCATACGGGAGAAATACGAAGAGGGACAATTCCAACTACAGTACATTGGAACAGAGGACCAGATTGCGGACATTCTAACCAAGCCTTTGGTTAAGGAACGATTCGAGAAGTTGCGGTCAGCCATAGGAGTGACTACAATTAAAGAAATTATTAATTGAGGGAGGGTGTTGAAATATACAATTAATATGTAGTATATGTAGTCAGCCTTGACACGTGTGTACAATATAGTAACTAGTTATGTACGAGCATAAGACTCACTCTCTTTACGGATGTAACATGACCTCGGTCGTGCATATATATAGGGCCTTTGATGTATGTAATATTCACTTGCACAGACGCTGTCATACCGAGTGTACGCGGTGTGTGTGTATAGTCACAGTTTAATTGTCCAGTTGTACGTTATTATATATTATACTTATACATAATCATATTGTCGTGTTATTACTTATTATATTAATGCTAACATCATTAGTCCGTCAAGCTTCACTTTCAACAGTATCTATGTAATAATATTATATAATATCATAAAATATCTTATCTTGATATATTATTATCTAACATAATATTATGAAAGAAATTTTTTTTATACCTTTGATAGTTTTTTTTAACTAGATATTTAAATACATATGGTAATTTGGTTTTAAGTAATTAGCTTGAGTCATTCGGGAAGTCAGCGCATAAACCATCGGAAAAGATTTAAATAGAAAATACAGTCAATAGGTTAGGTATATAGGTACTTGAGAAGCTATATTTATTAATTTACTAATTATACTTACTACATTTTTTAGAACCACTTGAAATGTTAATAAACAGCCTTTGGTTAGCTGTGGTGGACTTTTTGGTACCGTTTTAAATGTGCCGTCAATTCCTGCAAAGGTTACAGTTAGCAGTTCTTCTCTATATTTTTGAATCGCATCTAAATTTGAGAATATGACGCCAACCCGTTCGCCTTCTACCATAAACGGTAAATGTTGTTGAAAAAAACTAAATAAAAATATATTTAAATATTTTATTTTATAATTTTATAATTTTTAATAAATGTGAAATTTTACTTTGAAGACGGATTCTGCATTGTTGTTCCATATGCCGAGTTTTGATGCTGGCTTAAGGTATCAATCAGTTCTTCGACTGTAGATGGATTGTTGGGATAACGGCGCTGACGCATTTTTTTTACACACATTTGTGATTGTAAATAGGTGTAGTTTGTTGCCTTCTGTTTTGTAATTGTGTAACCTTCTGGATTTCTAAGGCAGTAATGAAATATTCTTACTTAATTAATAGAATAGTTTTTAGTATATTAAGTAGTATAGGTGTATAGTTAGATTAGGTTAGGGTAGTTAAAATAGTTATGCATATTTTTTATTATTACCTACTATTATATTACTTTTGTATTAGTCTTAGGCTAGGTTATTGATCTTCTCTTACTTACTCAACTATTTCTCTGTTATAAATTTCTCTAACTGAGGTGGACATATTTCCAGGTTTTGTTCCAGTTATACCAATAGCTCTTCTTAAATGAACCATAGGAACATCAACTAACCTAGGTGCATGGTAGTGCAATCCTAATACTGTTATTGCATTGTCATTTATATTTGTATTCATATACGCAGTGACAGGACAAAATGCTGTTCGATTTTTTTGATTTCCGCACACTAGGTATCTAAATAAGTTATAAATTAAGATTTTACTAGCTAGCTAAACAAACCAAATCCTAAAATAATAATAATATTATTTCTACTCACATTTTGTTATTTCGACTTCTACTTTTATAATACCTGTAGTTTAAATTGTCCACAAATATTTGTGACTTAAGTCTAACACCAGGAATTATTGTGTATGTTGTCGCATGTTCTTGAACTGTAAATAAAATAATAATTATAATTAACATTTAATTTATAGCTATTGCTAATTGTAAGTAATATTTACCTTTATATAAATATATGTATTAAATTTAGTACCTACTTACTGTTAACTTCTTCATCTACATCTACATCCACATCCACATCTACAATAATTTCTTCTGGAAGATTGGGAAGAAGTAAAACATAATTATGGTCATGTAAATGATTCATATTGAATAATAATATTGAAAAAAAACCCAGATATATGTATAACTGAAAGTTTAGAGAGTTTAACCAAACAAAATATAAACCACAATACTAGAGTTGATGTATAATAAGACTGAAAGTGTTTTATAAAACTATTCTGTAAATTTCCCGCAGTGAAGTATAATAAATAAAAGAAAACTAACATGGTATTTTGTAGATAAGTAAAATGTCATAAATTAAACAAAAATAACTCCATATTATCTTGACATAAATTGATTTTATATATTACATCCTATACATCTTATCTTGTCGTTAACGAGGTAATCCATGCTTCCTGATCAGATTTTATTGACTACATTTGGACTTACACCTATGTTTGTAACATTGTATAGGGTGATTTTTTTTAAATGTTCACGTTACAATATGATCTACTTATATAATAAACTTGGACTCATTTGTAATGAGCACCTATGCTTCTCTTAGTAAGTTCTATTTTGTTGTTACTGTCTATTACTGTTTTTACCTTTTTTTAATTATTATTTTATTTTTATTTGTATATAATCGCGGTGTATTGTTAGGCGTCTACCTATTTATTGTTATATTATTCATATTCATTACTACAAATTGTGTTGTACTATTGGGCTCTTAGCCCGTTCATACATACATATGGTTATATAATCTATTTATATTATTAATACTTTAGTAGAGTTTTTAGATTTCAAGAGTTTCAAGATCTCGAATATTATATATAGCTGAATACAATTGATGCTAACTAATCCATACGTATTAAACACAAAATACATATTAAACTAATTTAATAAACTAAAATAAAGAGTAAACAAGGTAAGCTATATAAATATATTCCTATTTTTCAAAAATAATTGTTAATATTAAAATTAAATTTTGAATCACTTATTGATAAAAAAATGTTGATTTGCAAATTTAAAAAATCCCATTATTAAGTATAGGTTGGTTCTAAAAAAATATTTTTGATGAAGATAATTATTTAAACGTTTTATATTAATTAAACAAATACAATCAATACATTTTATATTTTAAACTACTGAAGTATAAATGCATAACTGTAAACAAATGCAATCAAATTTAGTTGGTTCAACAATTATTATAGTTCTATAAATAATAGTAAAATAAATTTAAAAGAATATTACAAACATTAATAAAGACCAGATGGACTTAAATGGTGGCATTTCAATGAGGAATTGGATGAACAACTACATTTTATAATAAAATATAATAATATTATATTAAACAACTTCCAGCCCTGTGGAACATTTTATTCATATTATAAATGTATTTAGCCATGGTATTTACATTTTATTCATAATAAAGATATATCTAATACAAAATTTAAGTTTGTAGAGTATACAATAATGACAGAAGTAAAAACAATAGAGCATTATAATATTGTTGGATTTAGATGGCCTTAATTTCAAAGATTTTCTTTTTAAGCGGTTTTATTCTTAAAAATGAGCTTTTAAGTTTCGACGATTCAGATTACAAATTCGTTTACTTTTTAATACAAAATTTCCCTAACGCCAATTTAATAAAAATTATGTTGGTAATGGAGAATATTTGAGGTTATATCCTGTTATCAAATTTATGTTTGTCGGAGAACGACCCCCATCTCTAGGTATGTACTATATAGAAGGTATATAAAATAAATTGCCGCAGTTTGTATAATGTATCTTATCAGTTTTGTCACAGTTTGTAAAATGTAAAATTTTTTTTTGCCGCAGTTTACATATCAACTTTTAGAAAAAGCTTTTACAAATCAACAGTGAAAACCAAAAAGATATATTTTAGTATTTTACTATAAATTCATAAAATTATCTTTGTTGTTGATGTTGCTCATTTTTTTTTTTTTGCTCATCAGTCATCCCTATTTATATCCTACATATAATATTATAACCATGTAACTATTATATAAACTCCATTTTTTTATATAATATATTTGGAATAAATATATAAAATAAACCAATTATAATTGTTATTTGTTTACAATCTTGAGAAGTTCTTAATAATAATTTTCATTCTACGAATTTAAGAGCTATCTATATACAAATTTGAAATACGTATCATTGATTATAAATAGTGTAAAGTTGTTGTGACTATTAAGAGGACGTCGCACCTGCAAATTATGTTGTCTCCGTCTACACGCGTACGGTATAGCAAAAACGTTTTGGCTCGGGAAAGAACCGAGAAGGAAACACTCATAACTAAGAAACGAAATTTTCCCCACATATATAGGAGAACCTTAACTTTGCAATATAGTTTTTATTTTTTTGGTATCACTTATACAAAAAATGTGCTTATTGTTTCAAAATCCATTATTATTTGTGTTTTTCAAACTTCAATAACTTTTTTTGAAGTTCCGATAACGAAAAAATAAAAACCATATTGCACAGCCAAAGTTCTCTTTTTTATGTAGGGAAAATTTTGTTTCTTAGTTATGACTGTAGCGTTCTCAGTTCCTTCCAGCGCAAAACAGTTTTTTTATGTTGTACATTTGTAAGACGGAAAGACACATGCGGGTGCAACGTCCTCTTAAATAATATTATATTATATATATACAGGAACAGGGGTATGACTTGGTATTCGCATTATCACTGATTGTAATTTAATTATTATTATATTATTTGACACAATTTTAATCGGTGTTTTTCTTTATAATGTTTGATGTCATAGCCAGTGTAGGGGCTACCCCCCAGTGGCGTAATTTGGGGGTTAGATGCCTGGATAGGAAGGATTTTCCCTGTCTGATAATAAAAACAGTCCGATGGGTCTCTATCTTCGTCAATTTACTTGCAGAAAATGTCTTAGTATTTGGGAATATCCTCAATAAAAATTCTATATTGAAAATAAAGTAAAACTAGTTAATATATCGAATGATTCAATGATTGAATTTTAGTTAGGTACGTATGTAGTTATTTGTGCCTATATGGCTGTATGATAAATATGCAAGTTAGCGATTGTAAAAAAAAAAAAATGTTCTATGTAACCACATGAAAATAGGATTGCGCAGTGAGCTTTTTTTTCTGGGCTAAATAAAACATTTTCCATTTGCCTGTTCAGAGGCCCTTTTTTCCAAATCGCGGACTGGGTCTTTTCGAGCCAGTCCGATACTGGCTAGGAACCCATAAAGAGCGGGGCCCCATAAAGCTAAACGCCCTAGGTCGATGCCTAGTTTGCCCCCCCCTTCCACCGGCCCTGTTTGTATGTTCACAGTATGTTCGTTTTTCGCAAAACAGATTTTGAGTGTGCAATCTCCCTGTAATTATAAAATACAGTAAGTATTTTGTGAAAGGCACGATGTAGTACTGCAAATATTTTTGTGTGAGGAGCAAATAGGTGGACAATGGCTGTAATTTCCCCGTGATGTACAGTATAATAATAATAAGTAAATAATAAGTATAATAAGTAATAACAACATTTAATAATTGATCATGCCTTTCTTGATTAAAATAACATACTTATATTTTGTACTATAGTTGGGTATATTATACTATTAAATTAATTAAAATATGTACGTATTAAGTGTAACAGTATATTATACTACTGGTGTATCATAAATATTGTATTATTACTTATGAAATATTAATATTGCAAAATGTGCAATAACAATAATAAATGTTTTACCTATAACCAGGGCTAGGATTTGTATGCAACAGCATGTTTTTTTTTGCGACTTCTGATTATTGGTTTTGTCAGTAATGTCAACGAATCACCTCATGATGAGATAAATAGAGGTGTTTTTATTTTGTTTTTAAATCATTGGTTACAATCATAAAGAAAAATTTTGTTTATAGATAAAAGTCTACTCATTATCATTGCAGGAAAATAGCCGCATCTATTATAGACTCAACATTTTCAGCTAATTATGAAGTGACCATTGAGGATAACCAAAGACTACCTCCTTTATCGAACTCACATTTACATGCAGATTCACAGCCTATAAGTCCAGTAAAAGTAAATACTTTTTTAAATTTATTTGATTTTAATAGTGAAAATATTTTGAACCACAGTTCTAGTACAAGTAGTTCTAGTAGTCATAGTAGTTCAGGTGAAGACAATTATACATCAGAAATTGATACACTCGATGAAGATATTGAAGTAGTTATTGCTAAGTGGGCAAATAGGAATAATGTATGTCATTCAGTTTTAGATGACTTACTAGTTTCTTTATCCAAATTCCATTATTTAAAACATTTACTCAAAGATTCTCTCACGTTATTGCATACACCAATTAAAACTGTATTAAAAAATATCAAAGGTGATTTATCATTTTGGAATTTAAAATGAAATAGAATATTTAACAAAACTAAAACAGAATCTGCCTTCTAAACTGCTATTAGTTGTTGGTATGGATGGACTACAAATAACAAAAAATCCAGCAAGCCCGTTATTGGCTATTGTACCAATTTATTTACTGATAAACCTAGGGTATTCATAATTGGTGCTTATTATGGGAAATCTATGGCAGATGACTGCAATGAATATTTAGAAGATTTTGTCTATGAATTATGTATCTTAAATTATGTTGGAACTATAATTAAAGGTAATAATATTAATGTAATGCTCAAAGCTATCTTATGTGATTCTCCAGCTAAAGCATATGTTCTCAATATACATCACCACACTGCTAAAAATTCTTGTTTAAGATGTCATGATATAGGCAAATATGAAAACAAACGTGTTTATTTCCCTGATTCGTCTGCTTCTATGAGAAATTATACTGAATTTATATCTTATTCTGATAAATATTTTCATTGTGGTGAAACAATTCTGACAAACATTCCTAAATTTGACTAGGTCAATAAAATGCCATTTGATTATATGCATTGTGTATGTATTGGAGTGATGAAAAAAATTTTAACGTTTTGGATTGGTGGAGTTAAAAAACATCATTTGGCTCTTCCCAAAAATTTAATTTTTAATTTAGATAAAAAAAATAAACACACTGGAAAAGTATATTCCATGTGAATTCCAAAGAGCACCAAATGAAAATAGCAGAAAGCATCCACTTTATGATGCATCCCGATTAAAAGCTTCAGAATTGAGAACTGGAATGGTTATTTTTCCTGATATATTAAGTCAACAAATCTATAGGAATTTCATAGAATTCTGTGTAGAAATGAGAATTCTTCAACAGCAAATATTTCAGACGAATATACTGAATTTGCCAAATCAATGGTAAATCATTTTGTTGAATCTTTTGCTAAACTGTATTGAAAATCTTACTTATCTTCTAATATGCATATAATACAACATTTGGCTGATGATACCAAACAATATGGGTCATTAGACACTTTTTCTGCTTTTCCATTCGAAAACTACATGCAACCCTTCAATAAAAAAAAATCAAAAGTGGTGTAAAACCACTTCAGCAATTAGTAAGACGGTATGCCGAAGATTAAATACTTTTTAAAGATGAAAACCAAAAATATAAAATTTCACTTATGCCTGTCAATTATCGATGCACAATGTAAAATAGACCAATGACCACAGTTCACGGGTTGGAGGATGAAATGGTTCGTTATAATACCTAATAGCTCTGATAATTGTGTTAAAATGAAGAATAATGATGTGGTAATTACTGAAAATATTGCTTCATCAAAATTAGACGGCAATATAATGCTAATTGGAAGAAAATACAATACAGTTAAGAATGTTTTTGAAAAGCCTTGTGCTTCAAACTTGTTAAGGCCCCTGTAAACCCTATTAATTTTTCATCAAAACGACCTTAGCGACTGACAAAATAAAAGTACTTCTAGTTGTTCGATTTAAAAAATGTAAAGATGTTTTAATTGGTCAACTAATCTACTTTGCATCAGTTGGAGCATATTTTTTATATTTTAGACATTTTTGAATTTATTCAATAACAAAAATTTATAAATTTATAAAATGTAAAATATTTATTCTCGTCAAAAATTTGCTAAAATCGAAAAAGTGCTCCGACCGATGCAAAGTAAACTTGTTTACCAACACAAACATCTTTCCATTTTTTAAATTGAACCGCTAGATGTACCTTAATTTTTGTCAGTGCGACGGCTATTTCACGTCCATAAATTGGTTTTGAATAATATTTTGATCTAGATATTAAATGACTTCTGCATGTGTGTGCGTGCGACCATAAACCAGATAAAAAAAATGTATTGTAAATTGATGGGGGTCGCGGGTGTTGGTAGAGGAGTATACACTATACACACACTGATGATAATTTACTACACCCACAAAGACGATCAGTAATTTGCAGGAATGAAATAATTGCCTAAACAGAACTCCTTAAAAAGCTCCAATATATTTCATTAAGTTTTCATTTTTAAAGGAAATTGTACATCTAGGTATATCTTTAACTGAATATAAATCTTACAAATTGAAAATTTTAATTCCTATAGTAATATAGATATATACATTTTTTAGGCCCTGGTTAATTGTTACATTTAACGTGACAAATGAAGTGCAACTAGTTCCTAACAAGTTCTACAGTTCCTGTCAAAAAATTCATCCAGAGTGATAACAAAAAAATTTACTTTACAGTATGTCAAGTTGCTAACATGATTAAAAAGTACTAGAAAACAAAAATGATGGGAAAAATGATGATGTCGTAATAAGAGCTGGCCCAATTGGTAAGCAATAAATAAACTAAATAAATAATTTACTTATGCTTAAACATATAAAAAAAATATTTATTGAGAGTTATATATTATATATATATATATAGGTGTAGACTAACTGTGCTGGCTAACATCTGTAAAACTTGTTAACCATTAAATCATTTACTATAATCACTACATTATAATATGGTGAGTTACTATCCGAAAATGTATTAAAATTAAAAATATACTAATATTTGTTAAACAAAAAGTATCTAAAAACTTTTATAGTAATTACAGTTCATTTTTTTAGATAAAGAGAGTCATGCCAAGAAGGTATCTAAATCATGGTCAGGCCAGATTCTTCGCCTGATAGCATTGTTAGTTTATCTCCTGAAAAGCCATCATCTCCTAAAACTAGGAAAATTATGCCTTATTCTTCTTGTGTATAGGAAAATGAGTTAATTGTAAACCTACCTAAAGCACTTACAACCAGGGAGTAAAAACGGTCTGAAACAGGTTTTGAAAACCGGGTAACCCGAAAAAATTTAAATCGTTATATAGTACATAATACATACTGTACCTATAGTACGTTATAATACATACTTCGTCACTGTTATCAGCACTAAACGGGGAGGTTGTCATAACTCACAATGTCGTGTAGTGTTTGTAAGTGTATATCTACCCATAATACTTTTATCACAAACTAAAGATGTCGGTTGTTATCAAACAAATGAAATTGAACATAAAGCCGGGTTTACACGACTCGAATCTGATGCGTGAGGCAAGATTTACGAGGCTGCCTCTCGAGGAAGCTGATTCATTCAAATGTCTACACGATGAGTATCAGATGCTCGAAGCAAGGTGATTCAGGGTGAGCCATCAGTTTATGTGAGGCAACGATGGCGCCAGTACCTCCGATTTGGGCCCATTTCGCCGAAACCCATTTCGCCGAATCCCGTCTCGCCGAAAACCCATCTTGCCGAAACCTATCTCGCCGAAACCCATCTCGCCGAAGCATAGTAAAATAGAATTTTGTTTCGTTATAATATTATTTTAAAATATATAGTCAAATCAAATGGTGAAATAATAAAAATAAATGAAATAATTACATTATAGTAAAAATAATTAATATTTAGTAAAAATATATAAAAACATTTGTCAAAAATGTATAGTCAAATAAAATCGTGATATAATAAAAATAAATGAAATAATAATTACGTTATAGTAAAAATATATAAAAACATTAATTGTCAAAAATGTATAGTAGAAATTAGTAAAAATAATTAATATTTAGTAAAAATATATAAAAACATTAATTGTCAAAAATGTATAAAAAAAATTATATTTATATTTATAATTTTATTCAAGATGGAAGTGGTAAATAATCGCATCTAGATATTCCATAATAGATATTTGTCCATTTCCAAATCTGAATTAAACATACATTTGAGGTATTAATATAATATTATAATAATTATGTAGTTAATTATTTAGTATTTACCGCTCTTTTCCCGTTTTTAATCGGTCTTCTAAAGTTTTGTACTTTTTCCTCATTTTCGGAGCTTGGTTACATTTTTTTTGAGTAATAATATCAAGTTCAAAATTTTGCTGCTGGTTTTTTAATTCTTATTTTCTTATTCTTATTTAAAAACTTATTTAACCACTTTTTGTCACAATATATTAGGAACCTTGTATTAATTTTTTAGTCTTTATGACCTAACAAATACAATTTTATTTTAATTTTATTTTAAATTTTTCGGCAAAATGGGATTCGAAAAAATAGCATTCGGCCAAATGGGATTTTATATTAATCCGTATACAACTGTTTTTTTTTGTCGGTAAAGTAGGATTCGGCGAAATAGGATTCGGCGAAATGGGATGATACCGTACCTCCAGTTGCAGCTGCGTCGTTTGCTATTATTGCAATACAATTTAAAAAAAAAAAAAGAAAAAATGCAAAGCAAACAACGTTGGTGGTGCAGAAATTTGTTTCATCAACGGTTGCAGTATGGGAAACGACTTATGAAAGATATGCAAGTCGAACTTGTTGATGACATAATTAAAAATTTTACTCGTATGACATTGGAGGATTTTGAATATCTTGCTTCACTGGTTTGTCCCAAAATCACAAGAATGGATACCAACATGAGAGAAGCAATATCTCTGCAAGAGAAAGGTTGGCTCTTACAATGAGATTCCTTGCCACAGGTGATTCATTTACAAGCCTGCAGTATCTCTTCAGAATTTCAAAGAGAACAATATTTGGAATAATTGCAGAAGTATGTGATGCAATAAGTGAGTCACTTCAAGAATATATTAAGGTATGTATGTTTACAGATTTAATTATTTCTTAATTTCAAAATTAAAGTGTTCAAAAAAAAAAAATAACATTATGTAACTTATGTAATTAGGTAATAAAAAAAAAAATGTAAAATTATGTTTTCAAATTTTAATAATTACACTTTAAATAATAAATTGCCTCTTTCTGGGTTGTTCTGGTCTATTGTGATGTTTCATCTCATCAGATTTAATAATTTATTTATTTCAAAATAAACGTGTTCAAAAAAAAAAAAATTTACTGCATGTAACTTAGGTAGTTAGATAATAAAAAAAATGTACAAAAAAAAAGTGACATATATGAAATGTAAGTATGTAATTTTAATATTATAACCTATTTACATGAAACCTTGTTTTAAATTTACAAACCTTAGCTATCAAACTATCAAAGTTAAATATTTTATAAATTTTGTCAAAATTTGAACTTCAAATACTTATAAAAAACAATTGTGACTGTATTTTATAAACTACTATTGTAACAATGTATTTGGAGTCTCATATTAAATTTTCAATCTTTTTCACCCAACAAAATATAATATTTTATTGACATTCATAGAAAAAAAAAAAACTAAAAAAATTTGAAACTGAAAATGTCCGTAAACAGCTCAAAACATATTGACATTTATTGAATATTTTTTCATGTATAGAATAAATTGTATTAATTGTCATTAAGGGGCCTGCTCGCGATTTTTCAAATTTTCCGCAATTCTATAAAATTTGAAAATTAAATTTTATATTTTAGTTGCCACCTCAATTATAAGACTTTTCCACTAATCTACTACCCAATACCTATTTAGGGGGGGTTGATAGGGTGTATTATATCGGTCAAAACACAGTTTACAGGAAAAATTCTCACACCTCGTAGATTGGTCCGATTTCCGTAATTTTTTTTTTTGTTAGATAGAGGAATATTTTTTACAGGGCGCATTGGACTTCGATTTTTGATTACGTCGCTAAAAACAAAAAATAATACAAAAACTAAAAAGTTGTAAAAATTGATTAAATTCAAACTTGTAACATAAGATTTAGAAAAATAATGTTGAAAATCCAAGTCCAATGCGCCCTGTAAGAAGTCTTCCTCTATCTAACAAAAAAAAAATTACGGAAATCGGACCAATCTACGAGGCGTGAGAGTTTTTCCTGTAAGGCATGTTTTTGAGCAAAAAAACAGGTCGCGTGCAGGCCCCTTAATACAAATAGTAGTTCCTAAAAGTAATTAATGGATATTGAAAATATTTTTCTGCTAAATGTTCTCTGTGAATATACAATGTACAGGTAGAAAATCAGGATATGATGTGTCAGCTTTTAATAGTCCAATAAGTCCTTGTTTCGTACCAGTCATAGAAGGTGCACCATCGGTAGCAATGCTGACAATATTAAAGATAGGCACTGCGTGTTTCTGTAAAACCCCATCCAGGGCTTCTTTAATGTCACAACCCCGAGTACTATTCTTCAAAGTAACCAGGTCCAAGAGTTCTTCCACCACCTCCAAGTCTTTTGACACATACCTCACAAATATGGCAAGTTGTGGCATATCTTTAATCAGTGTTAGGAACAGATAACAAAAAATCATCTGGATAAAGATAACAACACTAAATTTTATCTATGATACAGATAAAAGATAAACAAATTAAATTCATCTAACAAAAAGATAAAAGATAAAAATATTTTATCCAGATTAATAACAGATAATTATAGAAATTAAAATTAAAACAACTAATTTAAAAAAACATATATACCGTCATGTAAGTACTTGCCTATATAATATGTTTATTTTCGACTTAACTTATTATACCATGTTGTGTATCACCAAACATTAACTTCAACACATATTATATAAGGAAACAATAAAATCCCAGGGACTCTAGGGAGGAACAAAGTATAAATAAAAATGGGGGAAGTCACCCTGCTGTAAAGTAAGAGTCGAGTGGACCAAAAACAAAATACACCTAGTTAATAATATTTTTAGAAATAATATTTCTTACAAGTTAAAATAAAAAAAAAAAAACATTATTGAGAAAATTAAATATCATAGAAACAAAAAAATATACTTCAAATGAAGTAATACAACTTTTTTTTAATGTAAATAAATTAGGTAGATTATATAAAAAAAAAATTCAAGAAATTACTATGTAAAACATAATAATCAAAAGGTACTTACCTAGTTAATAATATTTATTAAAGGTACAACATAAAATTTGTTAAATATGTTCTAAATCTAAATAATAAAAACAAATACTTCAAATCAAGTTATAACATTTTTAAAAATTAATATTAATTAAAAATATTATTAAAAATAAAAAGAATACAAGATAATGATTACTCGCAAATCACAATATAGGTATATAGGTATATTAATAATAAATATTAATTATACCTATTGTAGATATTAGATACAATATAAAAATGGTTTAGAAAGTAATATTAAGGGGGTTCGAAGCGGTGATTTAATAAGGGGTCGTGTATAGGCAATTCGATGTCTTAAATTCGTTTCGCAGGGTGATTGGGTGCGAAGTAAATGATCATTAATGTGCGTAGATACGTTCGGAATCAGTGGTTCGCACGCGCATGCACATGTCACATAATAAAATATTTGTTCCAACGAGAAACTAATTTCAATCAATTGAGACCTAAAAGCCTGACAAAAATACGATAACTTAGAATGATCAGATTTTAGTTCTGTAAACATATTTGAATTCATCGTTCTTTTTTCTAGGTTATTGTGGGAGTCGATTTTTGAATAACTGTTTAACTATTTAAAGAAAGACACAAACAATTTTCAAAAAATTGAGAAATCGAAATATGATTTAACGTGAATTCTAAAAAAATATCGAAAATTGATTCCCACAATAACCTAGGAAAATTGTCAATGAACTCGAATCTTTTTACAGAATTGAAATCTGATAATTCTAAGTAGGCGTATTTTTGTCAGGCTTTTAGGTCTAAATCATGAAATAAATACGCTGCTTCGAATCACCTAAAATAAGTAGGTATTAAAAATACCTTACCAGCAACTATAAATACCTAATAAATATAATATCAATAACTGAAAATTATATAATATTTTTATTAAATGAGGTAAAATTATTATTAGTACCTATACTAGGTTTTTAACTAGTGTTAAGTTAACTTACATTTAAAATAGGGCCGTAAGGTCCAGTTGCAAGATTTCCTAAATCAGAATGTTGGAGTTCATTTTTGTTGTGTGGAAATGGAAATATTTCGACAAGATTAGCATCAGTTTGATTCACTATAAAATTTTTTTCTATAATTTCAATATCAGGGTCATCAACGACCTCAGAATTCAACTAAATAAATGTAAAAATATAAAAAGAATCAAAATCAAAATTAACATTACGATGATTATAAAGATGGTTTTTCTTCATTTAATAAATATCAAAACTTACTTCTTGGTGTTTATCATTATCACTAAAAATCTTTTTAGTATTTTCCATAATAAAATTTAAAAACAATAACAACTTGAGTAGGTAATTAAAATTAAATTAAATTATATATAGGAAGTTAATGAGGACAAACAATAAAACACGTTACACGTATGTCGAACACTCGCACAGACTTAACGATTCGAAAAATATGAGTACATGATTATGGCCTGATGGTGCGGCCTGTGTGTTTTCATAGAAAAAATACAATCAGAATGCTCACATCGAATTGACAATAATTGATTATGAGCGTTCTATTTTTAGACGGTTATTTCTATTTACCAGATTAGCAAAAGACATTGATAAGCTGTTCCTGGCTACAACCACACTACGACCTACGGATACGGGCTAGTATAGAGATATCCATCTTTATTATCTATGTGTGTATCATGCATCATATTTGATATTTTATTTTATTTTATATAATATAATATTATACCTAGGTATTATTATATAATATATCGGTAACATAATTTATATTATTATTTATTATTATTATTATTATTATTATATAAGTCAAATCTTAGAAATTAATTTATCCTGTTGTCTATGACATAATAAGTGTATAACCAATAACAATTAAATGATGCTGTTGAAAATTTGGGGGTGCTAATATAAATTTTAAAGCACCCCCCACATTGCGCCTATGATAATCTGTGACCTGTGGTTATATCACAAACCATAATGCCATAACGGCATAACCATTGAGTAAATAATATAACATTAATATTAATATATTATCAATTATGGTAATATCAATAATTGATATTACAGTTGATCAATGATAATAATATAAATAATATTAATAATATCGGAATAGTTTGATCTACCTTCGTAGTTGTATATAATCGGATAACTTGTATTCGTATCATTTTACATTCGGAGTAATATGTTCGGAACATTATATTATCGTAGCAGTGAACTATCGTGGCAGTAGTAGCAACCCGTATGCAACTTGTACAGATAACTCGATAACATGATAACTGATAAGATATTTCAATTTATGATATTATGTTACTACTAATGGAACTCGGGGCCCGTCGGACTCGCTGGTAGTGATGGTATAATGCTATTTTTTTAAATAGGAATAGCTATTGCTATCGCTAATGTAAAATAGCAGTGATAAATAGCTGCTGTTGCTATTTTCTTCGATGTCACATAAATGTGATAATTTTAACGTGGGACGTGGGTTGCTAATAGCAGGACTGCTACTATTAACACCTAATTAACAATATCAGTTTTTAGAAATTTAACAGCGGCGATATCACGTTATCCTATCTACGAATCGGGATAAACATTAGGCTTTGATAGTTTTACTATTTTTATTTAGTTAAAATAATGTAATTAAAATAATTAATGACTCATTTAACCATTAAAATAATTATCAACTTTTAACTATAAATATTGATCAAATCATATTGTGTATTTTTAATTTTACATATTTGACCTGCAAAATAATGGAACATGCTAATGATGAAATATGAAGAATTTCATCAAGATCAGGACCAAAGTCAAATTAATATAGCATTACCAGAGTACCCAATCATTGCTTGTAATTCACTATTCGAAAAACCAATGTAAAAAAAAAAATACATCTAATTATACCAGAAACACTGTAGTTTAAACTATAAATATCTAAAAATATAAATTATACCAAATGATGTAAAACACATAATATCCAAATTAAAACATGTACGAACACGAAACCAAACATTTTGTTTTTATTTAGTTTTAACTAAATCCAAAACTCATGCCTCATTCCTGATTCCTATTTCCTTCTGAACTCTGTAGTGAACAGTGAAGTGTTAGTTTATTAATTGTATTTTTTACTATACAAAAAGAGTCTAAATAAAAAAACAAGTAGTATTTGGTCACTTTTTACTGTAATTGATGACACTCATTTTGCTAAGTGTGATATTTGTAAACGTAAATACTCATTTAAGACAAGTGTCACAAATTTAAAAACCCATCTTGCTAAGTCACACTGGATCCAAATGTCTGCTGTTCAAGTAAGTATTTAATTATGAAAAAATAAATTAAATTAAATTGGGAATAAGATAAAACTAAAAGATTTCTCCTTCAGGCTTCAAACAATAAAAGAAAATCTGTTTAAAATTGTATATTTAACTGATATAAAATACTAATATTGTTAACTTGTTTTTTAATAAAGAGGTTACATAATATAAAATATTAAGACTATTTGTTTAAAAAAATAAAATATATAGGTACCTAATGTCTTAATATAAAAATCAATTAAAAAAATTCAATTAACAATATTTAATATTGAAAATTATAAAAAAAAATGTAAGTCTTTTTGTTTAAAAATTGTATATTTTACCTATGTCAAAAAAATTAATAGTAAAAAAATATATATATATAATTAATGGTACCTATTTAAATAAAATAAAATAATAAAATACATTTTTAGTTATTAACCAATTATTTACAATAAAAAAATGTATAGCCAGATGAAAACGACCAACTGATTGATGATCATCAGCCCCAACTGCCCAAAGTATATTGCCTTCGACGTCTACATCGATTTCCACAACCCAAACAGAAACTGTTTTAATTAATTCTGATCAACCATCAACAGCTAATACTGCTCATAACTTACCAATAGTACGGAAAAAAAGCAAGCTGCAATCACCACATTTGTGCCCAAAAATATGACATATGATGTTCAAAAAAAGATTGACGAGGGTCTTCTAAAACTGTTTACCAAAGATTTTCAGCCTTTTAAGGTAGTAGAAGATGAAGGTTTCAAAAATGTTGTTAAACTTTTAAATCCAGCTTATAAAATACCTTATCGTCACACGATATCCAAAGTTCACATCCCTGTGCTATACCAAAAAAATTTAAATGAGACAAAAGAGCTCTTAACCAATGAATCGTTGAGTAGCTGTTTAACGACAGATTGTTGGACATCTCGAAACAATATAGCATTCATATCCATAAAATATAATTTTATTGACACACAATTTGTTTTAAGACCTGTATTGTTGGGATGCTATGAGTTTTCTGAAAGCCATTCAGGTCGTAATTTATGTAACACGATTCAAGAAACTTTAGATAAATGGAACATAGATAAAAAAAAAAGAATAATTTTAGCAGTCTCAGATAATGCTAATAATATCAAATCTGCTTTGAATTCATTAAAAGTTAAGAGTTTGGGATGTTTTGCTCATACACTTAACTTAATTGTTCAAGATGCATTTAAGTTACAGTTGTGTTTAATTGACAAAATAAAATGTATTGTCACTCACTTTCGAAAAAGTAGTAGAGCTAACCACAAACTCAATATGTATCAAACAAGCAATGGATCTAAAGCACCCAAAAAATTGATGCAAGATATAAGTACAAGGTGGAACTCTACTTACTATATGTTAGATCGTTTTGTTGAATTGGAAGATGCTATTAGAGGTACTCTAGGGTTATTAGATAACCCTCCTCAAACACTCTCAGCAGATGAATGGAAAATTACCAAAGAGCTTATTCAAATGCTACGTCCTTTTGAGGAAGCTACAAAGGCGGTAAGTGGTAGTAAGTATATGACCGCATCTATAATTTTAGTAATTTCTCAAGGTCTCAAAAATGTTTGTGAGCAGATGGCTAGGAAAAACTTTACTGTAGAGGTTATAAATGTTCTACAGCAGTTACTAAGTGGCATGAATCATAGAGATAGATGGGGAGTTATAGAAAATAGTAAGACATTGGTTAGGTGTACATTCCTGGATCCTCGATTTTAATCAATAACATTATCAGATTCTATGTAACAGTCGGTGAAAAATGATGTTATTACTTATTGAGTTAACTGCTGAAATTATTTCTAAAGATCGATCGTCTTATGATCCACTTCAAGAAGACTCCAATTCCATACCTGAACCAGTTGATAGAGATGAAAATGTTGTGTCTATCTGGAAAACAATAGATACAAAAGTGGCACAACTTCAATCTACGGGTACAGTTACATCTAGAGCGATAATTGAGGTGCAGCGATATTTAGAAGACTCAATTGTCAATAGAAATTGGGATCCTCTTAAGTCCTTACCTCAATCAGTTGGCGAGAAAAATGTTATGTGCTCTTGGAACATCAGTGCCATGTGAAAGTTTGTTTTCCAAAGCTGGGCTACTGTTGAGTGATCGTCGCTGTAACTTGAGCAGCTAAAAAGCAGAAATGTTACTTTTCTTGAACCAAAATACATAAATTGTTTAGAATTGTATTCTTATTTTAAGATATAGTTATGTAAACACTATGTAATATACCTACCTAATTTTTAAATGTATTATTTTTTATTTAAACTAAATACCTACAGACTTATAAAATATATTTATTTTAATATAGAACAAGTAAATTTAATTGAAATATTTTAATAAGTTATTTTGAACAACTTACCTGTCATTAGTGAAGTATAACAATAACATTAACATATTTGTATTTCTTAATCGAGTCGTGTGTCAATTGTGAACTGTTTTATAATATCCACAGAGTACAGACCAGTAAACCACAAACCACAGTGGCACAGTACAACAGAAATCAGATTATCAGAATATAATAATGTAATTACCAATTTATAATAAACTAGCTCTAAGTGTGACTCGGGGCCCATCGGACTCGCTGGGAGTGGGTACCGATTTTGGAGACAGTGAAATATAAAAGTCGCAAAGGTTGTAAGACGAAAGTTTAGGATTTGTGATATGGATTAGTGATATGGATTGGAGATAAGGCTAGACGCTTTGGGGGGAATGTTAAAAGTTTGAGCGTCTAGCAATTCGTCACAAACGTTGTAAATGGATAGGCTGGATACGATCTCCAGGATCACCTATATAGAGTATACCTGCACATAGAGTGGTATGTGCCGTAGCATGACCGGTGCTTTATCTGATGTAAAAAGTGTAAAGTCGAAAACCATGTTGGAGTTTCTAGCGAGTCAGCCATCTCAAGTCAAAATCTATTAACTTTCAAGTTAGCCACTTAGGAAGGCAATCCGACTTCGTCGGATCGCGGACAATGTGCTACAGCAAATCAGGTAGGCAATCCACCTGCGCGCGGTGGATTGCAGACCCGACATCAAGTGGCTATAAGTGAAAACCCTATCACACAACTTACGAAATAATTTACGAAAAATTCAAACTATATACAATATAGGTACATACAAACAAATATGATATGTATTTATTGTGTGATATAATATAATAACCATGAACATTTTGAGAAATGTGCAATTATAATTCCTAAAAAAAATTAACATATAGGTGGATAGTTAGATACATGCTATATTTTATTAACCAATACAATACATATAAACATGTAACTATAGTGTATATATATTAATTTAAAAAAAAAATGCAAAAACCTGCATGTTAAAGTGTCTATCAAGTCAATCATCACCGTTTAAGACGAAACCACGCTTATGCACTTGTCTATACCGACCGTATAAAATTATGATGATGTTATTGTCGCCGTTGTTGATATAATCCGCTAGGAGCGCGACGCTCTGTTCGCCTTAATTTTCAAGTTCACCACTCGTTACGGAATACGGATTGACCATTAAAATAGTAAATACTAAATTTGTCTCCTTCAAAATTAGAATACATTTTATAGTGTTGATTAAGTGAATTAAGTTGTTTATTTGTTAATTAAGAAGTTAATTTCTTCCGCGTGAAAAATGCCAGGACATCGCTGTATTGCCCCCGGTTGTAATTCCGGTTATGATTCTTGTAAAGAAAAATATCATTTTTTCACAGTTCCCAAGGATGATATTCAATTACGAGAATGGACAAAAGCAATTCCGAGGAAAGACTTTTTAATAAAACCTCGTCAGGTTGTTTGTGAACGGCATTTCCACGAAGAAGACATTTTAAGGAAACGAATAATGACTGACAAAGATGGGACAATTTTAGCTGAGGTATGTTTTCTATGTCTATTAGGTATAAATAGGTACCCTACCTATTGGCTAATTTAATATTTACTTATAAGCACAATCTAATTAAAACAAATACAAATTCAATTGCATTAAGTAAAAATATGAAATGTATAGCAATTGTATTTCCTTGTTATTCTAAAACACCAAACATATTTACATCATTGTAATTGTTACCATTAGGCACCAGCCAGTACTTTTAGTAATTAATAAATATACATATTATTTTAGAAATTAATAATTATCATTTTTCAACAGGCTGTATATAAAATTCCGAAATTAAAAGAAGGAGCTATACCGTCAATATTTCCAAACTGTCCAAAATACCTATCCTACTCTTTAAAACGAAGGAAATTACCATTAATTAGAAGTAGCTCACCTAAAAAAAAGAAAACCGACAAAAAAAAAGACCCACAAATGGATTGTGCATTCAATTCTAAACCGTCAATAGAAATTTCTATTACTGATTCTATTAATGATTCAGTAGGGATTTTCTCATTCTCTAAACTTCAAGAAAATTTTAACAGCATTGTTTTTCCAAGTGGATGGAGCAGGCATGACATTCCTGGAAAGTTGATAATGTTTTCTTTTTTTATTGTTAAAACAGAAGAAACAGCAAATACAGAAAATTATATTCCCACTCCTATTTTATATAAAAGAGTATGGTTAGGAGTAAATTTAAATGTTCAATGTTTTGTTATGAATATATCAGTTAATAATGACCTTTTTGGATTAAATAGATTAAATTGTATTAAAGACTTAGAAGATATTTTAAAAAAATTTGATACTAGTGTCATTTGTAAAGGATATAAATTAAAAGAACAACTTCTACATTCTAAAACAACATTTACAGATCCGGCTGGTAATATTAGACATATCATGTGTCCACTCATCTTGAACCAAAATAATGACTGTAAATATTGTAACAAAGCTATACGGACTATTATGCGCAAAAGGCTCCGTTTACAAAAAAATAATACTACTCCAAAGAGAATTCATATTTTATCTAGTCCCAAAGTACAACTTCGTAAAAATCACAAATTAACATTGCAAAGGAAATATCGAGCTGTAATACTCAATAAAAAGCTAAAAAATAAATTATTTAATATGCAAGGTGAAATGTCAAAACTGACCACAATGAATCTTGAAGAAAGGCTAACAACTAATAAGATACCTACTAATCAACGGGTTGCCTTACATGAAATTTTGTCCGCATCACAAGTCTCAATTTAAAAGGTCGCAGATATTCCGAAGATTGGATCCTTTTATGTTTACTATTTCATATGCGTTCACCATGTGGCTATAATTTTGTTAGAAATAATGACATTATGCCATTACCTTGTGTAAGGACCATAAGAAGGTAATATAATAATATTACTTGTTTAAACATTTTTATAAATTAAAATCATGTTTAAGGTACCTATCATCTATGTTAACAGATGTTTTCTCTTTATATGGCACAAAAAGAAGAATTTCAACGCCATTGTTTGCTCGTGTTTGATGAAATTTCCACTCGCGAGAGTATTGCAGTTAACTCGGCAAATCTTACATATACAGGTAAACAATGAAACACAGATAAAATTGGTATTTTCTCATATTTTCTCATATTATTGAATACCTTACAGGTCTAGTCGATTTTGGTGAAGAAGGTGAGAAAGGAAAAACTTTCAGTGATAAAGCAAATCATGGATTAGTATTTATGTTCATACCATTAGAAGATAATTATGCCCAACCCGTTGGTGTTTTTGCATCAAAGGGACCGACTAAAGGTGTAGTACTAACTCAGTTAGTAATAAAAGCTATCACAGTACTCGAAAAAGCAGGAGCGTTTATCCATGGAATTGTATGTGACGGGGCAGCCCCAAATCGAAAATTTTGGAGCGAAATGGGAATATGTGGAAAAATTAATAAAGTTAAAAATTGGTTTGAGCACCCAACAGATGAAAAACGGAAAATATTTGTGTTCTCTGATACGCCACATTTATTTAAGAATATCAGAAATAGGCTCTATAATAATAAAGAGCTCAAGGTTTGTTGTTTTGTTGATATATTTTAATATCTAAGAGCAAATTCCACTAAAAATAAGTATTATAATTCTCAACCTCCAACACAAGCTTTATTGCTTACAGGAGGTTGATAACCCATATATTTATTACTGACAAAATGTTAAAATATGTTAAGTATATAATAAATGGTTCTTATTCAAAAAAAAAAAAAATTTAGTTTATATAACTATATATTGCAATACTTAAAAGTTAAAAATAACAATGGCTGGTCTATGTTGGTTATTAGAAATTTAATTTAATTTATTCATACCAATATCTAAATAGATTTTTAATTTCAAACATTATAGTAAACTGACCAGTAGTAGAATTTAATGATGAGAATATTTCAAAATGAATTTTGAAATCCATGTTTTTTTAAAAATTAAAGTTAAAAACTATAGATTCACTATGAACATTTTTAATAATCTTCAATGTCAGATAAAGGGAACAAAATATATTAAAAAGTAACCAGAATTCAAATATTTAGATTCATGAAAATGAACCACCAGTAAAATGGGATCATTTTGTAAATGTTTACAATTTGGATAAACTGAATCCTGGGAATTTAAAAGTTTGTCCTAAATTATCTGCATCTCATATAGTTTTGAACAGTTCTGCAAAAATGCGTGTTCGTCTTGCTGTGCAGGTAGCATTATTATTCATTATTTTATTTTTATAGACATTTATTCTTTTAACTAATAATGATTATTTTATGTTATAGATTCTTAGTAACTCAATGGCAAAGAGTCTTGAGTTTTATCGCTCTTATAGTCCTCAGTTAAGCGATTCTACAGCAACTGAGAATTTTTGCTTGAAAATGAATGCAGCGTTTGATGCATTAAATCGAAAGCTAAAGAATGAAGGAGTGTCGCCAAATAGTGATGATTATAAAGTAAAATAATTAATATTTTTTTTTTTATCAAAATGATAATAATTGGTAATACATTTACTGTGAATGATTCAAAAAATATATTTTTTTCAGGTACAATTTTAATAAAATTAATATCAATAATTTTTAAATAAAACAAATCAGCTATAATATATTAAAATATCTAAATATTGAATAACCCATGATATAATCTCAAATATACAAAAACAACTTTTACAGTGATATGATATCTATGTCAATTTGCATTGATATTTAATGTTTTAAGTTACCATTAAACATTTAAAAAGTTAGTAAAATCTATATGCCCATTTAACTACCTTTTTAATTTTAATTTTAAATCAGCCATCAATGGATCGGATCTACCTTAAACCGTACAAAATGTGTAAGCAAAATTAATATAATTTTAATAATAATTGTATTGTTTCGGAGGAGCATATTTTCCTCTAATAATGGCTTTATGCTTAAAATTAGTTTACTTTGGTGATAACTAATTGCTTGATTATTAAATAAGTTTAATAAGGTCTTATATTTATTTAACAATTAATGAGTTGCATTTTAATCATGATCTTTGTTCTATACAACCAGGTATAGGTAATTTAACTATATGCAGTTTGCTTGCTTGAGTACCATCAGCTTATACAATCCTAGCAAATTATTAATTTAAATTGGCGTTTGGTGTTGATTTGCATTAGCTAAAATGCTTAAAATATTTTTATTCAATAGAATTAAACTATTTTGATGTTATTTTGCAGATTTTACAAAATACTCTGGAGTGGTTGAATGAATGGGAACAGCGTGTTATTGATAACAAAATAAAGCCAAAACACTTTCTTACCAATAATACTTCAGAAGGGCTAAGGGTAACTTTGACTTCCACTCTAGAAATTTGCACTTACTTAAAAGAAAAATATGGTATACAATACATTCTTACTGGAAAAATTAATCAAGATGATGTGGAAGTAAGAAAAATATAATATACTAAATTATGACCATTATTAAAGTTTAAATTATTACCTATTTAGCGTTTTTTTGGTACAATTCGCCAAGCAGGAGGTGCAAATGACCATCCAGCTACTCCAACCTTTTTACAATTATACAAAATGTTATCCGTTTACAGCGTATTGAAACCTCCCAAATCAGGAAACTGCACCATAGAAAATAATAAACCTTCTCAAAATTTAATCTCTCTTGATAGTATCAAAACAATTTATTATAATCCGGAAAAAAACAAACCATTATTACATTCGATCCGTAAAAAATTGGACTTTGCAATTCAACATGATGACTGGAGTTTAGATGATATAATAAAACCCAGTGATCATAATTATTTTGTAGCTCCTGTAATCGATTGTGTAATATATTATGTCACAGGGTATTTGTGTAAACAAATTTTACGGTATTTTAAATGTGTGACATGTCAATCTGCAATCAAACAAAATATTAATTTGTGTTCATATGAACCGGTTGCACGGCTAGTTAACTTAAAGTCCAAAGGAGGCTTAATACACCCAAATATTAATTTTTTTAATTTTATATGCAGAATTGAACAGTTGTTTTCCAAGTATTGTGAAATGGCAGACGTTTTAGAGCTAATACTCACCGAACTGTTAGAAGACACTCTTTATTTTCCTTGTTTTCAACACAGTGAAGAAATAATAGCTTTTACTATCAAATATTATATAAATATGAGAATGCGACAGTTTTCGCAAAGCTATAATTCCGAAGCACAAAAAGAAAATATGAACAAAAAGAAGATAGCAAAATTCACATTAACATAAAAATTGTTAAATATATAAAAAAAAAGTTGTATTTTGTGTATGTTTTTATTATAATATTATTATTATATTAATATACTATCTGTATAATATATAATACCTATGATATTATTTATGTAATTATGTTTTCATATTAACACTAGTTAAAAAGTATCAAACAGAATTATTTTTTTATTTTTTATTTTTTTTATTAAACAAAATTTTATTTACAATCTGTAATTACAATATAATATAATATTACAATGAGTAAATTTGATTGGGTGGATAAGCGGGAGGGGGGAAGTCACCCATTCGTAACACCCCAATCAACAGAATTCTTATTTATGAAAAGTATAATTCATAATATAGTACATTTTACAGTAATTTATAATTTTTATTGTAATCAATTTTAGTATTATGAGTACACGACAGGAGTTATACCTCACGGGCGAACGCATGCGTAGCGCTCCTAGCGGATTATTAATGAACTGGCGACAATAAGCGAATCACACCAGTCTAGCAGTAGCCAGTCCTTAACAGTATATATGTTCATGGACGAAACTAAAATGAGCAATCCGTCTATCACCTATATATAGTAGGTATATCACATAGAGTGGTAGGTATGTGCCTTCGCATGTCCGGTGCTTTTTCTTATGTAAAAAGTGTAAAGTAGAAAACCGTGTTGGAGTTTCTAGCAAGTCAGTCATCTCAAGTCAAAATCAAGATTAACTTTCAAGTTAGCCACCTAGGTAGGCAATCCGAAATAAAATACAAACTATATTTATATAACACTCATGGAAATTTTAAAAAATATGCAATTATAATAATTCCTAATAAAACAAATATAATATGTACCTATTTATTGTGTGATATAATATGACAATGACTTTAAATAATAATAATGTACGATAATATGTTCCTATATTATTATGACACTATTACAACACTTAAGCCGTGCGTCTACGGAGCGACGTAAACCGATATATTCGATGTACACCGATGTAGGTAATTCGCGTGTAATACGCGCATCTCCCATATATATATAACAAGGCGTGTGAAAAGCGTTTTACTTTAAGTTAATACATCATAGGGAAAAATTAAATTATACATGTATATATGTATATATACGCGTACGGTTAGAATGATTACAATGATTTTTTCAATGGTAGACGGAAAAGTAAATATATTCAAACTACCTACTATTTATATTTAAAATGTCAGTATACCTATATTTATTCATAATAACATTTTTAGGTTGCCCATTCTGTAACGCAGACATCTAGCCAAACATGTTTCATTTGCGGATGTACTCCAAAGAATATGAATAAGCTTGATAATATGGATAAATATACTGTAAAACCAGAAACATTTTCATATGGATTATCTACACTACATGCTTATATACGATTTTTGGAATGTATATTACATATTTCATACAGATTGGATTTTAAAACATGGCAGGTATGGAGATAAAAACAAATGTTAACATTTTTAAAATTGGGTTTAATTAAGGTAATAAAATGATTGTAGGTAAGATCAGTTGAAAATAAAGATAAATTTTCTAAAAGAAAAAGTTTGATACAAAACGATTTAAAATCGAAACCGGATTATTAATAGATGTAGTATTGCCAGGTAAGCATACTATATAACAATGTTATAATACTTATATAATATGTATCTTGATAAAATATCCTGTTGATTTTTTGTTTTAACTTTAGGTAAAGGAACGTCAAACGATGGAAACACTGCTCGTCGGTTTTTCAAAAATAGTCAAAAAAGTGCTGTAGTGATCCCTCACTAACGCTTATATTTTTGAGTTCGACGACGTTGATGGTTGAATAGGATAAAAGGTTGCAGAGACAAGTTACACAAGTTAGTTATAAGTAGTTTTTATTAACGTTTTTAAAAAGTAAATGTTCACAATTAAGTGTATAAATTTGAGGACAGAGCGAAAAGCATCTGCCCGAGAAGTTAGTTACGTACAGTATGTACGTAGTGCAAACTCTAAACTAATTCTAATTTTGCTACAGACATCATCTTATATTTATATGAAATCTATGCGGATATAAACGTACACGGTAGAGTCAAGGAGACGGATATCTGAAAGGAGCTAGATGCTGTTATTGCCAAAAGACCTGAACTATAACAATTTAATAGTTTGTTTCTGCGAAAACCTATTAATGCTTTTAATGTTAATGCTTTCGCATTACTTTGGCCCTGTGAAGATGAGTACATTTATAGTCTTATTCCACGTAAAACTATTAAAACTTTAATAGTTTTGTTTTCGCAAGATTGAGTGCCTTTATAGATTTGTTTTTGCATTATTTTGGTAAAGCGAAGATTCGTACATTAATCGTTAAGTGCGCTGCCAAACCCAAGGTATTGAAAAAAGATTAATAGTCTTGTTGTTGTCCAGCGTGCCACATCGTGAGAATGTAATTAAAATATTGAATATAGGAAAGCGACTCCGTCGGTTTACTACATTCCTCCCCTCGAAGATGGAAGTCTCTGACTTCCCTTAGTTCAAGAATGTACGAAGTTGTGGATAGCCAGTAGGGCTGTTTCTTGGTGCGAGTGGAAATTCGACTATGTCGACGCTTCTTAGTGACGCTTCTTGGTTCGCACCATGTGGTTCCGTTTCTTCTGGTGACTCTACTTTTGTGTAGTTTATTTTGGATTTAATTGTATTTATGGTAAATATGCTTACTGTCATAAAAATTACACTTGCTATGACATAAAGTATGTAATTATTCAGTTCCTGTGAGTTTTTAAGTTCGTCGATTTTGTTGTCGACCTTGCGTTGTTTTTCCAATTGTTTGTTCGAACCTGACACTGTATTTAGGTCCTCCATGTTGTTTGTTTTGACATGATAGTCTTCCATTAAATTGTTAGTCTCTACGCGTGGTGAGTAGTGGTTACGATCTATTATTGACCGTGGGTTGAAGTCCATATACTCGGATTTGTAGTCAACTTTACCCGGTATCAGTATGTCTCTAGTGGCGTAACCTTTGCAGGTTTCGTTTAAATGTATAATTCCTACCCCTTTGAGTGTGTGGCTAGTTGATTCTTTGTCTTCATCACAGGTAACAAATAGTACGTCATAGTCAGTTACGTATATCCATTCATTTTTGAATCTCTTTTTATGGAAGATAGTTGTACCTATTTGCACATGCATTACTTCGCAACTGTATGGAACTTTGTCTGGATCCTGCAATAATAGTACTTCGCATGTGGGTCGTATATTACGAGGATGTAAAGGATTACCTTCAGGACATAATAGGAAATCTCTAGCGTGTTTACAATGAGTGTAGTAAAATTCGTCATAAGTTGCATAGTGCTCTTTAGATTTACTTATAGCTATGTACTTATTACTAGGTTTTATATAAACACAATCATTGTTAATACATACTGGTACAGGTATTAAATTATATAAAATAAAGTCGTTTTGATAAATTAATGGTAAAGATATTAGAAAAACTAGATTGTCGTTAGCATAATAAATAGCAATATCTGAGAGTTTCACCAGTTCGTAAATGTTAGTAATGTCTAAGTCAGTGGGTAAATCAGTCCCCCCTGGTAAAGATACTTTTATGTCTTTGACGTGCTCTAATAACTCCTGCGGAGTTAGTAAACTTGGGTGTATAACTCCTAGTTTTGCTTGTTGTATAATTTCTAATATCGTATCAGTTTCTAACATATGCTTTGTAATTAATAAGTTAACGTGTATAAAATGTTTTGTTAAATAATTTTTTATTTGTTGGTCTCTTGGAATGTTTGTTGTTGCGTTCGCGGAAAATGACAATGGCAACACAGTTACATTGTCTTGTGGTTCTAAATTATGTTGGAGTTCTACTACCTTAATTTGTTCTTTTATTAACTTAGATTGTGATGAGTTTTTAGCTACTCCAATATTAAAATTAAATTTTTGTATGCATTCTAAATTGCATATTCCGTATATTAACCTAGCTGCTTTTGTTACGAATTTAGTTAAAGCGCTACGTTTAGTAATTACGTGTCCAATAGAATTTAAGACCTGTGTCTTTTTATTGTGTAAATTTTTTACTATAGCTGAAGTTGAAAGAAGTAAATTGTTACAATTAAAATTATCTTGTACTGGGTCGTGCATGTATTCTTCGCACAATTCTTTCGTTTTTTCTATTACTGTGTTTATGTAAACGAATTCGTTATTATATTTAGTAAGATTAATATATGCAGTAAGGTCCCATTGAGATGTTACAAGTTTCAACGGTCCTCGATTTTCGTAGTAAATACCAGAATGTTGAGTTAAATGTTCGTCTGTGAATCGTAATGTTCCCGATGTGAACGGTATTGTTAGTAGGATAAGTCTGAAATCGTTTCAGCTCATTAGTCAAGTCATAGTTTTGAATATTTAATATATTCCTACCTATAAATATTTTGATTTTTAAAATCTAAGTTATTAAATATTAACCCATTCCCATGTATAAATGATATATATATAAAAAAAAACTAATTGATAACCTTGTACCGAATAATAATAATAATAATAAAATAATAAAATAAAATACCGAAGAAAAAGTAAATATAAATTGAATGAAAAAAATATAAATAATACGTTAAGTTACGTTATAATTCTACAGGTTCAATTTTGTTTTGTTTTGCGCGCACGGCGTCGTTAATTGTATTTTTATGTACTTTGTATAGTTGTAGAAAGAGGCACCGTGTCCATTGAACGTCTGCTCGTGGATCATGAGCTTCCAGTCCCCCGTGATAGTATAAGTCCTCGCATAACAGCGTATGTGCTTCGTCTAGTTTAAGTGCCCTTCCCCTTTTAATGTGTTTTCCTATTGGGATTGACGCTATCGGTTCGTTACTTCCGTAGTCAGTAAGGAGAAGTACGAAATGTCCGTCCATGTGGAGGTCCCACCCACGTAACGAAAATACGGGTCGGTTAATGTTTAATAGTTCTAAAATTTTTTTGTCGGTGCTTCCCTCCCAGGTTAAAATGGCGTCATAATGATCTAATTGTTCTTTTATTTGCGGTTGTGTAAGGTTCGGTGACAATGAGTGGTCCGAGTCGTATATTTGGGCGAGTACAGGGTACAGAGAGGAGGGTTTATCCTTAAATATATGTTGGAAATGTCTAACCAACTGTTTCCATTCGTCGTCCGTAATGGGCCGATTTTCCTGTAAATGCAACGCCCGCCCCTCTAGTTTCGTAATAATATCCGGTTGATATCGGCCCATGATGGCGCCTGATATCAATATTAATCGATCTCGCCCGCAGCTGCCGAATTCGAAATCTATTATTGCGAACTCGGGTACTTTACTGTAAAATATACTCATTTTAGTCGTAAATTAAAAAAAAAAACAAATATTATGTTATTTATGTTAGTATATATATAAATAAACTGAAGTTCGGTTTTTAATAAATATAAGAAAGAAATGAAAAAGTGAAATTATGGTTACATTATTAAAAGGTTAGTCGTTTATATACGAATATGTCCGTTGGATCTACCGTGCTGTCAATAAATTCTTTTAAGTAAATGCACAGTGGTTTTCTAAGTGGTCGGTTTTCTTTTGTCATGTCGTGAGAAAAGTGATTGAGTGTGCGCGTTATTTCCAGTATTTCTGCTGGCGTGTATGGCCGCAATAAGTTTTTATTTGCTGTATCGATATGAAATAACAAGCAATTTGGTATTTCGTCGTGATATAGTGCGCGTAAATTATGCTGTTGTAACCCTATGGTTTTGCTAAGTTCCTTAATGAAAATTTGTTGTTTCATTCTAAAACAATAAAGAGAAAGATAAGGATAGAAATTAGAAAACCGTGGATATTTGCATGCGTTTATGAAGGCTTTTGTTGATAAGAAATAAGATAGATTTGGCTAATTCTCAAATTGATAACTTGAAAACTTCGTAAAAAAAAATTAATAACATTATTATGGGAAAAACTAAAATTTAAGAAATTATTGCTCGTCATCGTTATCGTCGTAATAACGTTTGACGTTATTTTTATGGATTCTATATTCGCGACGCCCTTTCTGGACAGTTATGTTTTCGTTGTCGTGTACTAACAAAATTTCAAATGGTCCTTGCCAGTTTAGACCTAGTGCGTTTTTTTTATTTTGTTCTTTAATCAGAACCTTATCGCCTACGTGTAGTTCGATAGCGTTCATAGTTTTATCATAATATGTTTTGTTAGACTCTTTTTTCTTAATTAGATTTTCCCTAGCTATCTTAAGCGTTTCTTGCATAATTCGTTTAAGATCAAAAACGTAATTGTCGTAATTATATTGTGGTTCTGGTTCCTTATTGAATGCTGAAGGTATAGTTGGTTTCGTTCCGAATACAGGGTGATTTTTTTATCGAAGAACACTCATTATTTCAAAAAGTATTAATGTTTAAGAAAATATTTTTTTTACATAGTTTCAAGTTGTTAAAAAACTATATTTTTATTAAAAAATTATATTTTAAAATATTTTTTATCCTTTTAATTTTTTAAGTTTTTTACTTTTTTGAATGACAACATCTAATTTTAATTTGATATTCAAAAACAGAATATTTTTCTGATTATTTTAATACATAAAAATTGAATTTAGGGCAAGTAGTTTATGAGTTATAAGTATTTAAAGTTTAGATGAGCGGAGTAGAGGACAAACATTTCGCGGGGTAACCCCGTACCACTCTACTCCGCTCATCTAAACTTTAAATACTTATAACTCATAAACTAATTGCCCTAAATTCAATTTTTATGTATCGAAATACTCAGAAAAATATTCTGTTTTTGAATATCAAATTAAAATTAGATGTTGTCATTCAAAAAAGTAAAAAAATTAAAAAATTAAAAGGATAAAAAATATTTAAAAATATAAATTTTTAATAAAAATATTGTTTTTTAACAACTTGAAACTATGTAAAAAAATATTTTCTTAAACATTAATACTTTTTGAAATAATGAGTGTTCTTCGATAAAAAAATCACCCTGTACCAATTCGTACGGCGTAAAGTTAGTCGATGTATGAATCGTCGTGTTATAGCAAAACGTTGCGTAACATAAGAGTTTATCCCAATTGTTGTCTTTGTCTACGAAGCTACGTAAGTAAGCTTTTAAAGTTTTATGTGACCTTTCCAAAAACCCGTTTCCCTGTGGGTGCCATGCCGTTGTCTGAATCTTTTTAACGTCCAATAGCTTGCACATGCCTTTAAAAACGTCGGATAAAAAGTTTGTTCCACAATCGGTTAGGATTGATTTCGGAATTCCGTATGTACATACGTAACATTCGACGAATGCCTGTGCTACAGTTGGAGCGTCAGTAGAAGATAATGCAATAGCAAGCGCGTAACGAGATAACTCGTGCTGCAAAGTTAGGATATACATATTCCCCATTAAAGTTTTCGGTAGTGGTCCTACGATATCAAGACAGATTCTTTCAAAAGGTTTAACTACTGTACTAGTAATTAACATAGGTTGTTTGGTTTTAACATGTGATTTGTTTTTCTGACATAGTTCACAGTGTTTAATATAACGTTTAACGTCTTTTTTAATATTACGCCAGTCGTGGTTAAGTTTTAATCGTTTTAATGTGCGTGATACACCGGAGTGCCCGCCCAAAGGTGAATCGTGGTGCTCGTAAATAATTTGTCGTTTTTCCTCGTCGGTAAAACGTTCACCCGTATATATTTTTACTACGATGTCGGTCGAACGAAACGCGAACCGAAACATCGTTCGAATTCTTAAGAAGTTTGTTAATGAGGTAGGTCCGTCTATTTTGACAGTGGAGAAGGATTTAATTTGATTCGCAATACAATATTCACGAATATCGTATATGGCTTTATAAATAGTTTCCGCCTCCAACGGTACTGTGTGTGTTTTGGAAATGTTATAAAATATAATTAATTTTGTACCATCGGTGTAAGTACAGAACCGGTTTTCGTCGGTAAACTGTATTTCGTTAAAAGCAATATTTTCGGTAATTGCGCGTATCGTCGGATGCGTAATAATTTTGTCTTCCGGAATCGTGACTATAATGTTTTCACTGTCCGTGACCTTGCTAACGTCGCCCTCAACCTCGAGAATTTTAGAATTAAATATTGGCTTATTCTCGGCGGTACGGAAGTCCTTGAACTCGGTATCGAAATTCGTAGATTCCGTTTGTATTATTCGTATACGCGATAAACAGTCGGCGTTCGAGTGTTCGGGTCCCGCCCTATACGTAATAGTATAATCGTAATCGGCTAGCTGTAACCGCCAGCGCATAAGTTGCGACGATGCGTCTTTAATACCAAACAGGTATGTTAATGGTCGATGATCCGTTATAATGTTGAAATGACGACCATATAAATAAGGTCTGAAATATTTTACGGCCCAGACGATGGCTAATAATTCTTTTTGGATAACGCTATAGTTGCATTCAGCTTTGTTTAATGTCCTACTCGCGTATGCGATAGGTTGGTCTTTAGGAACGGTCCCTTGTGACAAGACGGCCCCTATTGCATATTGGCTCGCGTCGGTCATTAAGTTGAACTCCCCGTTTTTCCAATCTGGATAGACCAGTAATGGTGGGTTCGTTAAAGCCTTTTTAAGTTCCTCGAAACTATGTTCGCAGTTATCGGTCCATACGAATGGTACGTTTTTTTTTAGTAAGTAAGTTAGTGGTTTTGCGATTTTCGCAAAATTGTCGACGAAACGTCTATAATAGTTAAGTAGTCCTAAAAATGATTTAATATCCTTTGCATTTTTCGGTCGAGGATATTCTCGAATACATTTTAATTTGTTTGGGTCCGGGGAAACTCCTGTTTCATTTATTACATGACCTAAGTACAATACTTCTTTCCTTAAGAAAGAACATTTATTAGGTTGTAATTTAAGTTTGTGCACGCGCAGCCTATTGAATACCTGTTCTAATTTTTTCTGGTGGTCCCTTAAGCTTGATCCGTGTACTACAATGTCGTCAAGATATGCGGTACACATTTCCTCAAGGCCCATAAGTACAGATTTCATTGCACGTGTAAAAGTAGCCGGAGCTGAACTCAGCCCGAAAGGCATGCGTAAAAATTCATAGTGACCGGATTTCGTAGAAAAAGCTGTTTTATGGGTATCAGCAGGGTCTATATGCAACTGATGATACCCTGAAGCCAAATCCAACGTACTGAAGTACTTGGACGATCCTAGGGATTCTAATATCTCTAGTAAATTTGGGAGGCCATAAGCTTCATTCTCGGTTACTTCGTTAAGTTTTCGGAAATCTACGCATACTCGTAATTTGGGTTTCCCTGTCGGATCTAGATTTTTCTTTTTCACTACTACGAGTGGAAAGTTAAAAGGTGATTTAGAATCTCGTATAATATTGTTATGTTTCATTTCTTTAATTTGTTTTTCAATTTCTTCTTGGTACGCCCAAGGTAAACGATACGGTCGTATATTAATTGGTTTTGTACAACGCGGTGTGTTTATTGTGTGTGTCACGATTTCTGTGGCGCTCAAATAGTCGCCCGGTAGGTAAAACAGGTCCGCGTAATTACAACAGAGTTCGAGAATACTTTCGCGTTCCTCTTTATTTAAATCGTCGGTTTTAATCTCGCGTTTAATCTGTGTTATACGATCGCTTGGTGCGGCATCTGCGAAAGATGCAGTTAATACGTTTTCGTTATACGGCTCCCACTCGATATGTTGTATGGTAAGCTCGTCTATTACGAATGGTTCCTCCGAAATATTTATTACGTTACTAATAATGTTATCTTTATTGACCGGACTTATACTGTTCGCGATTATTACGTTTTCGTTTACGTCCTGCTTTTTTATAGTGATATTCTCGTGACTTATGTTTTCGTCATTTTTAATAAGTAGTACACAATTGCTACGCGGTGGTAATATAATTTCGTTAAAACCAGTTTTTTCGGGTATAGTTAATAAATTTTGGCTATAGTCCATAATGACCTTGTTCTGTTTTAAAAAGTTACGACCGATGATGCCTGACTCGTTTATTGGAAAATCGCCAAAAACGACGTCGAATTTTATGAGCACATCTACATCGTTAATTTGCATACTAGTTAGTATTGTACCTATGGTGAATATAGGAATTTCATTAATGCCTTTTATTGTGCGTTTCGCGGATTCATTTACTACGACATGTCCTTCTAACGCGGTTATTTTAATAAGATTCATCTCCGCGCCGGAGTCGACTAATAATTTAATTTTACGAGGTTTGAAATTATCTGATGCACATATTATATGTTCCTCCTCGAAATTGGCTACAACTCTTACATGATTTTGGCTTATTTCATTTACTGTGCGGCTGGTGCTAGAACTTTCACCTTCCTTATTATTATTCGTTTTTTTACTTTCGTTATAAATACGTTTCCTACAATCTTTTATGTTGTGGTTTGTTTTTTTACAGTACGCGCAGAGTCGAACTTGACTCTGATATTCGCGGTTTTACTATACTGGTTTTGTCATCGCGACTGTTAATGGGATTCCTAAAATTTGTGCTGTATGATGTACCGGCGTTACTGCGGCACTCATTTGCATAGTGACCCATCTTGCTACATTTATTACATTTAATATTCTTTTTATTCGCGTTATTTTTCCCGTAATTATTTCCCGTGTTATTACGTCTATTAATATGTTGGAGGTCCTGTTCCTCCTCGATCGCGATTGTAATGGCTTTTTCGAGCGAAGATACGTCACGCGCTCGTAAAAATGACCTAATTTCGGGTTTTGCCCCGTTAACGAATGCAGTAAGCGCCCCCAATTTGTGTGATGAGGCTACCGCTGCGGCTGATGCTGCCTCTAGTCCTAGTGTTAATGCTCCTACTAATTCATGATAGCATTTTTCAGTTCGCCCAGCAAAACTACGAACGTCCTCGTCGGATCGTTGTCTAATGTTACTAAGTTGTGATTGCAAATAGTTAATTGAATGTGGTGCCCCAAAAACGTTCCTAAGGTGGTTTTTGAGTTCTGACCAGTTCGAGAAATTTCGGTAACGAGTAGCTTGGTAAGCGTCTCCCTTCAGTTTGGATAGTATATTGCGAAATACTACTGTTACAAGATTTTCATGGATATTTTCCATTACGTAATTACATTCTGTTATATATGAGGCTAGTTCTACCTCGGTACCCCCGCTAAAGTTAGGTATGCCGCGCAAGGCGGAGTCAATTCCTAATGTTACGCTCATGACTGTCGTTTGTAAAGTTTGCGGGTTATATTTAACTACTGCCCAACACCTCGGACTCTCAGACATATACTATATAATTGCTTGTTAAAAATAACAACTTACAATGTGTAACTCATTGCGATTTCTGTCTGGTCCTGATTGCTTGCGTGCTGACGGCTCTGCTGACTCGTCGTTGATGCTCCGCTTGGCTTGTTGAGTGAAGTTGGTTGAAGTTGTTGGCTTGGCTTGCTTCCTTCCTATGTATCTGCGTCGTGGATGAACTCGAGGTCCGCTGATGTACTTGGATCCAGGTTGGTTACTGGAAAGCTTCCTTCAGATGACCCCACACCTGACACCAAAAGACGTGTAGTGATCCCTCACTAACGCTTATATTTTTGAGTTCGACGACGTTGATGGTTGAATAGGATAAAAGGTTGCAGAGACAAGTTACACAAGTTAGTTATAAGTAGTTTTTATTAACGTTTTTAAAAAGTAAATGTTCACAATTAAGTGCATAAATTTGAGGACAGAGCGAAAAGCATCTGCCCGAGAAGTTAGTTACGTACAGTATGTACGTAGTGCAAACTCTAAACTAATTCTAATTTTGCTACAGACATCATCTTATATTTATATGAAATCTATGCGGATATAAACGTACACGGTAGAGTCAAGGAGACGGATATCTGAAAGGAGCTAGATGCTGTTATTGCCAAAAGACCTGAACTATAACAATTTAATAGTTTGTTTCTGCATTATTTGGCGAAGCGAATAATCGTTAGAGTAGTTGTTTAATTGCTCTGTCAAATCCCAAGGTATTGCAAAAATATTCCTAGTTTTGTCGTTGTCCAGCGTGACATCGTGAGAAATGTAATTATAATATTGAATATATAAGAAACGTGTAGTGTAGTGTATCAATATATAGGAAACGACTCTGTCGGTTTACTACAAAGGTTTCCCCGTGAACTACACATCTAAGCTGTGTTCGAGGCATTTCGTCCCTGGAGTTGACTACGCTGTGGGAAACGCGGAGCGCCGACGTCTGTCGTCAACAGCAGTGCCGTCTTTAGTGAGTGTATACATTATATATTCAATAAATACACCAGTACACTATTACTAATACTGTTGAGTACTCTCATGAGTTTAATGTAGGTAGGTACATACTGCGTATGTTAGCAACCTAACTAAAATTGTATACCCAGATCGACTTTTACTATATTGACCTAAAAAGAACACATAACACATTTCCTCAATGTTACTACTACACAAAGTAGGCATTACTTACTGGACAAGTGTTTTACTTTATTTATACTACTAACTTTGTTTGTACTACAGTGTAACATATTTACTACTACCGTAAAATGGGGTGAATTGCAACAGTTTTTGAGTTCTACCCAACTTTGATCTTCATTTAAAAATCAGGCATTTATACTACCGTTAAGGAAAACACTTTTTTAGAATTGCTGTTACCTTTTTCATCATTATAATTCACCTTGCAGTTGCAATTCACCCCGTTTTACGGTATTGTGTGTTATTTGATACACAGTGGTGGTAGACCGTAGAATAATTTCATATAAATGCACTTATTGCGCATGAGTACCTACACTTACTGTTATAGAATGCAATACATTTTTAAAATGTAAGTCATTGTTGATATTGTTACGGTAATACCTAACCATTAGATATCAACTCACTGTATTTTAACTTTTGCTATAGGTATTTACAACCAATGAACAAAATACTTAAACGTTTTTTTATTACTACTACCACTACTACCACTTACCACTGACCTAGGTCTACTCTCCTTTATTTGTAAGTTACGGTTAAAAATTTTTACATGCTTAATTATTATTCACTTTGCTCTTAGATACATAATATTATATACATTGTTTCTCTACATAACTTATACTTTACTTTACTACTATAGGTACTACACAACATTCTTGAAAACTAAATGTCTATTTTGTCATAAAAATATTAATTAATAACTTATTATATTATAATTGTATAGAAATTAACACTTGAGACATTTTCTTAATGTTACTACTACACAAAGTAGGTATTACTAGACTCTTTACTAACCTCTCCTATACTGGATAAGTGTTTTATCATTTCACATATTGTCTTACTGTTAAGATTATTTCAATACTTTCTTTACTTTATTTATGCAACTAACTTTGTTTGTACTACAGTGTAACATATTTACTACTATATTGTGTGTTATTTGATACATAGTGGTGATAGACCGTAGAATAATTTCATATAAATGCACTTATTGCATATGAGTACATACACTTACTGTTATAGAGTGCAATACATTTTTAAAATGTAAGTCTGTTGTTATTTTTACGGTATAACACATAAGCACATTAAAACTAACCAACACGAGATTATATTCAATACCTATGTATGAACACACAACCATTAAAAGTTCAACTCACCGTTTTTTAACTTTTATGTGGTACTCTTATACATGTTTATGAGATTTCAATACCTATAAAATTTCATATAAATGCACTTATTGCATATGAGTATACTACACTTACTGTTATAGAGTTTTTTAATGTTTGTTATTGTTACGGTAATACCTAACCAACACAAGTTTATATTAAATTATGTATGAACAACACACTCTTTTTTACTACTTACTACTGACCTAGGTCATTTGTAAGTTGTGTACTAGATAGGCATTTTATCATTTAACATGTGGTACTCTTAGAAATGTTTTTATTATTTCAAAAGTTAATACAATAGATTTGTTTACGTTTATTCCGTGTTAATATTCACTGTGATCTTAGATACATATTATATAAATTGTTTCTGTACATAACTTAGGTTACTCTGCTATACCTACTCATACTTTAAAATACTGTACTGGCTCGGTACAACATTCTTGAAAACTAAATGTCTATTTTATCATAAGAATTCCAAACAGCTTATTATTATTATAATTGTATGTATAGAATAACTTGAACGACATTCAATTGTGTTGCCACTGTTTCAGATTTCAGTTGCATAACAAACGCTGGGTCAAGCACATACATTGACTAAAATTTGATACCTAGATTAACTTACAACTATACTTATATATCAACTTTGACCTAAACAGGATACTTCACGTTTTGCTATACAAATTAACATTTTCTTAATGTTACTACTACACAAAGTAGGTATTACTAGACTCTTTACTAAACTCTCCTTTTTTTGTGAATTGTGTAGGTACTGGATAAGTGTTTTATCGTAGTGTTCATCACTTTCTTTACTGTATTTATACAACTAACTTAATTTGTAACACAGTGTAACATATTTACTACTGATGTGTGTTATTTGATACATAGTGGTGATAGATATAGGTGTACTTGATTTTGTCACATTGAATACCCTGTATGATTTTATTAGTGTAACAAAAACCTTGCATTCAACTTATCATATAATAATTTCATATAAATGCACTATGAGTACGTTCACTTACTGTTGTGTATGAACACACAACCATTAAAAGTTCAACTCTTTGTATTTTAACTTTTATTTTAGGTATTCACAACACAACCAATGAACAAAATACTTAAACATTTTCTTACATCTTACTACTATTACTACTACTGCTACCATTACTTACACCTGACCTAGGTGTGTACTAGATATGTAGTACTCTTAGAAATAACACTAACTGTTATACAGTGCAATACGTTTTTACAATGTTTCAAAGTTATTGTTGTTAGAAAGATTATAACCATGTATGAATGCGCAACCATTTATACATTCTTCTGTGAATTTCTTTGTTTTTTGATTGGCTCTTGATCTTAAAGTTAAAATTCAGTTTATCTGTTTACTACAATGACAATTTTAGATTATACTACGATGTAAAAGATTGCACCTATTAAGGTTAGGTTAAGCTTTGAGTATTGATTTGACGTTCAATGCACAATAAAATATTAGATATTTAATATTGTATACAATATACATATAGTATATATAGGTATACCTACTATAAACTCAAGTTATAAATATTATAGTATTCAATACATTCTTTACTTTATTTATAGTGGTGATAGATATAGGTGTACTTGATCTCATCACATTGATGACTCTTTAAAATTAGTGTAACATAAACCTTACATTCAACTTATCCTATAAGAATATCATATAAATGCACTTATTGCATATGAGTATACACGGTATAACACATGAGCACATTACACCTAACCAATACAAGATTATATTAAATATATATGAACACACAACCATTAAAAGTTCAACTCACCGTATTTTAACTTTTATTATGAGTTTTTACAACCAATGAACAAAATACTTATACTATTTATTACTGACTCAGGTCTACTCTCCTTTAATTGTAAGTTAGACATGTTTATGATATTTAAATGCCCATATAATTTCATAGAAATGCACTTAACCATGCTACATTACCAAATAAACCATAGATTAACTATGTTTACATAACTGATATTGTATACTTAACATTGTGTTTATACAGTAGAGTAAAAGTAATAATATACATTCTACTGTTTTTTTTTTATTAGACGTTGTTACTAATACTTTAGTGCGGCAGTTCTCTTTGAGTATGGATTTTGACGTTCAATGCACAAACATAATATTATATATTTAGTTATTTAGAATTATAAAAAACCTTAATATTGTACCTACTCTAAACTGTACCTAACTTTTAGGTACTTGGTGATGACGCGGATGGAGAGGAGGACGTGGAAGGAGTGGTGGTCCAGATGGACGTAGTGGAAGTAGTGGAGGTCCAGAGAGAGGACGTGGACGTGGTCGACCGTCAGGTGGTGGAGAATGGGGAAGTGGAAGTGGCAGAAGTCCAGATCGTTGGGATTGAGGACGTGGAGTACGTGGAAGTGGTAGAGGATGTGGAAGTCGAAGTGGCAGAGGAGGTGGCAATGGTCGACGTCGGGGTGGAGGAAGTGGAAGTGGTATATGAGGTGGAAATGGTCGAGGAAGTGGAAGTGGCCGACGACGGGGTGGAGGACGACTACCCGGTAGAAGATATCGAGTACGTGGTAGTGGTCGAACTACCCATAGGTCGTGCGCCAATGATTAACCGGCGTGCGGGCGTAACACACCCCCTTCCAGAGCGGCACTACGTGGGGGCGTTGGACAGAGTCTGCAGACATTGTTACGCCCGCCACTTCAGTGGGGAGCAAACAACCCGGGGTCACTTCTCCACGTGTTGTAACAACGGCCAAGTGGTCGCTGCAGGACAACACGCGTTGTTACCAGTACCATATTTAATACAGAGTTTGTTTATAGATGATTCCCAGGATGGTCGAAGATTCCGAGCGGAAGTACGGCGGTTCAACAACCTACTGGCATTCGCTGCGATAGCCTCCAACGCACACGACAGGCGTTTGCCAGGGCGGGGACCGCCTGTGTTTATTGTACACGGTCAGACATATCGGACGACCAATCGTGAGGTGGCCGCCGCCCCAGAATATGCGTACAACTGTCAGTTGTATTTCTTGGAGTCCGCAGAAGCCAACCACCGGCGCCTCGATATTGCACGACGGGAAAATCGTGAACTTTGCGAAATCGTGATGGGTTTATTGGACGGTTTGCTGCGGGGCATCAATCCGTACGCAATGGCTTTTATGTAAGAAAACTTAAACTATTGTATTTATGAACACTAGAAATGTGAATTTCCCCTTAGAGTAAATACATTTTACACAAACCTTTCTTACAGTAGATAAAAAAAAAAAAAAAAAACATTTACCAATATAGACTTGATAATGATTTAAAATTATGTATACATAGCAAATAGTTTAGAACTCCTCCTTATTAGTTATTTTAAATACCTAAGGTACTAATGATATAACATTAAATATGACATAGGGTTCGGTTGTTTATGACTTAACATATTTATGTAACTTTGAAGTAAAACTATCTTGGGGTACATTTAATAATACATTTTATACACATTGAATGTGATTCTCTACGCTTATTACACCTACACACAGGCACAGAAATATTTCTTCTGTGAGCGGCCAAAAGGGGTTAAGTCAAAAATACACATTTTGAATAGGGTTATCAAAAGATTTGAAAATTCGTTATTAATAGAGATTTTAACATAATTAAGATTTTTATTGATTTATGGTTTTAGAGTAAATTGGAATATACAATTTTAATTATATAAACCGTCAAACTACTATAATTATAGATAATTCTAAGCTGCGCATGTATTTCATGATTAAGAAAATACCATTGATTTTGACTACGCATCTAAATCTAATACCTTGATGTATGTCTATGTCTTTATATTCTTGAACAACTGTTTCCAAATTTTCATTCTTTTTTATCAATTCATCAAGTTCATTAATAAGTTTTCCATGACCTTGTTTATTTTTCATTTATATTGATCATGCACAACCATGGTTATAAAGAATTATTTTAAAAAGTATTTGGGTAAACAAATAAAGTATATCTATCATTGAAATTTTATTTTATTCTTAAAATTCTTTTTCTATAACATATACTTATTTATTTATTTACTAATAATATTCTACTAATTGTAAGTATAATTTATTAAGGTATATTCTAATATTAACACATTTTTTCCAATTAATAATTATTATTTATTTAATAGTAAAACACTACAAGGATAATAAGGAAAAGGTATATTTAAAGATCTATCTTTATTGGATATACAATATAGCAATACCATATTCAAATACTTTACAATAGGTTTGATGTACCTATTTTATTTGAGTGTAGGGCTGACAGATATAGGTATTAAAATTATATAATAAACATTGTAATTGATAAATCAAACTGATAAAAATTAAAGTAATAGTATAAATTATTTTACAATAAAATTAAACGCCAAATTGTATATGATAAATGATAAGTGTTTATTATACTCTCACCGCTACCGATATAGAGTTAAATGATTTGAATGTTTTTATTACACATAGTATACAATTATTTCTAACAATATCACTGATACACTAATACACCAATTACTATTGATTAATACATTTTAGGTAATATGATTTATTCTCAGCTCTTTGCAATCAAAATTCACAATTATTTGTACACATTATGTGGAGTGTGTTTAACATAAATATATAAATATATTTGTTTCAGGAACATGCGTCAGGTGTGGCTGGCAGAAAGAGCCCTGGCCGATCCCGCAGCCGCTCCACCTAGACCAGTCAGAATGAATTTCGTTGAAGATGCGGCCCGGGATAGGGGCCGAAACAACCTGCCTACCGCAAATGAAGTTGCGGCCGTTTTCGTAGGTGAAGGTGGTAATCCTCCCAGACACATCGATCTGGTCATCTTCGACAACAATCCAATCAACATGCAATACAGGACGCAAAGGATACCTGCGGGTTAGTACACCTCACACACACACATAATATTATAACAGATGTCGTAACTGCTACCAACGAAGAGTTAAATTACACCCCACCTTTACTACATTTTGGACATTCTTTTGAAATTGAATTACTCAATAACTAATACGTTATGTCAACACCGACTTCATCCCTTTCACTTTTGCAGTAATACTTATTACATTAACAGTTTGAGTTTGTTGTGTGATAAAACAAAAGTCATGACATTATTATTCATTTAGTACATAACTCTCATCAATTTAATATAGGGTAATATAATTTATAGTTACATTACTTCAACGCTTAATTCACTGTTCTCTTATTTCATAATTTGTGTATACTTAATAACTAACATCACTTAGAAGCCCACCTTAGAGTTCATGTTTTAGATTACTTTATAAATTACTGCTATACACACAAGTACACGACCCAATCATAACAATAAATAAATAACTGGTAAATATCCCACCACGCATACATTCTGGACATTCTTTTGAAATTTAATTAGTTATTCACTCATTAATTAGGTCAAAACCGACATACATAATAATACTTATTAAATTAACAGTGTAAATTCATTGTGTTGTTGTGAAACAAGCCATTACATTATTATAAATTTAAAACAACGTGGATCAACATAATACCTACCTATCACATATTATTATTATTCGATTTTCCTCCTAAATATATTCACCTAACTTTTGTGGTTCTACAAAACATTATGTAGGTACTTGCTATAATAATAAATAACAAATAGATATAAATAACTCCTAAATAGAGTTAAAGAATCACAGTTTCGTATAGATTCATAGTTTTGATTTCACATTACATAATATACTTAATAACTAATAGCACTTACAATATTATAGCCGATCTTAGAGTTAATATTTTCTATACATTATTTCATACACTTCTTTGGCGGTTCTACAAATTGTGTACACACAACACAAACGTATCTCCATAAACCAACTCTCAGCTACTACAGACCTTTGGCTTAGCAATTAATTTAAAATTCATTATATTTCTCAAGGTTCGTCTCACTCGGATCCCATGTTGTATCCGCTGTTCTTCCCGTACGGCGAGGCCGGTTGGCATAATGAGATGTTGCAAGAGGGCCCTCGACGAAATAACGTCCGCAGTCGAAACTCTATAAGAGAGTTTGCGTGCTACCGCGTGGCCATTCGATACCAGGGAAATAACGACACGAGGCACCAACGGTTCAGTTCGATACATCAGGGCCGGTCCTTGTTTCACCAGTTCCTGTGCGACCACTACGTTCAGATGGAAACCAACAATCTGAACTACATACGCGAGCATCAGGCAGAAATCTTTGCCGAAGCGTATCAAGGGTTGGTGGACCATGTGAACGAACGTCTCATCATCGATCCTATGGCGGTCGGCCGTAGGGTCATTTTACCGTCGACGTTCGTGGGCAGCGACCGATACAACAAGATGTGTTATCAAGACGCCATGGCCATGGTCCGCAGCAAAGGGAAGCCCGACCTGTTCATAACGTTTACGTGCAATCCCAGGTGGCCGGAGATCACGGAAAACCTGTCGCGTCACAGCTATGCAAATGACAGGCCCGAACTCACGGCCAGGGTGTTCAACCTGAAACTACAGGACCTACTTTGTGACCTAACTGTTAATCGTGTATTTGGTGATGTCGACGCTTACGTTTATACAATAGAGTTTCAGAAACGCGGACTGCCCCATGCGCACATACTCCTGATCCTGGCGGAGGATTGTAAGTTTCGCACCGCGGCGGACGTCGACGACGTGGTTTGCGCCTTCTTGCCGGACCCGGAGACCGACAGGCGCTTACACGACTGCGTGAAGTCCCACATGATACACGGACCGTGCGGAAGAGTCAACCCGCAGTGTCCGTGCATGGTGAACGGCAGTTGTTCGAAAGATTTCCCGAAAGCGTACGCAGAGGAGACTGTGTACGTCGGGGAAGGCGGTTATCCAAAGTATCGCCGACCGGACGACGGCCGAGTGGTACCTGTGAGAGGTCATGCGGTCGGTAACGGGTGTGTAGTGCCATACAACCCTTACCTTCTGGCCAAGTACGACGCGCACATCAACGTTGAGATATGCACGTCCATAAAGAGCGTCATGTATATCTATAAGTACATATACAAGGGACACGACCGTGTGACATTGGAGGTGGAGGAAGAAGATGAAACTAAAAAGTGAGTCTTAACCTTACACTACACTTAGCGATATAAACATAATTTCTCAATTGAACGTGTAAATAAATCATAAATATATAATAATATATAAGATAAAATAACGTCTACATGTGTATGGTATAATGATTATAATAATATTACGTTTATTTAGTGTGTTCAGTGTGTATTTCATTATGATGTTGCTTGGTGCAAAAAGGGCCAATGTCATATTTTGACAATCTTCAGGTATTCAATCTTTAATCTTATTTTGGAACTCTAAACATTATATTTGTTTTTATTTCATTGTATGACTCTCATTTTGTTTTCAAGAATAAATATGTACGTTTCAGTTTGACATTGGCCACCCAGAAAAAATAAAATTGCTTTGGTTTCGACATTGGCCAAAAACTAAAATTTTTAATAAACATTTTTATTCAAATATTTCTACATTTCAATAATAATATTCCATTGAGCATAATATTAGTAACTTCTACATTTGTAAACTTTATCTAATTTTGACCCGAGTGACATAAGTAAATTTTAATGACATTGGTCAATTAATAATCTCAATTTTGCCAAAATGTGACATCGACCCATCTTGCACCAAGCAACATAATTATTTTAGGTGTTGATCGTTATTATTATTACATTTCATGGGTTTTCATTCAAGTTGTGTATAACAGACATAATAAACATTCTATTACATACAGTACTACACATAAATTAAATAAATATATTCAGTGTGTAGGAATTATTTACTACTTTTTAGGGTAGTTGTATACATGTACCATTACCTTTAAGTTTTATACCTTCAATCAATTTATATATATATATATATATATATATAATGCGTTGTTTAGGTATTATTATATTATGTACTTCTACAGGCAGTTCTATAGGTGGTCTACATTAGTACACAGTGTTTACCTGCATACTAATTAGTATTTTTATTATAGGTGTTAAATTGAAAATTATTACTATATTTTATGCATGTGTCATTTTTAGCAGTGTGTCCATACTTTTACCAATACCTTTTATTTTTTTTACTTTTGAATACTTTACATTTAATGTGTTGTTTAGGTATTTTATTATTTTTGCATTCCAGCAAAAAAAAACACACATTTATAGATTGTTATTTTCAATGACATAAATTAATATTCCTATACCTTTGCCATTCTTATATAACATTATACGGTGATTCATACACAGATAATGTATTCCAGCTGATACAAGTTTTTAGTTTAACTTAACATTTGATGCGTTTTTTTCACAGTACAAAATATAAATTATAAATTGAATTAAATACATCAATTATATACTAATTCCAACTCTTGGAATTATTTAACTTGTAAACTTATATTAATTCCTATTAATATTTAGCTACTCAAGCCGTTTTTGTTTTACGCGTGCTACTACAACATTTATTTATCAAAACATATCATAATATTATATCAGTCACATTTCTTGTATGCCAGACTTTACACAATTTATAATTCAACAGTTGTAGGGATTCTTCGTCATGTGCATAATATTTTTCGATGTTCATAATGACACACCGATTGTGTATCTGTTCACTAACAATTAAAGTAAAGAACTGTAAGTCTTCGTAAAATTTTCAAAAATTAGTTCTTAGTACGGTTAAAATGCAATGCTCCAGAAAAAAAAATAAATTATATTCACTTGAATTATATCATAAAGATAATAATAATAATGATAATGATAATGATACCAATCACAACACCAAACGGTATCATTTCATATTGAGTCAGTCAATATATTGTTGGTAATCTTTTCAATATTTCCCTATAGTTACGTCAACTCGAGATACGTCAGCCCGCTAGAAGCCGTCTGGCGATTGTTTTCGTACAATTTGCACGGCAAAAGTCACGTGGTCGTCAGGCTTCCCGTTCACCTAGAGGGTCGTCAGAACGTGTACTTTGCGCCGGGCCAAGAAGAAGAACGGCTACAGAACCAAGCTGTACGTCGCACGAAACTCACGCAGTTCTTCGAGCTCAACGCGACCAACGCGGCGGCTCGACAATACTTGTACCACGACATACCGATGCACTACACCTCGCAGAAAAATGTCAAACAATGGCGTCCGCGGGTGAATCGGATGATAAACGTTACATTGGCTCGGATGTACGTAGTGAGCCCACTGGACCGGGACCGTTTCCACTTGAGATTGCTACTTCTCAACCGAAGAGGCCCGCAGTCCTTTCAAGACATAAGGACGGTGGACGGGGTCGTTCACGAGACATACACGGCGGCTGCGATTGCACTCGGACTATTGGAAGACGACCTAGCGTGGCGGCATTGTTTGGCGGAATCGGCGGATGTGGACACACCGTGGCAACTGCGGTATCTGTTCGTCACTATACTGGTGCACTGCCTGCCGTCAGACCCGCTGGCGTTGTACGAGGCGAACGAAGCGTACCTGATGGAGGACTTCAACCGGCGTCTCCAAGACGTCGACCGCGCGAGGGCCGCGTGTCTGGCAGCCATCGAGGATCTACTTCGCGGGCACGGAAAGTCACCCTCGGTCGACTACGGTTTGCCCCTCGCAGACCCCCTTCTACTGGAACCGCTGCAGGACGACAACGAGCTGTTCCGAGAAATAGACGCGGCTGCACGGTGGGCCCAACAAGTGGACACCTTGAACGCCGAACAGCGAACGGTGTACGACCACGTGATGGCGGTCGTCGAAAACCCAGGCGAGATGTCGCGAACTTTCTTCGTCGACGGACCCGGAGGTACCGGAAAAACTACGCTGTACGGATGCCTGATATGGTCGCTTCGGCAGCGTCGGCGAGAAGTGTTGAGCGTCGCGTACACCGGCATCGCAGCGTCGCTCATGGACGGCGGCAAGACCGTGCACTCGACGTTCGGAATTCCGTTCGGCACGCTGAACGAAGACTCGACGTCCACCATCCACTTGCAGTCCGAGCGAGCGCACAGGATACGCAACGCGGCGCTCATCGTCTGGGACGAAGCCCCCATGTCACCGGGACTGCAACTGACGGTGGTGGACCGCCTGCTCAAAGACGTCATGGATTCGAATTTACCGTTCGGCGGTAAGACCATGCTGTTCGCCGGCGACTTCAGGCAGATATTGCCCGTGATCCGGAGAGGGACGAGAGCCGAGATCGTCATGTCGTCGATCAAGAACAACGGTCTTTGGAACGTCATGGAGCGCTTCGATCTGGTCCAGAACATGCGCGCGGGTAACGACGCGGACTTTGCGTCTTGGTTGCTTCAGCTTGGCAACGGCCAACTGCCCGCGGTCGACGGCGTTCCGGACACAGTGGAAATCCCGCAGGAAATGGTATGCGACGTCGCCGATTTAATAGATTTCGTGTATCCGCAGCAAATGTCGTTGGCCAACGTCGAAGAATTTGCTCGGAGAGTCGTCGTGTGTCCCACCAACGAAGAGTGCAGAGGTGTCAACGCGGACGTGCTGGAGCGCTTCGCCGGTAATCCGGAGACCTACCAGGCCGTCGACACTGCGGTGGTGGACGGGGCCGACGAAGTGGCCAATTTCCCCACAGAGTTCCTCAACGGTTTGGAACCGGACGGCCTGCCGCCGTTCCGGCTCGAGTTGAAGGTGGGGTGCATCGTGATGTTGCTCAGAAATCTCGATCCTAGGAGACGACTGTGCAACGGTACGAGGTTGGTGGTCACCGAACTGCGGCGACACAATTTCAAGGCGAGGATTTTGGACGGTGACCCACAGGACGACGACATCGTCCTGCCCAAGATACCGCTCACGTCCAGCGGTGAGGACGACCTGCCCGTTCCAATGCGGCGCACTCAATTCCCGGTGAGGTTGTCGTTCGGCATGACCATCAACAAGTCCCAGGGTCAGACGTTCGACAGGGTAGGTTTGCTTCTGACGTCGCCTCCGTTCACTCACGGCCAGCTGTACGTGGCGTTTTTGAGGGTGAGAAACGCACAGTCCGTGAGAGTCGGCATGCACGCCGATGACAGCGGGCGATTCGTCACCAAGAACATCGTCTACAGGGAAGTTCTGTAATGCAATATGTGGTAAGTATATTCTAGGTGACGTCCGACGATCGAGTCTAGATGATGGTGATAGTCTGGTTGACTTTAAACCTGACATGTGTAACATATTTTTCAAACACAATACGTTACACCGCTGTTATACTGGTATGTGTTCTACATGAGCCCAATGATCAAAGATGACGATGATAGTCTGGTTGACTTTAAACCTAACATGTGTAGCATATTTTTCAAACATAATACGTTACACCGCTGTTATACTGGTCTGTGTACTACCTGCGCCCGATGATAGTCTGGTTGACTTTAAACCTAACATGTGTAACAGTTTTTTCAAACTTAATAGGTTACACCGCTGTTCTACGTGGTCTCCGTGGATAGGTACTTCATGATGACCTTGCCTTCGGGCTAAACGGAGAGAAAGTTTGACAACCTCCTCGTGGTTCTCTCTGGATGCGGATTCACTATAATGTGAAGCCGTAACTAATGTCAAACAATGTATGTAATGTCTGTGTTATTTGTATAGATAGTACAGATAGTGCAGACAATTTATTTAATTTGAATGTTAATTTAAGATTCTAATGTACCTAAATTATATGATGTAAATAACATTAATAAGTCAATTTCACGATGTTTGTTGTAAATTAATGAAAAATGTATTAATTACATTAATTGTTTTATTCGCTAAAAGTGTATTAGATTTTGTTAAACACCATTTAAGTACATTTTAGTAAATTTCACTATATTTATAATATTTTGTACACTGTATAATACACTGTAAATTGTATTCCTATTATATTACTACTGTTTGTATATAAATATATAACATACATAATATATTGTATTTTTACAATATTTAGATAATTGACATTTTACTAAAAGTTGTATTTCTTTGTTCTTGGTTTTAACATTAATAAGCAATTTTACTATGTTCATAATATTTATACATTTTGTATACTAAATCACTGTGAACCGCTGTTAATTAATGAAGACTGTATTAATGGTTGAAAACTCACTTTATTTTATTTGTATTGTGTTTATTTATATGTAAATTTCGCTGTACCTACTCACGATATTCGTAATATTTTGTACACTTTATATCACTGAACTACTTGATTAATTTATATTGTATTAATGGTTGAGAGATTGGTTTAGATTGGTTTAGATTACTAAATATATAAATCTTCACATATAATTATTATTGTATATTATAATTTTACATAAAATGATTTATATAATCGACATATTTGTATTAATTGTTTTACTCACTATTCACTAATAGAGTATAAGTTTTTTGTTAAACACCATTTAATAGTTGTATTTCAGTTGATTTCTATTGTGCTAATAATTGTGATTTTATTTTATTCAATTATTAGATTATTACTACTGATGTGTATATAAATTGCAATTCATTAAATTTAATTATATTTACATTGACAATATTTGTTTTGTATCTTTGTGCCACTGAAGAGTATTGGTTCTTAATTAAGTGAATATCATAAGAATAAATAATTGGTAAAAACATACAATTGACTTTAACGGTATAATCATGGTGCATTTGTTCAATGAGGATTTATTAAAATTCACACACATATCTTGGGTCAGGGAATGGATCCCCTCAAAAAGAGTAAATTACTTAATTAAATACTTTTTTTTGACAACAAATGATGTAAGCACAAATTTAACCGTAATAGTATGAATAACTAATAACGATTTAAAAAGCCATTCATACTGTACATTTCATACTGTATAATGCATTGATAGGTACTAGGTATATACATGATAAGATACTGCATATTATTATGTTATTTGCATTTTTATGGCAGTGTTCAAACGGCTGTTGTAGGTATTTTCTGTTTTAACACCATTTAATAGCTGTGTTCCTTTCTTCTTCGGTTCATTATAATAATATGTAATACAACATTCTGTATACACTACGACACTGCGAATTGCTGTTGATTATTTTTTTTCTTATTATAATTACAGTTTTTTACATATTAAAACACCATTGATGAAACTATTTTATTCACTAATAATTATAATATGATGTAGTGTGCTACTACATACTACGTCACCGAGAATTGATATAATTGATTTTGTCACTGGGTCAATTGCTGTGAATAGTAACTCTCGGATGAGACGGAAACACATATTATTTACTTTTTTTCTGTCAAACTTTGTCAAGTATCATTCAATATTATAGTGACCTGGTAGGACTGCTAATTTATTTATTTTAGTGGAGTTATGTCACTGTACACATTTCTGTTAACTATTTTTATGTCAAAACTTTTAAACAATATTTAATAGTTGTGTAAATTATATTCTATTATTAGTCAATAGTCATGACATACAATTGTTTTACTCATTGTAGTCTACTGATTCTAAAATCTTTTAGTGACGTCGTACTGATTGCGTATTTCTTTATTTGTTACACACTTTAGACATCCTACACCTCAGGTCATTAATTTCACTGACATCCTTAGAACCCTTATAACTATTATCTTATTTGACCCACACACCACACATATAATTTATGGTGTTGTAATAGTATGAACTATATGTATTGGTAACAAATATAAATTTAAAAAAACCATTCAGACCGTAAGCGCAGTACACACATAGTCATTTAAAAATATTGTGGGAAAGGAAATGGAAAATAAAATATAATTGTAAATAAAATAGTCATGTTTTGTAGTCATCAATTTATTGAACATCTGAAAAAAACATAAAGGACAAACGTAGAAAATTGTTTGTTGAGAAAAAATGTTCCTGTTAAAAACTTACTTCTCGCTCACTTCGCTTCTACTCTCGGTACCTGAAAATAATATGTTTGATTAGATTTATTAATTTCAAAAACTAAAGTATTTATATTATATCCTTACATCGTTTTGCCCCGTGATCTTGGGAGGAACTGATTTCCTGAAAATGAAGTTAAATTAGAATAAAATTATCAATATCAAACACCTAAATAAATGTATATAAATATATGCTTACGGCGTTTGGCGGTGGCGTACCGCACTCCTCGAAGTAGAGCTCCTGAAAATAATTTGTTTAATTAGATTTATCATTTTCGAAAACTTGAATATTTTTTTAAATTTTTCACTAATATAATATACTTACAACGCTTGACGGTGGCGAAGCAGGGCTCGGGGACCGTCGACGAGGGACCACCTGAAAATTATTCGTTTAATTAGATTTACATAGAAATGTAATTGGATATATTTTTAAAAATATTAATAAATCCTTACGTTCGACGTCTCTCGTGATGATGGGGAGCGGGATCTGGAGAGGGGCCTTCGATCGACATCGCCTCTGCCTCCTCCCAGCCGCCTTCCCACATCACGACGATCGTCGCTCTGTCGATGCCGACGGACCACCTGAAAATCATTCGTTTAGTTACATTTATCAATTTCAAAAACTTAAATATATAAATAGATCCTTACAGCGTTTTGTGGTGGCGAGCCGGTGCTCTCAACGTTGAGCTCCTGAAAATAATTTGTTTAATTAGATTTATCAATTTCGAAAACTTAAATATTTTTTTTCATTGTTTACTAATATAATATACTTACAACGCTGGACGGTGGCGACGCTGGCCTCGAGGACCGTCGACGAGGGACCACCTGAAAATTATTCGTTTAATTAGATTTACATAGAAATGTAATTGGATTTATTTTTAAAAATATTAATAAATCCTTACGTTCGACGTCGCTCTTGATGATGGGGAGCGGGATCTGGAGAGGGGCCTTCGATCGTCATCGCCTCTGCCTCCTCCCAGCCGCCTTCCCCCATCACGACGATCGTCGCGCTGTCGCTGCCGACGGACCTCCTGAAAATTATTCTTTAGTTAGACTTACATAGAAATGTAATTGGATTTTTTTTAAAAAATATTAATGAATCCTTACGTTTGATGATGCCCGTGATAATGGTGAGCGGGATCTGGAGAGGGGCCTTGGATGGTCATCTCCTCTGCCACCTCCCCGCCGCCTTCCACCATCACGACCACTGCCGCCGCCGCCACCACCGCCACCGCCCCTGCCACTGCCGACACCACCTCCCCGACGCCTTCTGCCACCACGACCACTACCGTTGCCGCCGCCGCTACCACCAACTACACCCCTGGGCTTGGCTACAATATATAAATTACAATTGTATACAATATAATAATAAGACTGTTATTAAGGAATATGTAAAGTAAACACTCACCGCAATCCCGGGAGAGGTGGCCCTCTCTTCCGCAATTGTAACATTCTGAAACGGGTAGATATTATTTTAATCGTTTCCAATTTTATACAATATATATATATTAACCAAATGTATGCTTACGTCGGGCGCGGTTTTCTGGCGGGCTTTGTTCGCTACTTTGGCCCATGTAAAACTGGCAGTTATTTAGGTTCTTGTACAGATTTTGGCTCATTCTAAAGTTAATAAATAAAAGTAAATTAAGTAAGTTGAAAAAAACAGTTGATTGGTCTGCATTATTAGGTTGGTGATATTATAAAATATTAAATTCGTTAAACAAAAAGCATGTGGTGCACACTAAAACTAAGTCACGGTTTTCTTCGCAAATGTATATTTTATAATAATATTATTTGATTAATGCAATCGTAGGTGAACGTGTAAAAACAAAAAAAAAATAGAAAAAATATTTAATTTGTTTCACAGAAACCATGTGTTACAAACAAAACTAAGGCTCGATTTTCTTCGCAAATTTATATATTATTATAATAAGATATTATTAATTCATAAATACGATCCGCGTTGGACGCGTTAAAAAACAATCCAATGTATCTTATTATACTCATTCTAAAAAAATAAAGAAAGTGTATACTAAAACTTTTATATTATTATAAATAATGTACCTCGTGTACCTACGCTTGGCAATTGCCGCTAATGTTTTATACGTTGTTACTCATTCTGAAGTTGACAAATTAAAACCAATAAAGAAAGTGTATAGTAAAACGAACTTTTAAGTGATCTGTCGGTATTATTATAATATGTTGGTGATATTATAAAATATTAAATTCGTTAAACAAAAAGCATGTGGTGCACACTAAAACTAAGTCACGGTTTTCTTCGCAAATGTATATTTTATAATAATATTATTTGATTAATGCAATCGTAGGTGAACGTGTTAAAAACAAAAAAAAAATAGAAAAAATATTGTTTCACAGAAACCATGTGTTACAGACAAAACTAAGGCTCGATTTTCTTCGCAAATTTATATATTATTATAATAAGATATTATTCATTCATAAATACGATCCGCGTTGGACGCGTTAAAAAACAATCCAATGTTTCTTATTATACTCATTCTAAAGAAATAAAGAAAATGTATAGTAATACTTTTATATTATTATAAATAATGTACCTCGTGTACCTATAACGCTTGGCAATTGCCGCTAATGTTCTATGCATTGTTAATCATTCTAAAGTTGATGAATAAAAAGCAATAAAGAAAGTGTATAGGAAAACGAAACTTTAAGTGATCTGTCGGTATTATTATATGCTGATGGTATGATAAAATATTAAATTCGTGAATCGGAAAGCATGTGTTACATTATATTAATTGATATATTACCTACGATCTGCGGTGTAAAAAAGGTTTTTAAAAAGCCACCAATTAAATTAATAATACAATGTATACTCACATGTTTCTGGTTCAGACGGTTTGAATGAAATGATTTTAAAGTCGGAAGTCGGCGCAGTCCTTGGTCTTAGAACGGCGACAATAACAAGAGTCAAGGCAGGTAACCCATGCGGGAAACGATATCGCACGGCCGATTAATTAATTTATTGTATTGACAAATTAATTATCTTATAGTTTTATATTATTCATTCGAACACGGCATTAAACCTTACACTTTTGGCCATCGTTCTTATTTCATTTTTGCAAATTTTTTTCATATGTTCATAATAATGCCTTAGGACCATCACTCGATTTTATTGATACACACGCAAAAATGGTTTTCAAACATTCCCGCCTTCGACAGAATACCGCCACACATGTAGGCCTTATCACCGACCGTTTATCGTCTATCCACTCGGCGGTATCAGCGGATAACTTCCCGCCTATTATGTGATACGAGAGATATTGGGTCTGACATCATGTCGGTGCGCGGAAACGTTTCCGTGTTTTTCGGAGGACCATTGGGAAACGAAATCCCAATCAGCTGACCGAGTTTCGCTTCTAAATCGCTCTACTTCTAAAACTATTAAACGTGGCCGCCCGACTTGCTAGACACTCAACAAATCACGGGGAATATATTACGTTTAGCACGGGCGCCCGAAATGTTATTATTTATATATATTTGATTTACGTCATTTGGCGTTTTCATGCCTTGACCCGGACGTCGCACTATCCGACGAAGTCAGATTGCCTACCAGGGTTACTACGTCCAACGTCGAGGAAGCTGACTGACCTGCTAGACACCAAGACATATACCATTTATTTTGCACGTGACCCCCGCTAGACCCCAAATACTATTATTTTGCGTTTTCGGTAACAGTAATGAACGTCGTCCGCGATTCGACGCAGTCGGATGCATACGTGATGTCGTGAACCGGCCGTCGCACATTGTCCGCTATCCGTCCAAGTCGGATAGCCTACTCCTATTATTATAGCGAATGTCATTCGAGGTGACTGACCTGCTAGACACCATAAAAAATAAGGCGGCTATATGATTTGCATGGACGTCCGAAATTTTTTAAATACTTTTCAAGTATTTTATTACTTTTTTTGCTTTTTCGGTAACAGTAATGAACGTCGTCCGCGATTCGACGCAGTCGGATTGCATACGTGATGACGTTCCCCAGCCGTCGAGTATTGTCGGATTGCCTTCCAGGGTGACTACGACCAAAGTCGAGGAAGGTGACTGACCCGCTAGACCCCAAATACTATTACTACGGCGAACGTCATTCGAGGTGACTGACCTGCTAGACACCCACAAAAATACAACGACGATTTATATTTTTTTTTCGGAATTTTGAATTTCCGGCGGCAATAAAGAACGTTATCGTCGAACGTTGTTGCTTACCGGGGGGCTACCACGTCGAACCACGGTGGACCTAACCTTATCAGAGTTCCTTATCACACACCGATCAGCTCGAGACTGACGACCAGACCAACAGACCACTGCAGCTTCCGAAATCGAAAACACTCATGACCGACACCCGGGGGTCTGGGGGTATCCCCCAGCGACGCTCGGAGAGCTAGTCTCTATACTATAAAGCATGAACACGTGTGGCGCCGCCTATGCGTTAAATCTCAACTGCTATAGACGAGAATGGAGGGAAATCGCGTTATCACTCCTCCTTATCGCTTTTTTAAGTCCAGCCAGAAGACCCCCTACGGTCCCCACGGTTTTTCGGCCGTAACTCCCCAAAGGTTGCTCCTAGAGTTCCGGGAAAAAAATTTTGCCCCCTTGACGCAACCATAGCGGCTCTCGAGGGCGCCGACCAGCCCAAGCAAACCAGGACCCCCCATCCCCCCCAGGGGAGGAGTTCGGGTCCCCCGATAGGGACAGTAAAATCCGCACCGCCACACCGATAGGGACAGTAAAGGAACGAATGGCGGTTATCACTCCTCCTTTTCGCGGTTTTTACCGTTTTTCACGATTTTTTTTCAAAATGTTCGAGTTTTACCCCCCTCGGGGGGACCGGAAGTTCCCGTTCGGACCTTATTCGCGTTACTCGGTAAATTTATAGTCGGCGCGCCGCCCTACTTTTGGCCCGGCGGGCCCGCGGGGGCGGATGTCGAGTGCCAACGAAGCGGCGCGCGTTTTATTGCCGTTTTTTTCGAAAATTCAAGTTTTAGGCGTTTTAGGGCGTATCGACCTCCCCGTATGGATCTTATTCGCGTTCCCCGCTAAATTTGTAATCGGCGCGCGGCCCTTCTTTTTTATAATCCAGTCCCCCGTCGGACCAGTCGATCGCAGAGAGCGCGGCGTCGTCGCGATTTCGACGGTTTTTCCGACTTTTTCGACTAGAGTCGCGTTTAGCACCTCTACGAGACGTCCGACCTCCCCGTCGGAGACGTATTCGCGTTCCCCACTAAATTTATAGCCGGCGCGCGGCCCTACTTTTTCAAAAGCGAGCCCCGGGGAGAAGCGGCGTCGCGGAAACGAGAGTAGGTACTGATTACGTATCGCTATATACAGGCATAAATACATGCGTCTCGAGGTTCGATTTTTTTCGCAAATCTGGCGTTTTATACGTCAGAGGGCGGCGGATTCGAAGGTCCTCTCGCCGAAGCGGTCGGATCGCCCGCTCAAACGCCTTTTGACGGCCGTCCAAACGGCGTTCGCCTTTCGCGTGCACGGCGACGTGGCTTAAGAGTCATACATTTGACTCTTAATTTCATCTCAGTAGGTGGCTAGGTTGGTTAGGCGTTAGGACAAGTTACTCGAGGGTCATGGTTTCGAACCCGACCGCCGGGATTTTCGATAATTTGAGGCGCCCGTGATAAATCTGAATTTTTTTTTCACTTTTTTTTTCGTCGTTTCGCTATCACTTCCGGCTTATCGTATTTAACGAAAATGTTCGTTTTTTTTTTTAAATTCGAATTTTGCCGCCTCTACTGACTTCAGATTTCTCCGTCGAAGACTTATTCGAGTTCCCCGTCAAAGCAGTCCTTGATACTATTTATTACTATACACGGGCGTGAATATGTGCGTCGAAAACTTCGATTTTCTTTTTTTTGCAGTTTTTTTCAAAAATTCGAGTTTTAGCCCGTTTCGGTCGTATCGCCCTCCCCGTTTGGATCTTATTCGCGTTCCCCGCTAAATTTTTTCGAAATTTTTCGAGTTTTTCGAGTTTTACCCCCTCGGGGGGCCCGGGGTCTCCCCGCTGTGACCTTATTCGCGTTCCCCGCTAGATTTACAGGCCGCGCGCGGCCGTATTTTCTTCCCGGCTGGCCCGCGGCGGCCGATCTCGCGCGCGATACGAGCGCCGCGGTCGCGCGCGTTTTTCGCCGTGTTTTTCGAAATATCGAGTTTTACCCCCCTCGGGGGCCCCGGGCGTCCCCGTTTGCGTTATATTCGCGCTCCTCGCTATATTTGTAGCCGGCGCGCTATCCTACTTTTTCAAAAATGAGTCCCCTCATCCGACTAGACGGTCGCCGACGCCGCGGCGTCGTCCCGATTTCGACGGTTTTTCCGACTTTTTCCAACAGAGTCGCGTTTCGCTTTGTTTGTAGACTTTTCACCTCCCCGCCGAAGACGTATTCGAGTTCCCCGCTAAATTTATAGCCGGCCCGCAGTCCTACTTTTTCAAAAACGAGTCCCGGGGAGGAGCGGCGACGCGCAAACGATAGTAGGTACCGAGTGGGTACGTCGTGTGTGTGCTATATACAGGCATAAATACATGCGTCTCGACGTCCGATTTTTTTCGCGAATCCCACCGAATCTCGAATTTTACCCCCCTCGGGGGCCTCGGGTCTCCCCGTTTGCGTCTTATTCGCATTCCTCGCTAAATTTGTAGTCGGCGAGCTGTCCTACTTTTTCAAAAACGAGTCCCGGGGAGGAGCGGCGTCGCGGAAACGAGAGTAGGTACCGAGTAGGTACATTTTGGGTATCGCTAAATACAGGCATAAATACATGCGTCCCGACGATCGATTTTTTTCGCGAATCTCACCGAATCGAACTTCCGAAGCCGGTCGAGACGAGTCCCCTCATCCGACTAGACGGTCGGCGACGCCGCGGCGTCGTCACGATTTCGACGGTTTTTCCGACTTTTTCCAACAGAGTCGCGTTTCGCTTCGTTTGTAGACTTTTCACCTCCCCGCCGAAGACGTATTCGAGTTCCCCGCTAAATTTATAGCCGGCCCGCAGTCCTACTTTTTCAAAAACGAGTCCCGGGGAGGAGCGGCGACGCGCAAACGAGAGTAGGTACCGAGTGGGTACGTCGTGTGTGTGCTATATACAGGCATAAATACATGCGTCCCGACGATCGATTTTTTTCGCGAATCTCACCGAATCGAACTTCCGAAGCCGGTCGAGACGGTCGTCCCCTTACCGACGCGTTCGACCCCCCCGCTTGGACGCCGCTTTCCAGTTTCGGGTGCACGGCGACGCGGCTTAATAGTCATAGATTTGACACGATATTTCATCTGAGTAGGTAGTCGATAGGTTAGGGCGCTAGGACATGTAACTAGGAGTCGTGGGTCCGATACCGTCCCCCGGCGATATCGAAGATTTGCGGCGGCCGTGATAATCTTGAGTTTTTTTTCGCGTTTTTTTTTTCGTCTTTTCTCCTTCAGTTCCGTATTATCATATTTAAATAGTCCCCCCTCATAGACGGGGTACTTTTGACCCCCTCACCAATCAAATTTTTTTTGGTCGAGCATAACTTAGCCGGGGATCGTCGTAGCCGTATTTTGTAAACGGCTATGGGTTGTGGGTGACCACGTGCAGGTCGAAACGGGCGCGCTTCGCGTCGACAAAGTTCCATCCCCCCGCATTCACTCCATCAAACCCCGCGGCCCACTCGCATAATGTCGCGTATATTAACGGGCATATTATGTAGACAGTATCGTATAGTTTAGTCAAATCATTATACAATTTACCTGCCAGAATTTAATTAAATACATTAAGTTATATTTTGTTTATTGATATACCTACATAATTTGACTCACCTAAAAACTGTAATACATTAAGTACCTACTACATAGTATATTATATACCATTGGAGTACCTGTGCCCTACTACTTTATTTACTAATTTTATTTCACTATCAATTCATCTACTTACTATATAGGTACCAATAATATGTTAACTGAAATAATTTTTATAATATTATGTGTAGGTACTTTATTTATATTTTTGGCCCAATGAACGAAAATGTATACTAATATCACTATTAATTCATGTACATACATATAATATGCTTAAATTATATAACTATACTATTATGTATATACATAGGTACATCTATAAAATACATTAGTCATATTATGTAGGTACATAATATATATATCAATTTATTATTCATAAATTATTACATTTGATATTAAATAAATATACGTGATAGACCATAGACCTATATTATATTGAGTAATATCAAATTATGTCATATCATTATACAATTGAACCATCAGAGTATTATATACTATTTGAAAAATATAGGTGCGTTGTTCATGGTAAATGTGTCAAGTATTAACTAAATACTTATTATAAATAAATATTTATTAAATACTTATAGTATAGTCATATGATATGACTAAATTCATATAATTCATATTTTTAATATCACCTAAAAATTTAGTACCTACTACATAGTATATTATATATATATATATATATATATATATATTTATAATTTGTTATTATATACTTAGAAGTGAAATCCTCTGTTTCCAATACTTAGTTACTCTCTATTAGTCCATCAATGTTATGTACCTACTCATGGAGTACTAACCTATGACCAACTACCTTATTTACCAATTTCACTGTTACTTTTTCTAATTAAATTTTTACATATTACAATATGCCCAGTTCATATATTATAACACTATACCGTTTAACACACAATGCAAACTATTAGAAAAAGACATATTTTATATACCAACCAATACCAACCAATACCAATGATATAATTAATAGTAAATAGTACTTCATTTAAACTTTTAGACCAATGGACCAAAATATGTACTGATTTCACTTTGTACATACATAATATTATGCTTAAATTATATAAATATATCATTAGGTATAAACATACATCTATATAATAAATAGTACATAATGTATATATATATCAATTTGTTATTCATATAATTTATTAATATGAAATTCATAATTAAATTATTATACACTATAGACCTACCTATATTTTGAGCAATAACAAATTATGTCAAATACAATTTAACTATCAGAGTATTATATACTATCTGCAGCAGTATTTGTATCGTACCTCAACCAAACTGTGATATATTAAGTAGGTACCTACTACAAAGTATACATGTACCTAGGTTAGTAGTTATATTGTACTTGCACTATTGTTTATTGAAGTATAAAGGAAACATATATGTGCGTTGGATAAAATCAAGTGTAAATTAACTATTTATTATTATTATTTATTAAATAGTTTAATAAGTATAGTAATATTTAAACACGTTAAGTTATATATTAAATATCTACTACATCAAACGATCAAACCTATCCATATAAATAATATCAAAGAGAGTAGTTAGGTATATTATAATAATTGTACAATTTAACTACCAGAATTTAATCATTTCAATTAGATCTATTAGTTTATAAATATTATATCAAATAGTATTTATAATCTGTAGCAGTGTTAACTAAATATTTATTATTATTATTATTTATTAAATAGTTATAGCATAGTCATATAATTTAATTAAACACATTAGATTATATTTTTAATATACATAATTTGACTCACCTAAAAACTGTAATATATTAAGTACCTACTACATAGTATAATATATATATATTTTTATAAAATGTTATTATATAAATATATCAATAGGTATAAAGATACATGTATATAATAAATAGCACATAATATATATAAATATATATATCAATATGTTATTCATAATATTACCAACAACTCAACCTCAACCAAACTGTGATATATTACATAGGTACCTACGACAAAGCATACATGTAAGTTAGTTATTATTATCGCGTCGAATCGCGGACGGCGCTCATAACTGTCACCGAAAAATTTGAGAGGGGGTCAAAAGTACCCCGACTATGGGGGGACTATTTAGAGGGTCTTAAAACGTAAATTTTGGTGGTAAAACGGGGGACCCAAGTCGAAACGTGACAGAGATATACTTAAATTAAAAAAAGGAGGGGGGGGGTAATTTTTGATATGGTATGCACGTGGTCACCCACAACCCATAGCCGTTTACAAAATACGGCTACGACGATCCCCGGCTAAGTTATGCTCGACCAAAAAAAATTTGATTGGTGAGGGGGTCAAAAGTACCCCGTCTATGAGGGGGGACTATTTAAATATGATAATACGGAACTGAAGGAGAAAAGACGAAAAAAAAAACGCGAAAAAAAACTCAAGATTATCACGGCCGCCGCAAATCTTCGATATCGCCGGGGGACGGTATCGGACCCACGACTCCTAGTTACATGTCCTAGCGCCCTAACCTATCGACTACCTACTCAGATGAAATATCGTGTCAAATCTATGACTATTAAGCCGCGTCGCCGTGCACCCGAAACTGGAAAGCGGCGTCCAAGCGGGGGGGTCGAACGCGTCGGTAAGGGGACGACCGTCTCGACCGGCTTCGGAAGTTCGATTCGGTGAGATTCGCGAAAAAAATCGATCGTCGGGACGCATGTATTTATGCCTGTATATAGCACACACACGACGTACCCACTCGGTACCTACTCTCGTTTGCGCGTCGCCGCTCCTCCCCGGGACTCGTTTTTGAAAAAGTAGGACTGCGGGCCGGCTATAAATTTAGCGGGGAACTCGAATACGTCTTCGGCGGGGAGGTGAAAAGTCTACAAACGAAGCGAAACGCGACTCTGTTGGAAAAAGTCGGAAAAACCGTCGAAATCGTGACGACGCCGCGGCGTCGCCGACCGTCTAGTCGGATGAGGGGACTCGTCTCGACCGGCTTCGGAAGTTCGATTCGGTGAGATTCGCGAAAAAAATCGATCGTCGGGACGCATGTATTTATGCCTGTATTTAGCGATACCCAAAATGTACCTACTCGGTACCTACTCTCGTTTCCGCGACGCCGCTCCTCCCCGGGACTCGTTTTTGAAAAAGTAGGACAGCTCGCCGACTACAAATTTAGCGAGGAATGCGAATAAGACGCAAACGGGGAGACCCGAGGCCCCCGAGGGGGGTAAAATTCGAGATTCGGTGGGATTCGCGAAAAAAATCGGACGTCGAGACGCATGTATTTATGCCTGTATATAGCACACACACGACGTACCCACTCGGTACCTACTATCGTTTGCGCGTCGCCGCTCCTCCCCGGGACTCGTTTTTGAAAAAGTAGGACTGCGGGCCGGCTATAAATTTAGCGGGGAACTCGAATACGTCTTCGGCGGGGAGGTGAAAAGTCTACAAACAAAGCGAAACGCGACTCTGTTGGAAAAAGTCGGAAAAACCGTCGAAATCGGGACGACGCCGCGGCGTCGGCGACCGTCTAGTCGGATGAGGGGACTCATTTTTGAAAAAGTAGGATAGCGCGCCGGCTACAAATATAGCGAGGAGCGCGAATATAACGCAAACGGGGACGCCCGGGGCCCCCGAGGGGGGTAAAACTCGATATTTCGAAAAACACGGCGAAAAACGCGCGCGACCGCGGCGCTCGTATCGCGCGCGAGATCGGCCGCCGCGGGCCAGCCGGGAAGAAAATACGGCCGCGCGCGGCCTGTAAATCTAGCGGGGAACGCGAATAAGGTCACAGCGGGGAGACCCCGGGCCCCCCGAGGGGGTAAAACTCGAAAAACTCGAAAAATTTCGAAAAAATTTAGCGGGGAACGCGAATAAGATCCAAACGGGGAGGGCGATACGACCGAAACGGGCTAAAACTCGAATTTTTGAAAAAAACTGCAAAAAAAAGAAAATCGAAGTTTTCGACGCACATATTCACGCCCGTGTATAGTAATAAATAGTATCAAGGACTGCTTTGACGGGGAACTCGAATAAGTCTTCGACGGAGAAATCTGAAGTCAGTAGAGGCGGCAAAATTCGAATTTAAAAAAAAAAACGAACATTTTCGTTAAATACGATAAGCCGGAAGTGATAGCGAAACGACGAAAAAAAAAGTGAAAAAAAAATTCAGATTTATCACGGGCGCCTCAAATTATCGAAAATCCCGGCGGTCGGGTTCGAAACCATGACCCTCGAGTAACTTGTCCTAACGCCTAACCAACCTAGCCACCTACTGAGATGAAATTAAGAGTCAAATGTATGACTCTTAAGCCACGTCGCCGTGCACGCGAAAGGCGAACGCCGTTTGGACGGCCGTCAAAAGGCGTTTGAGCGGGCGATCCGACCGCTTCGGCGAGAGGACCTTCGAATCCGCCGCCCTCTGACGTATAAAACGCCAGATTTGCGAAAAAAATCGAACCTCGAGACGCATGTATTTATGCCTGTATATAGCGATACGTAATCAGTACCTACTCTCGTTTCCGCGACGCCGCTTCTCCCCGGGGCTCGCTTTTGAAAAAGTAGGGCCGCGCGCCGGCTATAAATTTAGTGGGGAACGCGAATACGTCTCCGACGGGGAGGTCGGACGTCTCGTAGAGGTGCTAAACGCGACTCTAGTCGAAAAAGTCGGAAAAACCGTCGAAATCGCGACGACGCCGCGCTCTCTGCGATCGACTGGTCCGACGGGGGACTGGATTATAAAAAAGAAGGGCCGCGCGCCGATTACAAATTTAGCGGGGAACGCGAATAAGATCCATACGGGGAGGTCGATACGCCCTAAAACGCCTAAAACTTGAATTTTCGAAAAAAACGGCAATAAAACGCGCGCCGCTTCGTTGGCACTCGACATCCGCCCCCGCGGGCCCGCCGGGCCAAAAGTAGGGCGGCGCGCCGACTATAAATTTACCGAGTAACGCGAATAAGGTCCGAACGGGAACTTCCGGTCCCCCCGAGGGGGGTAAAACTCGAACATTTTGAAAAAAAATCGTGAAAAACGGTAAAAACCGCGAAAAGGAGGAGTGATAACCGCCATTCGTTCCTTTACTGTCCCTATCGGTGTGGCGGTGCGGATTTTACTGTCCCTATCGGGGGACCCGAACTCCTCCCCTGGGGGGGATGGGGGGTCCTGGTTTGCTTGGGCTGGTCGGCGCCCTCGAGAGCCGCTATGGTTGCGTCAAGGGGGCAAAATTTTTTTCCCGGAACTCTAGGAGCAACCTTTGGGGAGTTACGGCCGAAAAACCGTGGGGACCGTAGGGGGTCTTCTGGCTGGACTTAAAAAAGCGATAAGGAGGAGTGATAACGCGATTTCCCTCCATTCTCGTCTATAGCAGTTGAGATTTAACGCATAGGCGGCGCCACACGTGTTCATGCTTTATAGTATAGAGACTAGCTCTCCGAGCGTCGCTGGGGGATACCCCCAGACCCCCGGGTGTCGGTCATGAGTGTTTTCGATTTCGGAAGCTGCAGTGGTCTGTTGGTCTGGTCGTCAGTCTCGAGCTGATCGGTGTGTGATAAGGAACTCTGATAAGGTTAGGTCCACCGTGGTTCGACGTGGTAGCCCCCCGGTAAGCAACAACGTTCGACGATAACGTTCTTTATTGCCGCCGGAAATTCAAAATTCCGAAAAAAAAATATAAATCGTCGTTGTATTTTTGTGGGTGTCTAGCAGGTCAGTCACCTCGAATGACGTTCGCCGTAGTAATAGTATTTGGGGTCTAGCGGGTCAGTCACCTTCCTCGACTTTGGTCGTAGTCACCCTGGAAGGCAATCCGACAATACTCGACGGCTGGGGAACGTCATCACGTATGCAATCCGACTGCGTCGAATCGCGGACGACGTTCATTACTGTTACCGAAAAAGCAAAAAAAGTAATAAAATACTTGAAAAGTATTTAAAAAATTTCGGACGTCCATGCAAATCATATAGCCGCCTTATTTTTTATGGTGTCTAGCAGGTCAGTCACCTCGAATGACATTCGCTATAATAATAGGAGTAGGCTATCTTAATGATTTAAAATAGTATCACAACCATACCAACTATTATTATTATTATTATCTATGAAACCCTTATAGTAAATTCTAAGTAGATGTTTTATTGTTACCTATTCTGTGTGACTCTCTAAGGGCCCGTATTACAATAGTTGAACTCCGGTTAAACCACCGAATTCGGCCGGTAAAATCAGTGGCTCAAGCGTAACCGAGGTTTAAACTATGATTGTAAAACGGGCCCTAAGCTTACTACACCCACACACACACACACATATTTATAATATACATTTTTATATTATATTGTGTTAATAAACATAATAATAATAATATATTCATTTAGCAACGAAAAGTTTAAGTTATAGATAATAGATGAATAATGACAGACAAGTTTCCTGTAAAATCAGAAAAACTGAGTTGATATTATAATAATTGTTATAAAGAGAATGTGTTCATAATTATAAAATAGAAAATATTTAAAAGATAGTTAAACGAAATAGTAAACTTCAAAAACGGGTTGAATACAATAGAAAATGTTTCAATAGCTGTTTCTTATAGCTTATAGCTTATTCCTACCAAGTTAAATGCACTGAATGATATTTACATACCATTATATTACCTACATTAAAATTTTGGTTATATAATACATTTACAAAAACCTATTTTCTATTGGTTAATACTTATTTGTTATTTAAGATACCTAAGGTATAATACATGCAATTCCTAAACCTTAGAGTCAATACTCAATTATATAACATTAAATATGACATAGGGTTCGGATGTTTATGACTTATGATATTCGTGTAACTTTGAAGTAAAACTATCTTGGGATACATTCAATAATAATTTTATACTTATTTTTACCTATTGAATATGATTCTCTACGCTTTTACACCTACCCATAAGGCACACAAATATTTAAAATAAATTTATTTAGTATAGATTATACTCTCACTGCTACCAATAAACAGTTTAATGGTTTTAAATTTTACTTTACTGTTATTACACATACAATTATTTCTAATAATATAGAGATAAATGCACTGAATATACTATTAATATACTATTAGGTTACATACCTACATTATATTTTAGTTTACAAATCCTTAACTCCAAATACACCAATTACCATATCCTTTGTAATTACAATTCACAATTATTTGTACACATCATGGAGTTTGATAAACATAAATATATAAATGTCTATATTTGTTTCAGGAACATGCGTCAGGTGTGGCTGGCGGAAAGAGCCCTAGCCGATCCCGCAGCTGTGCCACCCAGACCAGTCAGGATGCATTTCGTCGAAGATGCGGCCCGGGATAGGGGCCGAAACAACCTGCCTACCGCAAATGAAGTTGCGGCCGTGTTCGTAGGTGAAGGTGGTCTTCCTCCCAGACACATCAATCTGGTCATCTACGACACCAATCCAATCGACCAACAACGGAGGACCCAATTCATACCAGCGGGTTAGTTAATAAATATTGAACACTTACAATATTTACTATACACTAGGATTGAAATACTTCCTTTTCGAGTCTAACTGCTACCAACGAAGAGTTAAATTACACCCCATCATATAGCTTTACTACATTATACATTTTAGCCTTTTTTTTTAAATTTATATACTCAATAACCAATACGTTAGGTCAACGCCGACTTCAACCCTTCCACTTGTGCAGTAATACTTATTACATTAGCAGTTTGAGTTTGTTGGGTGATAAAACAAAAGTCATTACATTATAATACATTTCCAATCAATTTTCCTCCTGAATAAATTATTTTCATAGTGATAGTATGACAATAAGTTACATTACTTCAATGCTTAATTCACTGTTCTCTTATTTCATAATAACAATATCTAACATCACTTAGAATTATGAACACTTGGTATAGAAATTAGCCGAGTTCATATTTTAGATTATTTTATAAATTACCTTTCTTTTGCGGTTCTAAAAAACATCATGTACTTGCTATACACACAATAAATAAATAACTCACAGTTAAATTACATCCCGTGGTTTTAATATTTTACACAGTAAATATCCGACCACACATACATTATGGACATTCTTTTGAAATTTAATTAGTTATTCACTAATTAATTAGGGAAAAACCAACATATATAATAACACTTATTAAATTAACAGTGTACATTCATTGTGTTTGTGTAAAACAAGCCATTATACATTATTACACATTGAATACAGCGTGGATCGACATAATACCTATTACATGTCTCATCAATTTTTCCTCCTAAATAAATTATTTTCATAATTTTGTAGTGATAGTGTTACAATAATAACATTAATCAAATCTAAAGTTACATTACTTCAGTCTTTTGTGCTCTTATTTCATAATTTGACCGACACCACTTTTACAGACATACACTATTAACATATTTTGTTGTTCTACAAAACATTATGTAGGTACTTGCTATACACACACAATAGATATAAATAACTACTAAACGTATCTCCATAAAGTAACTCTCAGCTACTACAGACCTTTGGTTTAACTTAAAATTCATTATATTTCTCAAGGGTCGTGTCACTCGGATCCCATGTTGTATCCGCTGTTTTTTCCGTACGGCGAGGCCGGTTGGCATAACGGGATGTTGCAAGAGGGCCCTCGACGAAACAATGTCCGCAGTCGAAACACTATAAGAGAGTTCGCGTGCTACCGTTTGGGCATTCGATATGAGGGAAACAACGACACGAGGCACCTACTGTTCAGCTCAATACATCAAGGCCGGTCCTTGTTGCACATGTTTGTGTGCGACCAATACGTTCAGATGGAAACCAACAATCTGAACTACATACGTAAGAATCAGAGGGATCTCCTTACCGAGGCGTATCAAGGGCTCGTGGACCATGTAAACCAACACCTCAACCAACGTAATGTGGTCACGAAAAGCGTGAACCCGAGGGCGCCCCCTATGCGTTAAATCCGAACTGCTATAGTGAACAATGGCGGGAAATCGCGTCGGCGGAGCCGTCGCCGCGTTATCACTCCTCCTTATCGCTTTTCGCGGTTTAGACCGTCTTTCTTCGTCAAAATTTTCGAGTTTTACCCCCCTCGGAGGCCTCAGGCGGCCCCGTTCGGACCTTATTCGCGTTCCCCGGTAAATTTATAGTCGGCGCGAGGCCCTACTTTTAGCCCGGCGGGCCCGCGGCGACGGAAGTCGCGTGCGATACGAGCGCCGCCGTCGCGCGCGTTTTTTGCCGTTTTTTTTCGAAAATTCGAGTTTTAGGCGTTTTATTGCGTATCGACCTCCCCGTTTGGATATTATTCGCGTTCCCCGCTGAATTTATAGTCGGCGCGCCGCCCTACTTTTTCGCAGACGAGTCCCCCGGCTTACGAGTCGATCGCCAAGAGCGCCGCGTCATCGCCGCTTCGACGGTTTTCCCGACTTTTTCGACTGGAGTCGCGTTCGGCGCCTTCACGAGACGTCTGACCTCACCGTCGGAGACGTATTCGCGTTCCCAGCTACATTTATAGTCGACGCGTGGCACTACTTTTTCAAAAACGAGTCCAGGGGAGGTTAAACGTGAGTAGGTACCGTGTATGTATCGCTATATACAGGCATAAATACATGCGTCGCGTTGTTTTTTGCGGAGCCGTTGTTGCGTTATCACTCCTCCTTATCACTTTTCACGATTTTTTTTCAGGGCCTCGGGCGGCCCCGTTTGGACCTTATTCGCATTCTTCGCTAAATTTACTATTATAAGTCCGCCGTACTTTTTTCTCTGCGGGCCCTCCTCGGCGGATATCACGTGCGAACCGAGCGCCGCCGTCGCCCTCGCTTTTTGCCGTTTTTTTCGAAAATTCGAGTTTTAGGCATTTTAGGGCGTATCGACCTCCCCGTTTGGATCTTATTCGCGTTCCCCGCTAAATTTATAGCCGGCGCGCTGCCCTACTTTTTCAAAAACGAGTCCCGGGGAGGACCGGCGTCACTTAAACGAGAGTAGGTACCGATTGGGTATCGAGTAGGTACCGCTATATACAGGCATAAATACGTGCGTCTCGAGGTTCGATTTTTTTCGCAAAGCTCGGGTATTATACGTCCGAGGGTGGCGGAGCCGGTCGTCTTCTCGCCTACGCGGTCGGATCGCCCGCTCAAACGCCCTTTGCCGGCTGTCTAGACGGCGTTCGCTTTTCGCGAGCACGGCGACGCGGCTTAAGAGTCATACATTTGACTCAGAATTTCATCTCAGTAGGTGGCTAGGTTGGTTAGGCGTTAGAATAGGTGACTCGATGGTTGTGGATTCGAACCCGCCGCCCGAAAATCTATAATTTGCGGCGGCTGTGATAAATGGAATTTTTTTTTCGCGTTTTTTTTTTTCGTCACATTAATTATTTTTAACGAAAGTGTTGTGATTTTTTTCAAAATTCGCGTTATTATATTAAATATATCGGTATTTATATATATTATAAATCGTTTAACTATATTTATTTTGAAAAAAAATATTAATATATAATAAATTAATATATTAAATAATAATAATAATTAGCATTTAATTAATACTTGATTTTACCGTGACCAACGCACCTATATGTTTCTTTTATAAATACAATATAACATAACTAACCTATATGACATATATTGTAGTACCTACTTGATATATTACGGTTTTTAAGTGATTCCGATTTGGTTAAATATTGTTTAATACGATATTAATAAACTAATAGATCTAAAAGAACTGTTTAAACTCTGGCAGTTAAGTAGTACGACTATATTATGACTGCTCTTTTTGCCGTTTTTTTCGAAAATTCCTTTTTCACAGACGAGTCTTGGGAAAGAGCGGCGTCGTGGAAAAGGGAGTAGGTACCGTGTAAGTATCGCTATATACAACAATAAATACATGCGTCGCGTCGTTTTTTCCGTTTTTTTCTAAAATTCGTTTCTTGGCCCGTTTTAGTGGTATTACCCTTCCTGTTTGGATGTTAATGGCGTTCCCCGCTAAATTTATAAGCCGCCCGCTTCAGTACTTTGCTCGAGTCGAGTTCCGCGGAGGAGATCGGGCAGCGGACAGTGTTGTTATTACTATAAACGGAAATGAAAATATGCGACGAAAAGTTCGATTTTTTGATTCAAGAAACTGCGTTATTATATTATATTTTACTGCTTACACGATCTACCCACAGAGTCGGTCTGTAGGTACCTGGTACATGCATAATATAATATATAAATGTATATTTATCAAGAGTTGATACACGGTGGCTGGGTTGGTTTAGTTAAATTATATACTTAATAAAATATTATCCCAGCTCGAGTCGACGATGGTTGACACAGAAACAATATTATAAAATAATTATATATTATTATTAATTTGAGTATACAATAGGTAGGTTTAATCAATAAATAGATAATTGATGAATAACAATATTTAGATAATTGACAACCACAGCTATTGCTTTTATTATCTACATTTGTGAGCAACGCACCTAAATCGTTTGACATGGGCTCGATTAAATATAAATATATAATATACTATATAGTAGGTACTTGATACAGCAATTACAGTTTTTAGGTCAGTAAGATTTGGTTTGATTATAATACTGCTACAGATACAAATAATAGTTAATACTTTATTAATAAACAAAATAGAACTTTATGTAAGTACCTCTTTATTTTAAGTCTGGCAATTAGATTGTATAATGATATGACTATATACTATTTGATATAACTTATATAGATAGGTTTAAATATGAGTATTGTATGAAATAAACTATTTGTTATTATAACTATGGTTATTTTATACTTACATGAATAGACAATAGTAATATAACTAACCTACATGTAGGTATACCTAGGTACTACTTAATATATTACAGTTTTTAGGTGAGTCAAATTATGTATATTAATAAACAATAAAAATTACTAACTATATTATGTATTTAATTAAATTCTGGCAGTTAAATTGTATAATGATATGACATAATTAGATATTACTCAAAATATAGGTAGGGCTATCATGTATATTGACATGAGTTTCAGATCAATAAAACAAATACATAATTAATAAATGATGAATAACAAATTGATACTATATATTATGTACTTACATATGACTTATTTATTATAATATAGATGTATTATTACTATTAATTCTCATAATTAAATAAATATACAAGGTAGGTACAACTATATATTATGTAAGTAATATCAAATAGACAATAGTATAGAAAATATTATACAAATATTAACTTTACTTAAATATATAAAGATATTTTTATTTATTAATATAATAATATATATTATATAGAAACTGTAGCAGTATTTGTATGCTACATTAAATTATTAATTATCAAAATAAGAAAGTGGCTATTTGATTACCTCAACTAATCAACTCACCTGACAACTGTAATATTATATTGATATGTATGCATTTATTAGTTCTTAACAGGGACTGGAACCGTACCGAAATTGACCGGTATTGGACTGAAACCGGACCGGAACAATTAAATACATTGTTTTAAGAAAAGAAACCGAAATCTATATTTTGTTGTAGAGGTTTTTCCGGTTTTTTTTTTGTTAAAATCCAATAGATATTTCATCTGTGGTGTAAGTAGGTAATAACTAATTGTTAGTAATAATAAATAATTATAAAATCGTAGACCTAAATTTTGAAGTAATTGTGTCGAGGAAGGTGACTCGGTAGTTGGATTGCTTACGAAATGTTTTGAATTTTTTTTCACATAATTCATAACATAATTTTGCGTTGTCGGTGACTGTAATGGACGCTGTACCGGCCGCACGTTGCCTACCTGGATAACATAGATGACTGACCTTCTAGACACCAATAAATTCAGACGGTGGCTATATGATTTGCATGGACAACCGAAATATTTTGAATTTTCTTCACTTAATTTATTCTTTCTTAAATTTTGCGTTTTCGGTAATAGTAATGAACGTCGTCCGCGTTTCGAATATTGTTGGATTGTCTTCCAGGGTGACTACGACCAAAGTCGAGGGACGTGACTGACCCGTTAGACCCCAAATACTATTACTACGGCGAAGTCATGGCTAGACACCCACAAAAATACAACGAATATATTATTTTTTATATGAGATTTTCTTAATCATGGTAGGTTCTGCGTTATGATTTTATGTGCTGTAACGTCGAGGAAGGCGACTGACGACACCTAAACTAAAGGGAAGCTATAAAAGTCGGCCGTCTCACATTGTCGGATATCCTAGCCGTATTACTTAGGCGGACGTCATTCGAGTTGACTGACCTGGTAGAGAGGAAAAAAATCGCGGCAACAATATGATTTTTTACGGGATTTCGAATTTCCGGGGGCATTCGGCGAACGTTGTCGGCGAACGTTGTTGCTCACACGGGCTACCACGTGGAACCACGGTGGTGCAAATCTCATGACACAACGACCGGCTAGAGACCGACGACCAGATGATATTTTTACTTAATTATGCGTTTTCGGTGACAGTAATGAACGGTGTCCGCGATTCGACGCAGTCGGATTGCTTACGTGATGACGTGACACGCGGCCATCACACATTGTCCGACACCCACAAAAATACGAACAACGTCGAGGAAGGTGACTGACCTGCTAGACCCCAAAACATATTTTCACGTAAATTATATATTCGATGACACGAACCGGTTGTCAAGTTGTCTACCTCCAACATCGTGTCGGTTGCCTACAAGGATAACATAGATGGGTGACCTGCTAGACACCAAAATCAGACGGGGGCTATATGGTTTAGCGCCCGAAATATTTTGAATTTTCTTCACGTAATTTATTCTTTAATTTTGCGTTTTCGGCAACAGTAATGAACGTCGTCCGCTATTCGACGCAGTCGGATTGCATACGTGATGACGTTACCCGGCCGTCGCACATTGTCCGCTATCCGTCCAAGTCGGATAGCCTACTCCTTTTATTATAGCGAATGTCATTCGAGGTGACTGACCTGCTAGACACCCAAAAAATACGGCGGCTATATGATTTGCACGGACGTCTGAAATTTTTTAAATACTTTTCAATTAATTTATTACTTTTCTTGCTTTTTCGGTAGCAGTAATGAACGTCGTCCGCTATTCGACGCAGTCGGATTGCATACGTGATGACGTGCCCCAACCGTCGAATATTGTCTTCAAGGGTGACTACGACCAAAGTCGAGGAACGTGACTGACCCGCTAGACCCCAAATACTATTACTACGGCGAACGTCATTCGAGGTGACTGACCTACTAGACACCCACAAAAATACAACGACGATTTATAATTTTTTTTACGGAATTTTGAATTTCCGGCGGCAGTAAAGAACGTTGTCGTCGAACGTTGTTGCTTACCGGGGGGCTACCACGTCGAACCACGGTGGACCTAACCTTATCAGAGTACCTTATCACACACCGACCAGCTCGAGACTGACGACCAGACAAACAGACCACTGCAGCTTCCGAAATCGAAAACACTCATGACCGACTTTTGGGGGTCTGGGGGTATCCCCCAGCGACGCTCGGAGAGCTAGTCTTCTCTATACTATATCTCTATATATAAAGCAAGAAACCGAGGGCGCCCCCTATGTGTTAAATCCGAACTGCTTAGTGGACAATGGCGGGAAAACGCGGCGACGGAGCCGTCGCCGCGTTATCACTCCTCCTTATCGCTTTTCGCGGTTTCGACCGTCTTTCACGATTTTTTTTCAAGATGTTCGAGTTTTACCCCCCTCGGGGGCCCCGGAAGGTCCCGTTCGGACTTTATTCGCGTTACTCGGTAAATTTATAGTCGGCGCGCGGCCCTTCTTTTGGGCCGGCGGGCCCGCGGCGGCGGACGTCGCGTGCGATACGACCGTCGCCGTCGCGCGCGTTTTTTGCCGTTTTTTTTCGAAAATTCGAGTTTCAGGCGTTTTAGGGCGTATCGACCTCCCCGTTTCGATCTTATTCGCGTTCCCCGCTAAATTTTTATTCGGCGCGCGGCCCTTCTTTTTTATAATCCAGTCCCCCGGCGGACCAGTCGATCGCAGAGAGCGCGGCGTCGTCGCCGTTTCGACGGTTTTCTCGACTTTTTCGACTAGAGTCGCGTTTAGCACCTCTACGAGACGTCCGACCTCCCCGTCGGAGACGTACTCGCGTTCCCCGCTAAATTTATAGCCGGCGCGAGGCCCTACTTTTTCAAAAACGAGTCCAGGGGAGGTTAAACGTGAGCGGAAACGAGAGTAGGTACCGTGTATGTATCGCTATTAACAGGCATAAATACATGCGTCGCGTCATTTTTTGCGGAGCCGTCGCGGTCGCTGCGTTATCACTCCTCCTTATCACTTTTCACGATTTTTTTTCAAAATTTTCGACTTTTACTCCCCTCGGGTCCTCGGGCGGCCCCGTTTGGACCTTATTCGCATTCCTCGCTAAATTTACTATTATAAGTCCGCCGTACTTTTTTCTCTGCGGGCCCTCCGCGGCGGATATCACGTGCGAACCGAGCGCCGCCGTCGCCCGCGTTCTTTGCCGTTTTTTTCGAAAATTCGAGTTTTAGGCATTTTGGGGCTTATCGACCTCCCCGTTTGGATCTTATTCGCGTTCCCCGCTAAATTTATAGCCGGCGCGCTGCCCTACTTTTTCAAAAACGAAGCCCGGGGAGGACCGGCGTCGCTTAAACGAGAGTAGGTACCGTGCATGTATCGCTATATACAGGCATAAATACATGTGTCTCGAAGTTCGATTTTTTTCGCAAAGCTCGGGTATTATACGTCCGAGGGCGGCGGAGCCGGTCGTCTGCTCGCCGACGCTGTCGGATCACCTGCTCAAACACCCTTTGCCGGCCGTCCAAACGGCGTTCGCTTTTCGCGAGCACGGCGACGTGGCTTAAGAGTCATACATTTGACTCAGATTTTCATCTCAGTAGGTGGCTAGGTTGGTTAGGCGTTAGGACAGGTGACTCGAGGGTTGTGGTTTCGAACCCGCCGCCCGAAATTCGATAATTTACGGCGGCCGTGTTCAATGGAATTTTTTTTTTCGCGTTTTTTTTTTTCGTCACATTAATTATTTTTAACGAAAGTGTTGTGATTTTTTCAAAATTCGCGTTATTATATTAAATATATCGGTATTTATATTTATTTATATTTATATTATATTATATAATTCGTTTAACTATATTTATTTTGCAAAAAAATATAAATATATAATAAATTAATATATTAAATAATAATAATAATTAGCATTTAATTATTACTTGATTTTACCGTGACCAACGCACCTATATGTTTCTTTTATTAATACAATATAATATACCTAACCTACATGACATATATTGTAGTACCTTCTTGATATATTACGGTTTTTAAGTGATTCCGATTTGGTTAAATATTGTTTAATACGATATTAATAAACTAATAGATCTAAAAGAACTGATTAAACTCTGGCATTTAAGTAGTACGACTCTATTATGACTGCTCTTTTTGCCGTTTTTTTCGAAAATTCGAGTTTTAGCCCCTTTCGGTCGTATCACCCTCCCCGTCGACGACTTATTCGCGTTCCCGCTAAATTTATAACCGACGCGTGGCCCTACATTTTCAAAAACGAGTCCCGGCGAAGAGTGGCGTCGCGGAAAAGAGAGTAGGTACCGATTACGTATCGCTATATACAGGCATAAATACATGCGTCTCGAGGTTCGATTTTTTTTTGCAATTCTCGCGTTTTATACGTCCTAGGGCCGCGGAGCCGGTAGTCCGCTTCCCGACGCGGTCGGATCGCCCCCTACGACACTCTTTGACGGCCTTCCAAACGGCGTTCGCCTTTCGCGGGGACCGCAACGCGGCTTAAGAGTCATATATTTGACTCTGGTTTTCATCTCAGTAGGTGGCTAGGTTGGTTAGGCGTTAGGACAGGTGATTCGAGGGTCGTGGTTTCGAACCCGCCGCCCGAAAATCTATATGTGCGGCGGCCGTGATAAATTGAATTTTTTTTTTCGTCGTTTCGCTATCACATCCGTCTTATCATTTTTAACGTAAATGTTCCGATTTTTTTCAAAATTCGAGTCTTAACGCATCTACTGACTTCGGACCTTCCCGTTGAAGACTTATTCGCGTTCCCTGTCAAATGATTTAGCAGAGCGGACAGTGTCTTTATTACTATACATGGGCGTGAATATAATATGCGACGAAGAGTTTGATTTCTCTTTTTTTCGTTTTTTTTTCAAAAATTCGAGTTTTAGCTCCTTTTGGTCGTATTACCCTCCCCGTTTGAATCTTATTCGGGTTCCCCGCTAAATTTATAGCCGGCGCGTGGCCCTACATTTTCACAGACGAGTCCCGGGAAAGGGTGGCGTTGCGGAAAAGAGAGTAGGTACCGTGTAAGTATCGCTAAATACAGCAATAAATACATGCGTCGCGTCGTTTTTTGCCGTTTTTTTTCTAAAATTCGTATCTTGGCCCGTGTTAGTGGCATTACACTTCCTGTTTGGATGTTATTGGCGTTCCCCGCTAAATTTATAAGCCGCCCGCTGCAGAGTCGGTCTGTAGGTGTACCAGGTACATGCATATTATAATATATAAATGTATATTTATCAAGAAATGATACACGGTGGCTGGGTTGGTTTAGTTAAATTATATATACTTTATAAAATATTATCCCAGCTCGAGTCGACGATGGATGTCACAGAAACAATAATATAAAATAATTATATATTAGGTATTATTAATTTGAGTATACAATAGGTAGGTTTAATCAAATTAATAAATAGATAATTGATAAATAACAATATTTAGATAATTGACAACCACAGCTATTGCTTTTATTATCTACATTTATGAGCAACGCACCTAATTCTTTGACATGGGCTCGATTAAATATTAAATAAATAATATACTATGTAGTAGGTAGGTACTTGATACAGCTATTACAGTTTTTAGGTCAGTAAGATTTGGTTAGATTATAATACTGCTACAGATTATAAATAATACTATATTAATAAACAAAATTGAACTTTATGTATTTATTTAAAGTCTGGCAATTAGATTGTATAATGATATGAGTATATACTATTTGATATAACTTATAAAGGTAGGTTTGAATATGAGTATTATATGAAATAAACTATTTGTTATTATAACTATGGTTATTTTATACCTACATGAATAGACAATAGTAATATAACTAACCTACTACTTAATATATTACAGTTTTTAGTTGAGTCAAATTATGTATATTAGTAAACAAAAAAATTACTAACTATATTATGTATTTATTTAAATTCTCGCAGTTAAATTGTATAATGATATGACATAATTAGATATTACTCAAAATATAGGTAGGGCTATCATGTATATTTACATGAGTATCAAATCAATAAAACAAATACATAATTAATAAATGATGAATAACAAATTGATACTGTATATTATGTACTTACATATGACTTATGTATTATAATATAGATGTATTATTACTATTATTATACCCATAGATGTATTATGTGTACAATATAAACTACATTCATACACACGTACATACACATAACAGATAAGTCATAACACAGTGATGCACCATTATAAATGTGCAATTATAATTACTAAATAATTTAAACTATCATAAATATCATATGACATAAAAAAATTGGTAGGTAGGCACATAATATATTATATACAGTCATACAATATAACAGAAAAATATTATGATAGTAGACCTACTCAGTAAGATAAATGCCACAAAATACAAACTATATGCATTGTATAGTGTATACATTTACACATATCTACGTTTAATAGGACAGTATTTTTCAGGTCAATCAAATTTGCTATTCATCAATAAAATTATATATTTATTAATTTGATTTAATTCTCATTTTTAAATAAATATACATGGTAGGTATAACTTTACTATATATGTAAGTAATATCAAATAGTATAGAAAATATTATACAAATATTAAATAACTTTACTACCTACAAACTTTTCTTAAATATATAAAGATCTTTTTATTTATTAATATAATAATATATATTATATAGAAACTGTAGCAGTATTTGTATGCTACATTAAATTATTAATTACCAAAATAAGAAAGTGGCTATTTGAGTACCTCAACAAATTAACTCACCTGACAACTGTAATATTATATTGATAGGTATGCATTTATTAGTTCATAACAGGGACTGGAACCGTACCGAAATTGACCAGTTTTGGACCGAAATCTTTTGAAAATCTTAGGACCGAAACCGGACCGGAACAATTAAATATATTTTTTTAAGAAAAGAAACCGAAACCTATATTTTGATGTAGAGGTTTTTCCGGAAAATGCAATAGATATTTCATCTGTGGTGAAAATAGGTAATAACTAATAACTAATTATTAGTAATAATAAATAATTATAAAGTCGTAGACCTAAATTTTGGCGTAATGACGTCGAGGAAGGTGACTCGGTAGTCGGATTGCTTACGAAATGTTTTGAATTTTTTTTCACATAATTCATAACTTAATTTTGCGTTGTCAGTGACTGTAATGGACGCTGTCCCGGCGGCACGTTGCCTACCCGGATAACATAGATGACTGACCTGCTAGACAACAAAAAATCAAACGGTGGCTATATGATTTGCACGGACGCCCGAAATAATTTGAATTTTCTTCAAGTGATTTATTCTTTAATTTTGCGTTTTCGGTAACAGTAATGAACGCCGTCCGCGATTCGACGCAGTCGGATTGCATACGTGATGACGTGCCCCAGCCGTCGAATATTGTCGGGCTGCCTTCCAGCTTGACTACGACCAAAGTCGAGGAACGTGACTTTATATTATTTTTTATATTAGATTATCATAATCATGGTAGGTTCTGCGTTATGATTCAATGTGCTGTAACGTCGAGTAAGGCGACCGACCTGGTAGACACCTAAACTAAAGGGCAGCTATAAAACTCGGCCGTCGCACATTGTCATATATCCTAGAAGTTTTACTAAGGCGGACGTCATTCGAGTTGACTGACCTGGTAGAGAGGAAAAAAATCGCGGCAACAATATGTTTTTTTACGGGATTTCGAATTTCCGGGGGCATTCGGCGAACGTTGTCGGCGAACGTTGTTGCTCACACGGGCTACCACGTGGAACCACGGTGGTGCAAATCTCATGACACAACGACCGGCTAGAGACCGACGACCAGATGATATTTTTACTTAACTATCCGTTTTCGGTGACAGTAATGAACGGTGTCCGCGATTCGACGCAGTCGGATTGCATACGTGATGACATGACACGCGGCCATCACACATTATCCGACACCCACAAAAATACGAACAACGTCGAGGAAGGTGACTGACCTGCTAGACCCCAAAACATATTTTCACGTAAATTATATAGCCGATGACACGAACCGGTCGTCACGTTGTCTACCTCCAACATCCTGTCGGTTGCCTACAAGGATAAAATAGATGGGTGACCTGCTAGACACCAAAATCAGACGGGGGCTATATGATTTGCACGGACGCCCGAAAAATTTTGAATTTTCTTCACATAATTTATTCTATAATTTTGCGTTTTCAAGGGTGACTACGACCAAAGTCAAGGAACGTGACTGACCCGCTAGACCCCAAATACTATTACTACGGCGAACGTCATTCTAGGTGACCGAACTGCTAGACACCCACAAAAATTACTATATTATTTTTTTACCAAATTTCGAATTTCTGGCGGCGTTGTCGAAAAGACACTGCCCTGGCTACCACGGGCTACCACGTCGAACCACAGTGGTCCTAGCCTTATCACACATCCTTATCACCATACCTCCACATCACCCATACAACGTGTCGGCTGAGACCCACGACCGCACCATGAGACCACCGCTGCTTCCGAAATCGACAACACTCATGACCCACACCCGGGGGTTTGGGGGTGTCCCCCAGCGACGCTCGGAGAGCTAGTCTCTATACTATAAAGCAAGAAACCGAGGGCGCCCCCTATGGGTTAAATCTCAACTGCTATAGACGAGAATGGAGGGAAATCGCGGCGGCGGAGCCGTCGCCGCGTTATCACTCCTCCTTATCGCTTTTCGCGGTTTCGACCGCCTTTCGCGATTTTTTTTCAAAATGTTCGAGTTTTACCCCCCTCGGGGGCCTCGGAAGGTCCCGTTCGGACCTTATTCGCGTTCCTCGGCAAATTTATAGTCGGCGCGCGGCCCTACTTCTGGCCCGGCGGGCCCGCGGCGGCGGATGTCGAGTGCCAACGGAGCGCCGCCGTCGCGCGCGTTTTCTGCCGTTTTTTTCAAAAATTCGAGTTTTAGGCGTTTCGGGGCGTATCGACCTCCCCGTTCGGATCATATTCGCGTTCCCCGCTAAATTTACAGTCGGCGCGCGGCCCTACTTTTCCAAAAACGAGTCCCGGGGAGAAGCGGCGTCGCGTAAACGAGAGTAGGTACCGCTATATACAGGCATAAATACATGCGTCTCGAAGTTAACGCGGCTTAAGGGTCATAGATTTGACTTCGTTTTTCATCTCAGTAGGTGGCTATGTAGGTTAGGCGTTAGAGCAGTTGACACGAGGGTCGTGGTTTCGAACCCGGCCGCCGGGATTTTTGATAATTTGCGGCGGCCGTGTAAAATAGTTTTTTTTTTTTTCCGTCATAAAAGTATGATTAACGGAAATGTTCCGTTTTTTTCAAAATTCGAGTTTTACCGCCCTTACGCACTTCGTTAGGATTTCGCCCGTTATTCCCGTAATAGATTTATATTTTACGCGATTTTTAATATATTAACGTTTGTTTAGTGTCTCATTATATCCATTAATATATATTTATTACATTTTCAATGATGTGTAGGTACTGCGTTATGACTTATGAATTATGATTCATGTCCTGTGTGCACACATGTTATATTATAGGTATATAGGTATTGTGTTATTGTGTAGGTATGTGTTTAATGTTTATGCATGCGTGTGTAATATTACGATTTAGGAGCGACACTGCGCGCGATACTCTCTACGTACGATCGTTATTATAAATACGTCATGAAGGTTCGACGCGGTATTCCACGCACCAACATGATGTTAGACCCGTGGTTACCAATATTATGATGACCGTTCCAAGGCTATGGTGGGATACAGTACGCGGGGTCGGCTTACACTCGAACTTAGGTGGAGTGGAGCCGCGGGGGGACAACTTTGGCGACGCGAAACGCACAACCTGCAGGACGCCTCAACTCGTGACCGGCGCTCTTGCAACGCACATCAACCCGGAAAAGCCCAATACTGTTATACGTTGTATTATATTATATTATTATAATATTCGGTGCTTTTCTCGGTGTTTTTGCTTTTTGCATTGGGCGCTTTTCACATACCGGTGAGTACGACTTTTATATCTCCTACAATAATAATAATATAACTACAGGTGTATTCATGGCAGCGTGTATCGCGAACGAACGTATTTTCACCACGTTTTTCGTCATTCGTTTTCCGCGCTTTTCGTGTTTTTTCGTACACCGCAAAATGTACTTTGAATACCTATAACGTTTTTTGTATCCACATTCGTATTAGCTGTGAGAGGTGTAGACGCGTAAGTCCGTTGGCCGTTTCGGAGCGTTACCACGTGTTTTATCGCTTGGAATTTTGCGTTAATAAAAAGCTGGGTACCTATGTAATTTTTCGTATTTTTCTATTTTGTATGTACATCACGTAAGCCGCCGGTGTGTACCTATTATTTCTAAAAATGACACACGAGTCGCCAAGTGTCTTACATCACCGCTGATAACGAACTGACACCGTCGTCCGTCATTATAATATTCGATTCTAACGAGTTTTTCATGTTATTTAGTATTTACTTTTTACTTATTATTATACTTGTAATATAGACTATTCAAAATGGTCAAACGCTGCGTCATCTGCGGAATCGTGGACAATATTGATGGCGTTTCAGTACACAGGTATTTACAATTATTTTACACATCACGTTGATGCATACCAATGTAATAAAATCAATAATATGTCACCTTTAGATTTCCAACAAACGACGTGCGTCGTGTTCAGTGGATGGCCTTTGTGGTGAACCGCGGTTTTGGTGTGACCAACACATCGACGCTGTGTTCGAGGCATTTCGTTCCCGGTGTTGACTACGCCGCAGGAAATGCACAACGCCGACGTCTGCAGCACACGGCAGTGCCGTCTTTGGTGAGTGTAGAAATCATAATATGTTCAATAAATCATGTTCAAGTAAACCGTGACAGTTACACTTCGTCACTAATACTTTTGTGTACTCTCGTGAGTGTAATGTACCTACTGTGTATGGTTAGCAACCTAACTTAATTTAATAACTCAACTCAATGACATTCAACGTTTTTGTTGCAACATAATACATATAAGGTCACAAAAAGTACCTACTGTTTAATACACGATATCAAGGGATATCATCATGATATTACAATGATATACAACAAATTTTACAATATGGGAATTACTTAATATAGTGTTTTTTTAGATAGTGCAGCCCACTTTTGAATTATCATTCGACAAAAATGTCTGCATTGCTAATTTAATTTTGTTTGTTTACTTTTATTCCATAGTATGTAACTATCAAAGAGTAGGGTAACCTACGGTTTAAATTTCTTACATGCTTCATTATTAACTGTGCTCTTATTATATACTCTTATTATATTATATACATTGTTTCTGTACATAACCCTTTGTGAGTTGTATACTGGATAAGTATTTTATCATTTCACATATTGTCTTATTGTTAGCAATTTATACAACTAACTCTGTTTGTACTACAGTGTAACATATTTACTACTATATTCTTCTTTTTATTGTTGGAAGTTAAAATTCTGTATTAAATAACACTTTATTTTTATTCATTTTGTTAAAATAATAAACTGTATATCCACTCCTACGAAATAGGTAGTGTTAACTCTCTGTTGGGTATTTACAACCAATTAACAACATACTACTACTACTACTACTACTACTACTACTACTACTTACTATTGACCTACGTATACTCTCCTTTATTTGTAAGTTGTGTACTAGATAGGCATTTTATCATTTAACATGTGGTACTCTTAGAAATGTTTATATTATTTCTAAAGTTAATACAATAAATTTGTTGACGTTTATTCCGTGTTAATATTCACTGTGATCTTAGATACATATTATATAAATAGTTTCTGTACATAACTTAGGTTACTCTGCTATACCTACTTATACTTTACAATACTGTACTGGCTCGGTACAACATTCTTGAAAACTAAATGTCTATTTTATCATAAGAATTCCATTCAGCTTATTATATTATAATTGTATGTATAGAATAACTTGAACGACATTCAATTGTGTTGCCACTGTTTCAGATTTCAGTTGCATAACAAACGCTGGGTCAAGCTCATACATTGACTAAAATTTGATACCTACATTAACTTACAACTATACTTATATATCAACTTTCACCTAAACAGGATACTTCACGTTTTACTATATAAATTAACATTTTCTTAATGTTACTACTACACAAAGTAGGTATTACTGGACTCTTTAATAAACTCTTCTTTTTTGGTGAATTGTGTAGGTACTGGATAAGTGTTGTACTTGTAGTGTTCATCACTTTCTTTACTGTATTTATACAACTAACTTCATTTGTAACACTGTGTAACATATTATTTACTACTGATGTGTGTTATTTGATACATAGTGGTGATAGATATAGGTGTACTTGATTTTATCACATTGAAGACCATGTATGATTTTATTAGTGTAACAAAAACTTTACATTCAACTTATCATATAATAATTTCATATAAATGCACTATGAGTACATACATTTACCGTTGTGTATGAACACACAACCATTAAAAGTTCAACTCATTGTATTTTAACTTATGGGTATTCACAACACAACCAATGAACAAAATACTTAAACATTTTCTTACATCTTACTACTACTGTTACCATTACTTACAACTGACCTAGGTCATTTGTAAGTTGTGTACTACATATGTAGTACTCTTAGAAATAACACTTACTGTTATACAGTGCAATACGTTTTTACAATGTTATTGTTGTTAGAAAGATTATAACTATGCATGAATGCGCAACCAATTATACATTCTTCTGTGAATTTCTTTGTTTTTTGATTGGCTCTTGATTTTAAAGTTAAAATTCAGTTTATCTGTTTACTACAATGACAATTTTAGATTATACTACAATTTAAAAGATTGTACCTATTAAGGTTAGGTTAAGCTTTGAGTATTGATTTGACGTTCAATGCACAAAAAAAAATATTAGATATTTAATATTGTACCTATACAAATACAAGATTATAATAAATATATATGAACACACGACCATTAAAAGTTCAACTCACCATATTTTAACTTTTATTATGAGTATTTACCAACCAATGAACAAAATACTTATACTATTTACTACTGACTCAGGTCTACTCTCCTTTAATTGTAAGTTAGACATGTTTATGATATTTAAATGCCCATATAATTTCATAGAAATGCACTTAACCATGCTACATTACCAAATAAACCATAGATTACCTATTTTTACATAACTGATATTGTATACTTAACATTGTGTTTATACAGTCGAGTGAAAGTAATAATATAAATTCTACTGTTAGTTTTTATCAGACATTGTTACTAATACGTTAGTGCAGCAGTTCTCTTTGAGTATGGATTTTGACGTTCAATGCACAAACATAATATTATATATTTAATTATTTTGAATTATAAAAAACCTTAATATTGTACCTATTCTAAACTGGACCTAACTTTTAGGTACTTGGTGATGACGCGGATGGAGAGGAGGACGTGGAAGGAGTGGTGGTCCAGATGGACGTAGTGGAGGAAGGAGTGGAGGTCCAGAGAGAGGACGTTGACGTGGTCGACCGTCAGGTGGAGGGGAATGGGGAAGTGCAATTGGCAGAAGTCCAGATGGATAGGATTGAGGACGTTGAGTACGTTGAAGTGGTGGAGGACGTGGAAGTGGTAGAGGTAGAGGATGTGGAGTACGTGGAAGTGGAAGTGGCAGAGGAGGTTGAAATGGTCGACGACGGGGTGGAGGAAGTGGAAGTGGCAGATGAGGTGGAAATGGTCGAGGAAGTGGAAGTGGCCCACGACGGGGTGGAGGACGACTTCCCGGTAGAAGATATTGAGTACGTGGTAGTGGTCGAACTACCCGTAGGGCGTGCGCCAATGATAAACCGGCAAGCGGGCGTAACACACCCGGTTCCAGAGCGGCACTACGTGGGTGCACTGGACAGAGTCTGCAGACATTGTTACGCCCGCCACTTCAGTGGCGAGGAAACGTCCCGGGGTCACTTCAACACGTGTTGTAACAACGGCCAAGTGACCGCTGCAGGACAGCACGCGTTGTTGCCCGTCCCCTATTTAATACAGAGTTTATTTATAGATGATTCACAGGATGCCCGTAGATTCCGGGCGGACATTCGGCGTTACAACAATGTTCTGGCATTCGCTGCGTTTACCTGCGACGCAAACGACAGGCGTTTGCCAGGGCGGGGACCGCCGGTGTGGATTGTCCACGGTCAGACCTATCGGAGGACCAACAATGAGGTGGCCGTTGCCCCGGGAAGTGCCAACAACTGTCAGTTGTATTTTTTGGAGTCCGGAGAGGCCAACCACCGGCGTCTCGATATTGCACGACAGAGCAATCATGAACTGTCCGAAATCGTCATAGGATTATTGGACGGTTTGCTGCGGGACATCAATCCGTATGCGATGGCTTTTATGTAAGAAAACTTAAACTATTGTATTTATTAACACTAGGTATGTGAATTGCCCCCCTTAGAGTAGCACAACCATACCAACTATTATTATTATTATTATCTATGTAACCCTTATAGTAAATTCTAAGTAGATGTTTTATTGTTACCTATTCTGTGTGACTCCTTAAGCTTACTACACCCACACACACACACACACATATTTATAATATACATTTTTATTTTATATTGTGTTAATAAACATAATAATAATAATATATTCATTTAGCAACGAAAAGTTTAAGTTATAGATAATAGATGAATAATGACAGACAAGTTTCCTGTAAAATCAGAAAAGCTGAGTTGATATTATAATAATTGTTATAAAGAGAATGTGTTCATAATTATGAAATAGAAAATATTTAAAAGATAGTTAAACGAAATAGTAAACTTCAAAAATGGGTTGAATACAATAGAAAATGTTTCAATAGCTGTTTCTTATAGCTTATAGCTTATTCCTACCAAGTTAAATGCACTGAATGATATTTACATACCATTATATTACCTACATTAAAATTTTGGTTATATAATACATTTACAAAAACCTATTTTCTATTGGTTAATACTTATTTGTTATTTAAGATACCTAAGGTATAATACATGCAATTAATTTGTTGTTAATACTTGGAGTCAATACTCAATGATATAACATTAAATATGACATAGGGTTCGGATGTTTATGATTTAAGATATTTATGTAATTTCTAAGTAAAAGAGATATATTGAGATACATTTAACAATACATTAATACATTTTAATTCTCTACACTTATTATACCTACACACAGACACACAAATATTTAAAATATAACTGCTACCAATATGGAGGTAAATGGTTTTAAATTTTACTTTACTATTATTACACATACAATTATTTCTAACAATATAGAGATAAATGCACTGTATATAATATTAATATACTATTAGGTTACATAGGTACCTACATTATATTTTAGTTTACAAATCCTTAACTCCAAATACACCAATTAGGAGATTACAATTCACAATTATTTGTACACATCATGGAGTGTGATAAACATAAATATATAAATGTCTATTCGTTTCAGGAACATGCGTCAGGTGTGGCTGGCAGAAAGAGCCCTAGCCGATCCCGCAGCTGTACCACCTAGACCAGTCAGGATGCATTTTGTCGAAGATGTGGCCCGGGATAGGGGCCGGAACAACCTGCCAACCGGAAATGAAGTTGCGGCCGTGTTCGTAGGTGAAGGTGGTCTTCCTCCCAGACACATCAATCTGGTCATCTACGACACCAATCCAATCGACCAGCAACGGAGGACGCAATTCATACCAGCAGGTTAGTTAATTAATATTTAACACTTACAATATTTACCTTACACTAGGAATGAACTACTTCCTCTTCGACTTTTGTATACCTCACACACACACACACACACACACACTTCAACCCTTTTACTTGTGCAGTAATACTTATTACATTAGCAATTTCAGTTTGTTGTGTGATAAAACAAAAGCCATTACATTATTATACATTAAGTATAATAAATTATTTTCATACAATTGTAGTGATAGTATGACAATAAGTTACATTAATCAAATCTATAGTTCCATTACTTCAATGCTTAATTCACTGTTCCCTTTTTCATTCAATTAATAACTAACATCACTTAGAATTATTAACATAGAACCTCAGAATTCATATTTTAGATTATTTTATAAATTACCTTTCTTAAAACATTATGTACCTGCTATACACATAACACAATCATAATAAATAAAGAACTCACAGTTAAATTACATCCCATCACATAGAATCATGGTACAGTAAATATCCGACCATACATACATTCTGGACATTCTTTTGAAATTTAATTTGTTATTTACTAATTAACTGGGGCAAAACCTACATACATAATAACACTTATTAAATTAACAGTGTACATTTATTGTGTTTGTGTATTGTTATACTACATAATTTTGTAGTGGTAGTGTTACAACAAGTAATATTAATCAAATCTTAAGTTACATTACTTCAATCCTTTGTGCTCTTATTTCAGAATTTGACTGATATCACTTACAGACATACACTATTAATATATTTTGTGGTTCTACAAAACATTATGTAGGTACTTGCTATACACACAACACAATAATAATAATAAAAAAATAGATATAAATAACTACTAAATAGAGTTAAGGAATTATAGATTCATATTTTTCATTTCTCAGTATGTAATATACTTAATAACTAATAGCACTTACAATATTATAGCCGATATAATATTAGAGTTAATATTTTCAATACATTATTTCATACCTTTCTTTGGCGATTCTACAAATTGTGTATTCACAACACAAACGTATCTCAATAAACCAACCCTCAGCTACTACAGACCTTTGGTTTAACTTAAAGTTTATTATATTTCTCAAGGTTTGTGTCACTCGTATCCGCTGTTTTTCCCGTACGGCGAGGCCGGTTGGCATAACGGGATGTTGCAAGAGGGCCCTCGACGAAACAATATCCGCAGTCGAAACACTATAAGAGAGTTCGCGTGCTACCGTTTGGGCTTTCGATATGAGGGAAACAACGACACGAGGCACCAACTGTTCAGCTCAATACATCAAGGCCGGTCCTTGTTGCACATGTTTGTGTGCGACCACTACGTTCAGATGGAAACCAACAATCTGAACTACATACGTGAGAATCAGAGGGATCTCCTTACCGAAGCGTATCAAGGGCTCTTGGACCATGTAAACCAACACCTCAACATCGAACCTATGGCGGTCGGCCGTAGGATCATTTTGCCGTCGACGTTCGTGGGCAGCGACCGATACAACAAGATGTGTTATCAAGACGCTATGACCATGGTCCGTAGCAAAGGAAAACCCGACCTGTTCATAACGTTTACGTGCAATCCCAGGTGGCCGGAGATAACAGAAAACCTGGCGGCTCACAGCAATGCAAACGACAGGCCCGACCTGGCGGCCAGGGTGTTCAACAGAAAACTGCAGGAGCTACTAGGTGACCTCACTGTTAATCGTGTGTTTGGTAATGTAGCCGCTTATGTATATACTATCGAGTTTCAGAAACGCGGTCTGCCCCATGCGCACATACTTATAATCCTGGAGGAGGATTATAGGTTCCGCACGGCCGCGGACGTCGACGACGTGGTTTGCGCCTTCTTGCCGGACCCGGCAACCGACAGGCGCTTACACGACTGCGTGAAGTCCCACATGATACACGGACCGTGTGGAACAGCCAACCCGCAGTGTCCGTGCATGGTGAACAACAGCTGCTCAAAAGATTTCCCGAAAGCGTACGCAGAGGAGACTGTGTACGTTGCGGACGGCGGCTATCCAAAGTACCGCCGACCGGACGACGGCCGGGTGGTACTTGTGAGAGGTCGTGAAGTCGGTAACGAGTGTGTAGTGCCATACAACCCTTACCTTCTGGCCAAGTACGACGCGCACATCAACGTCGAGATCTGCACGTCCATAAAGAGCGTCATGTATATCTACAAGTATATATACAAAGGACACGACCGTGTGACATTGGAGGTCGAGGAGGAAGATGAAATCGCCAAGTGAGTCTTGACCTTACATTATAATTATGTAATTTCTAAAATTAAACGTGCAAATATAATACTATATAATGTACACATGTGGATGGTATAATGATTATAATGGTGGATTGTATACTTTAGTGTGTTCAGTGTCAGTATGTATGAATTATTTACTACTTTTTAGGGCAGTTGTATACATTCACCAATACCTTTAAGATTTTATATTGCATTATATTATATTATGTGGCTTGGTACAAGAAGAGCCAATGTCATATTTTGACAATGTTCAGGAATTCAATCTTAAACTTCATTTTGGAACTCTAAATGTGTTTTTATTTCATTGTATGACTCTCATTTTGTACGTTTTAGTTTGACATTGGCCACCCAGAAAAATTAATAAAATTACTTTGGTTTTGACTACCATTTAAGAAAACATTTCTACATTTCTAAACTTTCTATTGCATACACAACTACACTATATAGTTAACTATATACTTATTTACTTATATACTTATTTATTATTAATAAAATATATAATTTATACATGTGTATGGTACAATGATTGTTATTGTGGATTTTATACGCTTATTTAGTGTGTTCAGTGTGTATGCATTATTTACTACATTTTAGGGCAGTTGTATACATTCACCAATACCTTTAAGTTTTTATATTATATTATGTGGCTTGGTACAAGAAGGGCCAATGTCATATTTTGACAATGTTCTTAAATTTAATTTTGGAACTCTAAATTTGTTTTTATTTCATTGTAGGACTCTCATTTTGTTGTACGTTTTAGTTTGACATACCTGACTAACCTAACCCAGAGAAATCAATAAAATTACTTTGGTTTTGACTAAAACTTAAAATTTAAGAAATCTTTATAAACTTTCTATTGCATACAGTACTACACATCAGTTAAATAAATCATATTATTAATAACATATATAATTTATACATGTGTATGGTATAATGATTGTTATTGTGGATTTTATACGTTTATTTAGTGTGTTCAGTGTGTATGAATTATTTACTACTTTATTACATTGGAAATTATTAGCATGTAACATTATTTTATGCATGTTTTAGCAGTGTGTCCAGTGTGATTTTACTCACTGTATTTTAGGTTTTTATACTATAAAAAAAATAGCTATATTATATACTTTACATTTAATGTGTTTATTATTATTATTATTATTTTTTATGTTTTTTCATTCAAGCAAAACACTTTTATGGATTCCTACTCACGGGCAGCTGAGAAACGCACAGTCCGTGAGAGTCGGCATGTACGCCGATGACAGGGGGTGATTTGTCACCAAGAACATCGTTTACACAGAGGTTCTGTAATGCATTATGTGTTCACAACTGTAAGTGAAGCTCGATGTTCGAGTCTAGGTGGCGCTCGATGATCAAGTCTAGCGTCACACTCAATAATCCAGTCTAGGTGACACTCGATGATCCAGTCCAGGTGACACTCAATAGTCCAGTCTAGGTGACTCTCGATGATCCAGTCAAGGTGACACTCAATAGTCCAGTCTAGGTGACTCTCGATGATCCAGTCAAGGTGACACTCAATAGTCCAGTCTAGGTGACACTCGATGATCCAGTCAATGTGACACTCAATAATCCAGTTTACGTGACACTCGATGTTCAATGTTTCTAGGTGAATCGGAGAGAAAGTTTGACAACCTCCACGTGGTCTCTCTGGATGCGAATACTCAAAGGTGTATTCGTAACTAATGTCAAACGGTTTGTTAGGATTTGAAAAATAATATTCATAATATTGTACTTTTCAATAATAAATTCATTTATACCTACTTCAAAATACATGGTCTATGTCATGTAATGTAAAAAAGCATTTATTTAACCTTTTCATATATTTTGTTAGTATTTAACTGCTAATTCTAGAAAATGGATTTGTCATTGATGTCTGTATGAGTAACTTTTAATATATCTATATTAATTCTAATTGTATTAATTTGTTTCAATATATTATGTACCTTTTTTAATTTGTTTTTACTTTTGATTATATAATATTACCTTTTAAACACAATTTGCCATTTACATCTGAATGGATACATTTTTTTAATAATCTCAAGATCCGTTAGTAGAATTTTTACATTTTATGCTATGATTGTATCGATTGAAAATACATATATTATGTAACTTCTTACATTTCGTTTGGTAGGTACTTTGTAACCACCAATTGTTATTATAATTAATTGTAATATGCTTTAACTTTTATGTCTATGCCTATAACTTTTAACCACAATTTATGTCTGAACGAATAACTTTTTATCTGTTAATATAAAATATAAATATCATTATAGTTGACATTGTATTCACAATCCTATACTGTGATTGTATTTACATTTGTTACACTTTTCATTTCACTTCACATTTCACATTTTGTTTTATACTTTATAACCGCCAATTGTTATTATTAATACAATATAATAATATGTTTTCACTATTATGTCTAACTTTTTATAATAATCTAAATATCTGTTCATATAATATTATTATTATAGTTGGTATTCAACTACCAATTATTGTTATTATAAGCTCTCTACTATTACTTTACTATTCGTGTTAGTATGAATAACTTTTTATAACAATCGAAATATTATATATTATATATATTATATTATATATTATATAAGTAACTATTTACATTTGTTGTTACTTTGTATCTATTTAATAGTAGTTGTAACACCTTTAATCACTATTATGTTTATGTCAAAGACTTGAGATAATAATATTATGTCATTTTGTAACGTTAGTTTACATTATTTAACCTTTTCATATGTTTTGTTAGTATTTAACTGCTAATTCTAGAAAATGGATTTGTTATTGATGTCTGTATGAGTAACTTTTAATATATCTATATTAATTCTAATTGTATTAATTTGTTTTAATATATTATGTACCTTTTTTAATTTGTTTTTACTTTTGATTATATAATATTACCTTTTAAACACAATTTGCTATTTACATCTGAATGGATAAATTTTTTTAATAATCTCAAGATCCGTTAGTAGAATTTTTACATTTTATGCTATGATTGTATCGATTGAAAATACATATATTATGTAACTTCTTATATTTCGTTTGGTAGGTACTTTGTTATTATAATTAATTGTAAGTTTAATATACTATACTATGCTTTAACTTTTATGTCTATGCCTATAACTTTTAACCACAATTTATGTCTCAACGAATAACTTTTTATCTGTTAATATAAAATATAAATAATATTATAGTTGACATTGTATTCACAATCCTATACTGTGATTGTACTACATTTTGTTTTATACTTTATTAACCGCCAATTGTTATTATTAATACAATATAATAATATGTTTTAACTATTATGTCTAACTTTTTATAATAATCTAAATATCTGTTCATATAATATTATTATAGTTGGTATTCAACTACCAATTATTGTTATTATAAGCTCTGTACTATTACTTTACTATTCGTGTTAGTATGAATAACTTTTTATAACAATCGAAATATTATATTAAGTAACTTTTTACATTTGTTTTTACTTTGTATCTATTTAATAGTCGTTGTAACACCTTTTATCACAAGTAGACTGTATTGTTACGTTTGATACGTAACGTTTTAATTGTATCATCACTATGTATTATTACATACCTATCATACTACTATTTCACACAATTCAATACTATAAACTAATATTACTGTATTTTCCTGGTAATTTGTAACGTCTATGTAAGAATAAAAAAAATATTGCAAGGCAACTCATGACTTATATTTAATAGCCTAACCCAACCTAACGTTTTATTTGTATCGTCACCGTATTATAATGATAAGAGCTCGGATTTATATGCATTTGAATATTTGTACTAAGTGTATGCACGTCTAGAAGCTTTCAAAATGTCGGCTGTTCATCTCACACTGAATTTAAATACCAAATTGTATATTGCATATTTTGCATATTTAGAGGATTATTGCATATTGGTTCATAAATGCATATTTAATGGGTTTTTAATAAATTACCTTTTTTTTTTTTTTACTGTTTAAACCGACGGCACCGCGGGGACTGCTTTCGCAATACTTCTGCAAAAATTATCTATTTTAATTTAAGATAAATACATTTTAGTAATTTTAAAAGACAAAAATCGTTGACAGGGTCTCTTATTCTATAAATATTATCATTTTTGCTACACTTCATGAGATTGGAGCACGAATAGATAATATTATATTAACAACAATAAATCACATACTATGGCTTACTATGTTGTTACTATTCAACGTGCGCAATGAATAAAGCAGTAACTCAATTTTACAAATTTTTTTTTATTTTGATTCTTTTTTTTTTAGTTTTCTGAGAGTTTTAGACATTGTATTATAAACAATCTAAAATATGAAAAAATTAAGATTATAAAATATTGCATTTTAGTTTTTAAAGTATTAAATGTTTAACTATTTAATTATTCTTTTGTTTCTGATAGAATATCTAGCAGGTACCTACTTTCCTTGGTGTAAAAATGTGTTTTCTTTTTAAAAAAATATCACATTTTATAATGTTTAACATATGGCATATAATTGCATATCTATGTTCTTTGTATTACACTGCCTATTGCTCTTATACACATCTAACAATGGCAAAAAATATTTAAATACATAATTACACAAATAAACATATTTTAAAATACCGGCTTACATCAAACCTCTTGAAATGTTAAACCTAACACATAGGGTAATAATATTAACTAATGTGTTGACCATGATTATTATATTAAGGTAGGAAATAAAAACAAGACATGTGAAAATAAAAGTTCTTTATTCATCGCATCTGCAAAATATTAAAGGGAAAAGAATATTGTTAGGATAATGGCATTAAATAAAATTCTCCAATTGACAACTTAAGGTGTGGCTAACCTAAGGTGGCTAGGTTGGTTAGGCGTTAGGATAGGTGACTCGATGGTCGTGGTTTCGAACCCGCCGCCCGAAAATCGATAATTTGCGGCGGCCGTGATAAATGTAATTTTTTTTTCGCGTTTTTTTATTTCGTCACATTTTTTTTCAAAATTCGCGTTATTATATTAAACATATCGGTATTTGTATATATTATAATTCGCTTAACTATATTTATTTTATAATTAGCATTTAATTAATACTTGATTTTACCGTGACCAACGCACCTATATGTAAATAAGTTTCTTTTATAAATACAATATAATATAACTAACCTATATGACATATATTGTAGTACCTACTTGATATATTACGGTTTTAAAGTGATTCCGATTTGGTTAAATATTGTTTAATACGATATTAATAAACTAATAGATCTAAAAGAACTGATTAAACTCTGCCAGTTAAGTAGTACGACTATATTATGACTGATCTTTTTGCCGTTTTTTCGAAAATTCGAGTTTTAGCCCCGTCGACGACTTATTCGCGTTCCCCGCTAAATTTATAACCAGCGCGTGGCCTTACTTCTTCAAAAACGAGTCCCGGGTTAGAGCGGCGTCGGGGAAAAGAGAGTAGGTACCGATTACGTATCGCTATATACAGGCATAAATACATGCGTCTCGAGGTTCGATTTTTTTTTTTTGCAATTCTCGAGTTTTATACATCCTAGGGCCGCGGAGCCGGTAGTCCGCTTCCCGACGCGGTCGGATGGCCCACAACGACGCCCTTTGACTGACGACCAAACGGCGTTCGCCTTTCGCGGGGACGGCAACGCGGCTTAACAGTCATAGATTTGACTCTGATTTTCATCTCAGTAGGTGGCTAGGTTAGTTAGGCGCTAGGACAGGTGACTCGAGGGTCGTGGTTTCGAACCCGCCGCCCGAAAATCGATAATATTTGCGACGGCCGTGATAAATTGAATTTTTTTTTTCGTCGTTTCGCTATCACTTCCGTCTTATCATTTTTAACGTAAATGTTCCGATTTTTTTCAAAATTCGAGTCTTAACGCCTCTACTGACTTCGGACCTCCCCGTTGAAGACTTATTCGTGTTCCCTGTCAAATGATTTAGCAAGCGGACAGTGTCTTTATTACTATACATGGGCGTGAATATAATATGCGACGAAGAGTTTGATTTCTCTTTTTTTTTTTTGTTTTTTTTTCAAAAATTCGAGTTTTAGCTCCTTTTGGTCGTATTACCCTCCCCGTTTGAATCTTATTCGCGTTCCCCGCTAAATTTATAGCCGGTGCGTGGCCCTACTTTTTCACAGACGAGTCTGTACGAGTAGGTACCGTGTAAGTATCGCTATATACAACAATAAATACATGCGTCGCGTCGTTTTTTGCCGTTTATTTCTAAAATTCGTTACCTACGTTTAAGGTCAATCAAATTTGCTATTCATCAATAAAATGATCTATTTATTAATTTGATTTAATTCTCATAATTAAATAAATATACAAGGTAGGTACAGCTATATATGTAAGTAATATCAAATAGTATAGAAAATATTATACAATTATTAAATAACTTTACTACCCACAAACTTTACTTAAATATATAAAGATCTTTTTCTTTATTAATATAATATTATATATTATATAGAAACAGTATTTGTATGCTACATTAAATTATTAATTACCAAAATAAGAAAGTGGCTATTTGATGACCTCAACCAATTAACTTAAATGACAACTGTAATATTATATTGATAAGTATGCATTTATTAGTTCATAACAAGGATTGGAACCATAACTTTTTGAAAATCTTAGGACCGGAACAATTAAATACATTTTTTTAAGAAAAGAAACCGAAACCTATATTTTGATGTAGAGGTTTTTTCGGTTTTTTTTGGTTCCAAAATCCAATAGATATTTCATCTGTGGTGTAAGTAGGTAATAACTAATTATTACTAATAATAAATAAATAATTATAAAATCGTAGACCTAAATTTTGGCGTAATGACGTCGAGGAAGGTGACTCGCGGTAGTCGGATTGCTTTGAATTTTTTTTCACATAATTCATAACTTTATTTTGCGTTGTCGGTGACTGTAATGGACGCTGTCCCGGCCGCACGTTGCCTACCCGGATAACATAGATGGGTGACCTGCTAGACACCAAAATCAGACGGTGGCTATATGATTTGCACGGACGCCCGAAATATTTTGAATTTTCTTCACGAAATGTATTCTTTAATTTTGCGTTTTCGGTAACAGTAATGAACGTCGTTCAACGCAGTCGTATCGCATACGTGATGATGTGCTCCAGCCGTCGAATATTGTCGGATTGCATTCCAGGGTGACTACGACCAAAGTCGAGAAACGTGACTGACCAGTTAGACCCCAAATACTATAACTACGCCGAACGTCATTCGAGGTGACTGACCGGCAAGACACCCACAAAAATACAACGACTATATTATTTTTTATATATTTTACTATATTAGATTTTCATAATCATGTGTAGGTTCTGCGTTATGATTCATGTCCTATGTGTAGTAACACCCAAACAAATGCTGGCTATAAAACTCGGCCGTCGCACATTGTCGGATATCCTAGCCGTATTACTAAGGAGGACGTCGCTTCAGCTATATGATTTCTTTACGGGATTTTGAATTTCCGGCGGCATTTAAGAACGTTGTCGGCTAACATTGTTGCTTATACGGGTGTAATAAGCCTGGAAGCTTGGTACCTACTATCGTAGTACTGACAGTTGATAAGTGGCAACCAAGTTATTATAATTGCAGGTCGCAGACACTTTATTTGATGTTGTAGTCGTGGTAGACAATGAATGATAAGACAGATGTAATATATTGTGAATTTTTATTATAATGTTCGATAATTTTTCTAAGTCCAATAATATTCTACAGAGTGGCGTGAAGGTGCTTGCACTAATGGGTGGTAGTACACGTCTGAATACAGGCCGATTCGGGCTCCCTTATATATGAGGTTCCCCGTACCCCTTGCCTACATATACGATATCTCGGTTCTCACGGATGTGATTTGTGTGTTCATCATCCCAGCCCACGCATTTACGATTGACTGCGTTTCCAATCTATGATTATTATTAAAATAATCATTTTACTCTTTTTTTACTTGCATTTGTCGCGTACAGTGTTTCTGTAAAATATTATATATGCGTATTTTTGAACCTTATCGCTTTTTAAAGTCCAGCCAGAAGACCCCCTACGGTCCCCATGGTTTTTCGGCCGTAACTCCCCAACGGTTGCTCCTAGAGATCCGGGAAAAAAATTTTGCCCCCTTGACGCTACCCTAGCGGCTCTCGAGGGCGCCGACCAGCCCCCGCAAACCCGGACCCCCTATCCCCCCCAGGGGAGGAGTTCGGGTCCCCCGATAGGGACAGTAAAATCCGCACCGCCACACCGATAGGGACAGTAAAGGAACGAATGGCGGGAAATCGCGGCGGCGTTATCACTCCTCCTTATCGCTTTTCGCGGTTTTTTACCGTTTTTTCACGATTGGGGGGACCTTATTCGCGTTCCTCGGTAAATTTATAGTCGGCGCGCGGCCCTACTTTTGGCCCGGCGGCGGATGTCGAGTGTCAACGGACTACGGAGCGCCGCCGTCGCGCGCGTTTTTTGCCGTTTTTTTCGAAAATTCGAGTTTTCGGCGTTTTAGGGCGTATCGACCTCCCCGTTTGGATCTTATTCGCGTTCCCCGCTACATTTACAGTCGGCGCGCGGCCCTACTTTTTCAAAAACGAGCCCCGGGGAGGAGCGGCGTCGTGGAAACGAGAGTAGGTACCGATTACGTATCGCTATATACAGGCATAAATACATGCGTCTCGAGGTTCGATTTTTTTCGCAAATCTCGCGTTTTATACGTCAGAGGGCGGCGGATCCGGAGGTCCGCTCGCTGAAGCGGTCGGATCGCCCGTTCAAACGCCTTTTGACTCAGTATTTCATCTCGGTAGGTGGCTCGGTAGGTTAGGCGTTAGGACAAGTGACTCGAGGGTCGTGGTTTCGAATCCGGCCGCCGGGATTTTCGATAATTTGCGGCGGCCGTGTTAACTATGAATTTTTTTTTTCACTTTTTTTTTCGTCGTTTCGCTATCACTTCCGTCTTATCGTATTTAACGAAAATGTTCGGTTTTTTTTTAAAATTCGAGTTTTACCGCCTCTACGGACTTCGGACCTCCCCATCGAAGACTTATTCGCGTTCAATGTCAAAGCAGTCCTTGATACTATTTATTACTATACACGGGCGTGAATATATGCGTCGAAGAGTTCGATTTTCTTTTTTTTGCAGTTTTTTTCAAAAATTCGAGTTAAGCCCTCCCCGTTTGGATCTTATTCGCGTTCCCCGCTAAATTTACAGCCGGCGCGCGGCCCTACTTTTTCAGATACGAGTGGAGTGGCGTCGCGGAAACGAGAGTAGGTAACGCTAAATATATGCGTCGCGTCGTTTTTTGCCGTTTTTTTCTAAAAATCCAGTTTTAGCCCTTTTCGACACTTCTGCAATCCCAGTTGATGACTTATTCGCGTTCCCCTCTACATTTACTCGACCACCGTAGAGTAGGTGTTACTATATACAGGCATCGAAATGCATGCGTCGAAGGTTCCTTTTTTTTTCTCGAATATCGCGTTCTGAACTCAGTAGGTAGGTAGATAGGTAGCACGGCCGCCGGAATTTTTTTTTCACTTTTTTCTTTTTTATTGCTTTTCGATTTCAATTCAGCCTTATCATATTATAACGAACATTTTACGATTTTTTCGAGTTTCACCGTCGAAGGCTTATACGCGTTCCCCGACAAATGTATAAGTCAGTACTTCGCTCGAGTCGAGTGCCGCGGAGGAGATCGGAGAGCGGACAGTGTCGTTATTACTATATACGGAAATGAAAATATGCGACGAAAAATTCGATTGATTCGATGATTAACGGAAACGTTTCCGTGTTTTTCGGAGGATCATGGGGAAACAAAATCCCAATCAGCTTATCGAGTTTCGCTTCTAAACCGCTCTACTACCTACTATAAACGACAAAAACTATTAAACGTGGTCGCCCGACTTGCTAGACACTCAACAAATCACGTCGACTATATTAGGACTAGCACGGGCGCCCGAAATGTTATTATTTATATACATTTGATTTACGTCATTTGGCGTTTTCATGCCTTGACCCGGACGTCGCACTATCCGACGAAATCAGATTGCCTACCAGGGTTGTTACGTCCAACGTCGAGGGAGGTGACTGACCTGCTAGACACCAAAACATATACCAATTTTTTGCACGTGACCTATTACTTAATTTTGCGTCAGAAGTCACACGTTGTCCGCTATCCGACGCTAGACCCTAGATCAGGGGCGTCATTTCAGTTTTTCTTAGGGTGGGGCAAAATTTTTACCGGCCCTTTGATTATTTACTATTTAGTTAAAATAATATGTATATTGCCTAGTTAGTCCAATTTTTATTTCAATTATTATTTTTATACTTTATAATTTATATAACACAAACTGTAGCCGCTTTTGTTAACATACTACTTATTAAAACAGAAATACCTAATCTTAACTCACATCAACATATTATTATAATCTTCAATGTAGGTAGTTTACTCTGAAAACCAAATAATTAATAATATTTGTATAATATTAATAATAGTTTCCCTATAAAATATGCATTAAAGTACCACAACTGTGGCACTGTTTCACTAAGTATACCTTATTTGAATTATAACATAAAAAAAATTATAATACTTAAATTTAAAAAGCAATAAGCATAAGCAAATAATAAAAAAAAGGAATTAAAGACTAAAATATATTTTTGTTCTTTATTATTATTACAATTTAAAAGCATTATAGTTGTGCATTGCTTAGCTAGCTTATAAGTGGGTAGCGACGATTCTTCATACTTGCAAAAACGTGAAGTGCTTCATCTAAATTAATTGTTGAGGCCTCATCACTTTCAACAGCAACAACCAATAAATCATTGAGACGATCATCACCCATAGTTAATCTTAAATATGATTTAATTTGCTTAAGTGATGAAAAAAAGCGTTCATTAGAAGCGGTGGAAACTGGTAAGGTCATAAGAATGGTTATTATTTTTAATGTTTCAGAGTAACATTGAGGTAATTGGAGTAATATTTTTGAAATGGAATATAGATCATGTTTGGTATTTGAATCACCCGAAAGTAATTCTTTAGCACTCAGAAATTCAGCTTTTAGTTTGATAGTGTTAATATTAAAGTGCTTGTAATTTTGTAAAAAATCATCAAGGAATGGACATTTAAAATTAAAATATTCAGGGCTGGAGGAAAGGAAAATGCTGCTAGTTAAAATAATGCTGTTATTTGTATCATTGAAGCGTTTATCTAATTCATTAACAAATCTACAAAAAGAAAAATATACATAGGTATATAAACAAATTCAATACTTAAAGTTTTAGATTATTTTAGTTGTAGGTACATACCTGTCAACTGCTGAAAAAAAAATGATTTTCAAGTCTTTACTCAACTCTGAAGTTTTGTTCTTATTACTTTGACCAACCGTAGTTTCAACATAAAATTCTAATAGATTCTTATTCAAACATGTCTTTCTTGGATTCTTTTTTTTATTTATGTTCATACCATTTTTAACAGCAATAGTTTTTGCTTTTTTTGTAACATCATCCCAAAATTCATCATTGCGCATATTATAAAGCTGTCGTTTTGTAGATTTAATTAAATCAATGGCGACTGGTAAAATAATAGAACAGTCTTGGAGAGCCTTTGATGCACAGTGGATGGCTCTAAGAAGTGATTCCATAGCATGTGATATTTTAATAAATGACAGTGTATTCATTTCTTTTAAAATTCCTAGAGCTCTTGCCTTTTGGTCATCATTTTCGCTAAGTATAGTAAGTACTTCAATAATTTCTGTATACCGCAAATTTATTTTACTAATTGATCCAAACCAGTAAGCCCATCTAGTTTCAACTAATCTTTCTAGGTGTAATACGGGTAATCCTTTTGCCTGTTGTGCTTTAACAAATAACTCATACCGAGTTTGTCCATTCATAAAAAATTTATAGAGATCTTGCAAAGTGTTGAAAAAATTGACTATATAAGGAATGTTTTGTAATGTATGAACTAAACACAAATTTAGCCTATGTGCATAACAGTGGATATAAATGGCGTGTGGTACAACATTAAGTATTCGTTCTTGAACACCTGAGTGGATACCACTCATAACGTTAGCACCATCATAACATTGAGCCACACAATTTTGTAAATCTAATTTATTATCCAAAACTGTATCAATAATTTTTTTTGACAAACTATCAGCATTAGAAATCAACATATGAAAGCAACCAATAGATTTCTCGTGAATATTCATATCACTATCCAAAAACCGTAAGACAATGACCATTTGTTCTTTTTTAGATTTGTCCTTGGTTTCATCTACCATGATTGTAAAAAGACCTAGTGGATTAATTTTATTTAAAATTTTTTGTCTAGTACATTTAGCTATAGATGAAATTAAGTCATTTTGATATTCTGGACTTGTGTAGTGGCCATACCTTGATGCAAGTCTTTCTTTCATACTTGCATCACAAAACACATCCAAAAGTTCTAAAAAATTTCCCCTATTTTTGGAATTTCTTGATTTATTATTTCCCCGAAATGGTAACCCTTGTTTAGCTAAATATAATGTTACTTTGAGTAAAAATAATATATGTTGACGATTCTCATTAATATTATTTTGTCGAACATGTATTATTTGGTTTGATACAGATAATTCATTTTTATTTTGAACTAATCTATAATCAATCCAACGTTGCATGGAAATGATGTGCCTTTTATTTCTCTTATGTTTATTTAGAGTTCCTTTAAAATCTTTCCATTTATTACAGGTAGCACCATAATCAACAAAACTTAATTTTCAAAAAACTTCACCTGGTGCAGTAATACTGGCAGCAAAATGTCGGCAAACAAAACAATAAAGCGCATCTAAGGAAATTGAATATTCCAACCATTCATATAATTGATAATATTTTATACTAAAACGACGACCATTAGTAGTTGGATACATCGTTAATTTGGGTTGAGCTGGATGGTCATTTTTCGATGAAGAAAGGTCTTGTGGATGGTTTTGTACTATATTATTATCTTTTAACAAAACTTTTGCATCTACAGTTGTTAGAATTTTGTTGGAATTTAATTCTATGTTCACAATTTCTTCAACTGAGTAATCTTGTACAGGTTTATCCTGGATACACAAAATTAAATTACTGATTATATTTTATTAGAAATTAATTTAACAAATAATTATATTCAATAGCTATTTCCATTACTATATTATTATCTTTTAACAAAACTTTTGCATCTACAGTTGTTAGAATTTTGTTGGAATTTAATTCTGTGTTCACAATTTCTTCAACTGAGTAATCTTGTTCAGGTTTATCCTGGATACACAAAATTAAATTACTGATTATATTTTATTAGAAATTAATTTAACAAATAATTATATTTAATAGCTATTTCCATTCAACTTTCAAATGATTAAACCAAAATATTTTATAAGAAACAAGTTTAATAAGATAATAAATTAAATAACAATAAATTGTACATACTTTTGATTCAACTTTTGAGACTTTTGACTGTTGAGTCGTTATATTAAAAAAAGATAATTTCTTTTGTTTACTATCATTACCAGCAATTATTAACTCAGAATTTCTCTTGAGACGTCGCTTCTCAGCTCCGCCTTTAGGCTTATTATGAGACATAATAAAGGTACTTAAAAATTAATTTTTAGTCAAACGTCAAACATAGTACACAGTAGACACTAAATCAAATCAAATTCAAATTTCAAAATGAAAATTTCAACATTCGTTGGTGATTTTAAAAATTGTTATTGATAACGAACATTTACAGTACTATGCTCTTATCAGTCATAGCTCGGTCACATTGTTCTGTGGTCATAGTTACATTACATTATACTGGTTACCACGGTCCACGACGTCGATAGCTGATCTTTAATCGTGGTTTTTAAACTATCTCGTTGAGATAACGAATATAGTTCCATAGAATAGAATAATAATAATAATAATAACGTATTAAATATTAATTAATATATTATTATGATTTATGATATACCACAAATTTCTATTTTTATATTATGTAGTATATTCTAGAATAGTCAGTAGATTTAAGATTTTATTGATTAATGATTATTATAGAAAACCCGCCACCCGGCCCGCTTAGACCCGGCCACCGGCCCATTTGGCTACTTTAAAATCTAGGGTCGGGCAAATGCATACTCCTGCCCCCCCCCCCAAATGACGCCCCTGCCCTAGATCCTGCTAGACCCCAAAACATATTTTCGCGTAATTACGACGAGGAAGGTGACTCGGTAGTCGAATTGCTTGCGAAATGTTTTCAATTTTTTTTCACGTATTTCATTACTTAATTTTGCGTTGTCGGTGACTGCAATGGATGCTGTCCCGGCCGCACATTGCCTACCCGGATAACACAGATGACTGACCTGCTAGACACCAAAAAATCAGACGGTGGCTATATGATTTGAATGGACAAGCGAAATATTTTGAATTTTCTTCACGTAATTTATTCTTTAATTTTGTGTTTTCGGTAACAGTAATGAACGTCGTCCGCCATTCGACGCAGTCGGATTGCATACGTGATGACGTGAACCGGCCTATTATTATAGCGAATGTCATTCGAGGTGACTGACCTGCTAGACACCCTAAAAAATACTGCGGCTATATGATTTGCATGGACGTCCAACATTTTTAAATACTTTTCAAGTAATTTATTACTTTTTTGGTTTTTCGGTAACAGTAATGAACGTCGTCCGCGATTCGACGCAGTCGGATTGCATACGTGATGACGTGCCCCAGCCGTCGAATATTGTCGGATTGCCTTCCAGGGTGACTACGACCGAAGTCGAGGAAGTTGACCGACCCGCTAGACCCCAAACGCTATTACTACGGCGAACGTCATTCTAGGTGCCCGAACTGCTAGAAATCCACAAAAATACGACGACTATATTATTTTTTATACTACATTTTACTATATTAGATTTTCGTAATCGTGTGTAGGTTCTGCGTTATGATTCATGTCCTATGTGCAGTGACGTCGAGGAAGGCGACTGACTTGCTACACACCCCCACAAAAAGGCGGCTATAAAACTCGGCCGTCGCACAAAGTCGGATAGCCCACCCGTATTACTACGGCGAACGTTATTCGAGGTGACTGACACCTGCTAGACACTCACAAAAATTACTATAGTAATTTTTTACCAAATTTCGAATTTCCGGTGGCGTCGTCGAAAAGACTCTGTCAAAGACTCTGCCCTGGCTACCACGGGCTACCACGTCGAACCACAGTGGTCCTAGCCTTATCACACATCCTTATCGGCATACCACCTGTTCGCCGATATACCGTGTCGGCTCGAGACCCACGACCACACCACGAGACCACCGCTGCTTCCGAAATCGATAACACTCGGGGTCCGGTCACGGGGGTCTGGGGGTGTCCCCCAGCGACGCTCGGAGAGCTAGTCTATACTATAAAGCATGAACACGTGTGGCGCAGCCTATGGGTTAAATCCGAACTGCTTAGTGGACAATGGAGGGAAATCGCGTTATCACTCCTCCTTATCGCTTTTTTAAGTCCAGCCAGAAGACCCCCTACGGTCCCCACGGTTTTTCGGCCGTAACTCCCCAACGGTTGCTCCTAGAGTTCCGGGAAAAAAGTTTTGCCCCCTTGACGCAGCCCTAGCGGCTCTCGAGGGCGCCGACCAGCCCCCGCAAACCCGGACCCCCTATCCCCCCCAGGGGAGGAGTTCGGGTCCCCCGATAGGGACAGTAAAATCCGCACCGCCACACCGATAGGGACAGTAAAGGAACGAATGGCGGGAAATCGCGGCTATCACTCCTCCTTATCGCTTTTCGCGGTTTCGACCGTCTTTCACGATTTTTTTTCAAAATTTTCGAGTTTTACCCCCCTCGGGGGCCTCGGAAGGTCCCGTTCGGACCTTATTCGCGTTCCTCGGTAAATTTATAGTCGGCGCGCGGCCCTACTTTTGGCCCGGCGGGCCCGCGGCGGCGGATCTCGAGTGCCAACGGAGCGCCGCCGTCGCGCGCGTTTTTTGCCGTTTTTTTCGAAAATTCGAGTTTTAGGCGTTTTTGGGCGTATCGACCTCCCCGTTTGGATCTTATTCGCGTTCCCCGCTAAATTTGTATTCGGCGCGTGGCCCTTCTTTTTTATAATCCAGTCCCCCGGCGGACCAGTCGATCGCCGAGAGCGCCGCGTCGTCGCCGTTTCGACGGTTTTCTCGACTTTTTCGACTAGAGTCGCGTTTAGCACCTCTACGAGACGTCCGACCTACCCGTCGGCGACGTATTCGAGTTCCACACTAAATTTATAGCCGGCGTGCGGCCCTACTTTTTCAAAAACGAGCCCCGGGGAGGAGGGGCGTCGCGGAAACAAGAGTATGTACCGATTACGTATCGCTATATATAGGCATAAATACATGCGTCTCGAGGTTCGATTTTTTTCGCAAATCTCGCGTTTTATACGTCAGAGGGCGGCTGATTCGGAGGTCCTCTTGCCGAAACGGTCGGATCGCCCGCTCAAACGCCTTTTGACGGCCGTCCATGCGTCGAAGGTTCCTTTTTTTTTCTCGAATATAGCGTTCTGAACTCAGTAGGTAGGTAGATAGGTAGCAAGGCCGCCGGAATTTTTTTTTCACTTTTTTCTTTATTATTACTTTTCGAATTCACTTCAGCCTTATCATATTATAACAAACATTTTACGATTTTTTCGAGTTTCACCGTCGAAGGCTTATTCGCGTTCCCCGCCAAATGTATAAGTCAGTACTTCGCTCGAGTCGAGTGCCGCGGAGGAGATCGGAGAGCGGACAGTGTCGTTATTACTATATACGGAAATGAAAATATGCGACGAAAAGTTTCAATGTTTTTTTCGCGTTTTTTTTTTCGTCATATAAATATGATTAACGGAAACGTCATCAGCTTATCGAGTTTTGCTTCTAAATCGCTCTACTACCTACCAATTACTATAAACGACAAAAACTATTAAACGTGGCCGCCCGACTTGCTAGACACTCAACAAATCACGGCGACTATATTATGACTAGCACGGGCGCCCGAAATGTTATTATTTATATACATTTGATTTACGTCATTTGGCGTTTTCATGCCTTGACCCGGACGTCGCACTATCCGACGAAGTCAGATTGCCTACCAGGGTTGCTACGTCCAACGTCGAGGAAGGTGACTGACCTGCTAGACACCAAAACATATACCAATTTCTTTACTTAATTTTGCGTCAGAAGTCACACGTTGTCCGCTATCCGACGCTAGACCCTAGATCCTGCTAGACCCTAAAACATATTTTCGCGTAATTACGTCGAGGAAGGTGACTCGGTAGTCGGATTGCTTACGAAATGTTTTGAATTTTTTTTCACGTATTTCATAACTTAATTTTGCGTTGTCGGTGACTGCAATGGACGCTGTCCCGGCCGCACATTGCCTACCCGGATAACATAGATGACTGACCTGCTAGACACCAAAAAATCAGACGGTGGCTATATGATTTGAATGGACAAGCGAAATATTTTGAATTTTCTTCACGTAATTTATCCTTTAATTTTGCGTTTTCGGTAACAGTAATGAACGTCGTCCGCGATTCGACGCAGTCGGATTGCATACGTGATGACGTACCCCAACCGTCGAATATTGTCTTAAAGGGTGACTACGACCAAAGTCGAGGAACGTGACTGACCCGCTAGACCCCAAATACTATTACTACGGCGAACGTCACTCTAGGTGACCGAACTGCTAGATACCCACAAAAATTACTATATTATTTTTTTTATCAAATTTCGAATTTCCGGCGGCGTCGTCGAAAGGACTCTGTCAAAGACTCTGCCCTGGCTATCACAGACTACCACGTCGAACCGCAGTGGTCCTAGCCTTATCACACATCCTTATCACCAGACCTCCACATCACCCATACACCGCGTCGGCTGAGACCCACGACCACACCACGAGACCACCGCTGCTTCCGAAATCGACAACACTCGGGGTCCGCTGACGGGGGTCTGGGGGTGTCCCCCAGCGACGCTCGGAGAGCTAGTCTTTATATATAAAGCATGAACACGTGTGGCGCCGCCTATGCGTTAAATCCGAACTGCTTAGTGGAGAATGGAGGGAAATCGCGTTATCACTCCTCCTTATCGCTTTTTAAAGTCCAGCCAGAAGACCCCCTACGGTCCCCACGGTTTTTCGGCCGTAACTCCCCAAAGGTTGCTCCTAGAGTTCCGGGAAAAAAGTTTTGCCCCCTTGACGCAACCCTAGCGGCTCTCGAGGGCGCCGACCAGCCCCCGCAAACCAGGACCCCCCATCCCCCCAGGGGAGGAGTTCGGGTCCCCCGATAGGGACAGTAAAATCCGCACCGCCACACCGATAGGGACAGTAAAGGAACGAATGGCGGTTATCACTCCTCCTTATCGCTTTTCGCGGTTTTTAATGTTTTTCACGATTTTTTTTCAAAATGTTCGAGTTTTACCCCCCTCGGGGGCACCGGAAGTTCCCGTTCGGACCTTATTCGCGTTACTCGGTAAATTTATAGTCGGCGCGCCGCTCTACTTTTGGCCCGGCGGGCCCGCGGGGGCGGATGTCGAGTGCCAACGGAGCGGCGCGCGTTTTTTGCGGTTTTTTTCGAAAATTCGAGTTTTAGGCGTTTTAGGGCGTATCGACCTTCCCGTATGGATCTTATTCGCGTTCCCCGCTAAATTTGGCCCTTCTTTTTTATAATCCAGTCCCCCGGCGGACCAGTCGATCGCAGAGAGCGCGGCGTCGTCGCGATTTCGACGGTTTTAACGACTTTTTCGACTAGAGTCGCGTTTAGCACCTCTACGAGACGTCCGCCCTCCCCGTCGGAGACGTATTCGCGTTCCCCACTAAATTTATAGCCGGCGCGCGGCCCTACTTTTTCAAAAGCGAGCCCCGGGGAGAAGCGGCGTCGCGGAAACGAGAGTAGGTACTGATTACGTATCGCTATATACAGGCATAAATACATGCGTCTCGAGGTTCGATTTTTTTCGCAAATCTCGCGTTTTAAACGTCAGAGGGCGGCGGATTCGGAGGTCCTCTCGCCGAAGCGGTCGGATCGCCCACTCAAACGCCTTTTGACGGCCGTCCAAACGGCGTTCGCATTTCGCGTGCACGGCGACGCGGGTTAAGAGTCATACATTTGACTCTTAATTTCATCTCAGTAGGTGGCTAGGTTGGTTAGGCGTTAGGACAAGTTACTCGAGGGTCGTGGTTTCGAACCCGACCGCCGGGATTTTCGATAATTTGAGGCGCCCGTGATAAATCTGAATTTTTTTTCACTTTTTTTTTCGTCGTTTCGCTATCACTTCCGGCTTATCGTATTTAACGAAAATGTTCGTTTTTTTTTTTAAATTCGAATTTTGCCGCCTCTACTGACTTCAGATTTCTCCGTCGAAGACTTATTCGCGTTCCCCGTCAAAGCAGTCCTTGATACTATTTATTACTATACACGGGCGTGAATATGTGCGTCGAAAACTTCGATTTTCTTTTTTTTGCAGTTTTTTTCAAAAATTCGAGTTTTAGCCCGTTTCGGTCGTATCGCCTTCCCCGTTTGAATCTTATTCGCGTTCCCCGCTAAATTTTTTCGAAATTTTTCGAGTTTTTCGAGTTTTACCCCCTCGGGGGCCCGGGGTCTCCCCGCTGTGACCTTATTCGCGTTCCCCGCTAGATTTACAGGCCGCGCGCGGCCGTATTTTCTTCCCGGCGGGCCCGCGGCGGCCGATCTCGCGCGCGATACGAGCGCCGCCGTCGCGCGCGTTTTTCGCCGTGTTTTTCGAAATATCGAGTTTTACCCCCCTCGGGGGCCCCGGGCGTCCCCGTTTGCGTTATATTCGCGCTCCTCGCTATATTTGTAGCCGGCGCGCTATCCTACTTTTTCAAAAATGAGTCCCCTCATCCGACTAGACAGTCGCCGACGCCGCGGCGTCGTCACGATTTCGACGGTTTTTCCGACTTTTTCCAACAGAGTCGCGTTTCGCTTCGTTTGTAGACTTTTCACCTCCCCGCCGAAGACGTATTCGAGTTCCCCGCTAAATTTATAGCCGGCCCGCAGTCCTACTTTTTCAAAAACGAGTCCCGGGGAGGAGCGGCGACGCGCAAACGAGAGTAGGTACCGAGTGGGTACGTCGTGTGTGTGCTATATACAGGCATAAATACATGCGTCTCGACGTCCGATTTTTTTCGCGAATCCCACCGAATCTCGAATTTTACCCCCCTCGGGGGCCTCGGGTCTCCCCGTTTGCGTCTTATTCGCGTTCCTCGCTAAATTTGTAGTCGGCGAGCTGTCTTACTTTTTCAAAAACGAGTCCCGGGGAGGAGCGGCGTCGCGGAAACGAGAGTAGGTACCGAGTAGGTACATTTTGGGTATCGCTATATTTAGGCATAAATACATGCGTCCCGACGATCGATTTTTTTCGCGAATCTCACCGAATCGAACTTCCGAAGCCGGTCGAGACGGTCGTCCCCTTACCGACGCGTTCGACCCCCCCCGCTCGGACGCCATTTGACGGACGTGGACGCCGCTTTCCAGTTTCGGGTGCACGGCGACGCGGCTTAATAGTCATAGATTTGACACGATATTTCATCTGAGTAGGTAGTCGATAGGTTAGGGCGCTAGGACATGTAACTAGGAGTCGTGGGTTCGATACCGTCCCCCGGCGGTATCGAAGATTTGCGGCGGCCGTGATAATCTTGAGTTTTTTTTCGCGTTTTTTTTTTCGTCTTTTCTCCATCAGTTCCGTATTATCATATTTAAATAGTCCCCCCTCATAGACGGGGTACTTTTGACCCCCTCACCAATCAAATTTTTTTTGGCCGAGCATAACTTAGCCGGGGATCGTCGTAGCCGTATTTTGTAAACGGCTATGGGTTGTGGGTGACCACGTGCATACCATATCAAAAATTACCCCCCCTCCTTTTTTTGATTTAAGTATATCTCTGTCACGTTTCGACTTGGGTCCCCCGTTTTACCACCAAAATTTACGTTTTAAGACCCTCTAAATAGTCCCCCCATAGTCGGGGTACTTTTGACCCCCTCTCAAATTTTTCGGTGACAGTTATGAGCGCCGTCCGCGATTCGACGCGATAATAATAACTAACTTACATGTATGCTTTGTCGTAGGTACCTATGTAATATATCACAGTTTGGTTGAGGTTGAGTTGTTGGTAATATTATGAATAACATATTGATATATATATTTATATATATTATGTGCTATTTATTATATACATGTATCTTTATACCTATTGATATATTTATATAATAACATTTTATAAAAATATATATATATTATACTATGTAGTAGGTACTTAATATATTACAGTTTTTAGGTGAGTCAAATTATGTATATTAAAAATATAATCTAAGGTGTTTAATTAAATTATATGACTATGCTATAACTATTTAATAAATAATAATAATAATAAATATTTAGTTAACACTGCTACAGATTATAAATACTATTTGATATAATATTTATAAACTAATAGATCTAATTGAAATGATTAAATTCTGGTAGTTAAATTGTACAATTATTATAATATACCTAACTACTCTCTTTGATATTATTTATATGGATAGATTTGATCGTTTGATGTAGTAGATATTTAATATATAACTTAAGGTGTTTAAATATTACTATACTTATTAAACTATTTAATAAATAATAATAATAAATATTTTATTTACACTTGATTTTATCCAACGCACATATATGTTTCCTTTATACTTCAATAAACAATAGTGCAAGTACAATATAACTACTAACCTAGGTACATGTATACTTTGTAGTAGGTACCTACTTAATATATCACAGTTTGGTTGAGGTACGATACAAATACTGCTGCAGATAGTATATAATACTCTGATGGTTAAATTGTATTTGACATAATTTGTTATTGCTCAAAATATAGGTAGGTCTATAGTGTATATTAATTTAATTATGAGTTTCAAATTAATAAATTATGAATAACAAATTGATATATATATACATTATGTACTATTTATTATATAGATGTATGTTTATACCTAATGATATATTAATATAATTTAAGCATAATATTATGTATGTACAAAGTGAAATCAGTACATATTTTGGTCCATTGGTCTAAAAGTTTAAATGAAGTACTATTTACTATTAATTATATCATTGGTATTGGTTGGTATTGGTTGGTATATAAAATATGTCTTTTTCTAATAGTTTGCATTGTGTGTTAAACGGTATAGTGTTATAATATATGAACTGGGCATATTGTAATCTGTAAAAATTTATTAGAAAAAGTAACAGTGAAATTGGTAAATAAGGTAGTTGGTCATAGGTTAGTACTCCATGAGTAGGTACATAACATTGATGGACTAATAGAGAGTAACTAAGTATTGGAAACAGAGGATTTCACTTCTAAGTATATAATAACAAATTATAAATATATATATATATATATATATATATATAATATACTATGTAGTAGGTACTAAATTTTTAGGTGATATTAAAAATATGAATTATATGAATTTAGTCATATCATATGACTATGCTATAAGAGTAGTATCTGGGTCCCTAGAGGCGAAACGCCACCCGCCACCCGCCACCCGCCACACACCACCTCCGCCACCAGTCGCACCGAACCCTCCACCCGCCACCCCGCCACCTGTCACACACCACCAGTCGCACCTACCCCTGACCGAAACCCCCCCACCGCCACACACCACCAGGCAGACCGCTGCACCGCCACCACTGACACCCTACCCACCGGCCTACGCCCCTCCACTACCCCGCCACCCGGCAGACCGCTGCACCGCCACCACTGACACCCTACCCACCGGCCTATGCCCCTCCACTACCCCGCCACCCGGCAGACCGCTGCACCGCCACCACTGACACCCTACCCACCGGCCTACGCCCCTCCACTACCAGCAGACCGCTGCCGACACTGCGCACCCCGACCGTACCCTCCACCACCTATCCTTATCACATTGTTTTTATCTATTAATGCGTTATCATATTACCATTATCACATTGATAAATAATTATAATGCGCTATCATATTACCATTATCACATTGATAAATAATTATAATGCGTTCTCATATTACCGTTATCACATTGATAAATTATCTATTAATAATTAAATATGGTTTAATATTTAAAAAATATTCGTGTATATCGCAAACAAAAAACACGGACAGATTACACGGTTAACCTGCAAGGTCACCGTTGAATGACCACAGCCACCCTTTTCACGCATCATTAGTCTTCACCCGATCTTTTACCAAGTCATACGTATTGTGTAAAGTATTTTAAAATGTCGTGTAACAGCAGCCAAGTGTCTACAATAAATACACCAGATATATCTACAGGATTCATTGATTTCTTAGCGAATGGCGAGTTTGATGAAATGGTAAGTTAAGTTATTTTCATATTATAATTAAAAATAATACAGTTAATATACATATTATAGCTTTCAAATACACCAAGACGTGTCTTTTATAGTACATTACTAAGCCAAGAAGAAAACATATCTTTTGGCGATGAACAAAATAACCAACCAACAAATGGTACGTTCATTTTATTATTGTTTTTATGCATTAAGTACACAAAATATTTACCATTATAGAAAAACAAATTGATGCATGGGGTGGTGAAGATGCGGAAGCCATTGACGCAATATGTTCCGAAGCATTGGACAAATTTATATGGGGTGAAGATTACACTGATGATGATTATAAAGCTTTAGATGAAATATGTAGTAAAATTGAATACAGTACATAATATACTAAAACTTGTTATTTATATTTGTAAAATAAAAATTCACAATTATAAAGGTTTATATTTATATACAATACGTCATCTTATATAAACGGTGAATCAAGCATGGTATCATCGGTATCTGACGATTCCATTTCGTCATCTGCAAATTCGTCATCCGTTATATGCGGTGAATAAACCTCGGACATTGTTTCATCTGACGATTCCGTTTCTGTATCAGACATTTCGGCGTCTGTCATGTCGTCATCACCATGTATCTCATCATCATCGGTATCGGCTAACTCTTCATAAGCATAGAGATCAGCCATATTTATGATTGGTGGTGACACTTGCTCGTCTCGACTAAACATAAATATTAAATTAAAAAAAGAAATATAGGTAAATAATGTTAAAGTTGTTTACCTTACGTCCCTGAGTATTTCGTCTATAAGATGCCATACGCCATCTAAGTCAGCAGTTGGTGGAGGTTGTGGTTGTGGTTGCACTCTGATACTAAACATTAAATAAGTCGAATTAATAATAATAATAATAATAATAATATTAAACTTACATTGCATCTAATTCCATTTGAGTCGCCATTTCGAACTGATTATCATTATTCTTTTTATGTCCCCTCCGAGTGTTTATAAAAAAATACATAAAAAGTAAACGAAACATTTTAACATACAAGTGTATATCGTGTTACAATCGTATGAGTACTGACCTACATAATATTATTCGTATAGTCAGACTGGTCAACTGTAATTTATTTACTCCTCCCCTGTCAAGGGTGAAAGAATCTTTTGTAATACCTCAGTGCAGACCAAGGATGATACGGTCATTCGATTACATTTCTCCCCTTCCAAGGATAAACATCCCTTCCAGGGGGTATTTACCCCTACCACTCAAAAAAGATTCTTTTTATAATAATAATAATAATAATAATCACTTGACAAGCGTCAGTCTGCCAACTTGTAAACTACCGTTCAGACGTTATATCGTGCGTATACTAATATTTGTTCAAAAATGTTTAAATGCAATAAGTGTTTATCCGTTTTCTCTCGGAAAGATAGTTTAACCAGACATTTAAAGAGTCATGAAAAAAAAAATTCAAATGTTCGATTTGTGGTGTTTTATTTGTTCGAAATGATAGTCTTAAAAGACACACTCAAAATATGCATGGTAATCTACGAAAAAAAAAAAATCATGGTAAGTACAATTTAAAAATATTTTTTACCGGGGAGGGCAAGTTTTCAACATGCATCATTTTTAAGGAGTTGCGTTTAAGCAATACTTAGTTTTCATTCCTGCATCCTTTTTAAGAAGTTGCGTTTAGGCAATGTTTAGCCCCTGCAACATTTCTCAGACAATTTTTACCGACCGAGCAAACAGTTAGGGGTAGCTGTGTTCAAATATTAATATTATTATTATTATTATTATTTTCCTAGATGATAATATAACGTTTAGAAACGACGATAACGCGTTGGATAATGCCGAAAATAATGAAACAAGTATGAAAAATTATCTATATACATAGTGCCAATATTAATATTATATTTTGCTAGATGATATAGTGTTGAAGATGACGATGACGAATATTATGATAAAGTGATGGATGAGTTTGAAAATAATAAAAAAAGTATGAAAATTACACCTTATTTCGTGTCAAATATTAATAGTTTTATTTTGCTAGATGATATAATGTTTGAAGACGACGATGACGAATATTATGATAAAGTGATGGATGAGTTCGAAAATAATAAAAAAGTATGAAAATTACACCTATATTTAGTGTCAAACATTAATATTTTTATTTTGTTAGATGATATAATGTTTGAAGACGACGACGACGACGAATATTATGATAAAGTTATGGATGAGTTCGAAAAAAGTATGATAAACTATATAAGCTAATTATATTTATATAACAACATATTTTTTTTTCTAGGTAAGCATCAGAATATGATTGAAGTAGCCCCAAATATTTTCGTTGACAATATACAAGCTGGACCTTCTAATCAAAGTATTTATTTAACATTTTTATATAAGTGTATAATATGCTTATATTAGTGTATATGTTTAGGTGATGCACCGGTCGAAACAAAAAAAGAAAAACTAGCAGACAACAACAACAGCGTCATCATCTTGGAGTCTGACTTGTTGAAAATTAACAATAAGAAAACTAAATTTATAAAAAAGTATAATGCGTATATGATTAATTATAGTATTACATTAAACCTGTACCGGGAGTTTAGATATAGTTAGTTTAAATGCACTATTGGAGGATGGGTTAGAAAATATGATATCAAATATTAAAAAAATTACAAACTTCACTGATGGTGATATTGTTAACTTGCACGCAGACAATCCGAAGTTTTTTTCACCAATATCTACAGGCAATATGACGTCTAATGTCTCAGGACGGAAAATTTTAAATAAAATAAGTGATATATTAACGTCGGATCAATCAGTTAACATCAACGATACGGTATTCGGCTCTCAAGTTATCATAATGCCTAAAGGTGGAAAACCTAAACCGACCTGGGAGTATTTGGACCTATTTAGCAAAAACAAAAGATGTATAGCACAAATTAAAAATCAGGATGAATTATGTTGCCCCCGTGCTATTATAGTGGGGCTATCTTACAAGACCTCGGTTATATTGGGACACCACTTAAACGATTACCAAATCAAAAACCTGCGACTTGGTAAATCCGATGTACAAACACGTTTGACAAAAGAACTATGTCAACAATTAGAAATTAATGAAAACAGGCCGTTTACGTATCGTGACATATCAAAGGTTGAAAAATTGCTCAAAATTCAAATTAAAGTCGTGAATGTTGATAATTTTTGTGAAATTGACTACTCGGGTAAAGAAAATAGAATTAAGATTTACCTATTAAAAAAAAATGATCATTTTAATACCATTTATTCCATGTCATCATTTATGGAGCGTGTGTACTATTGTGAATTATGTGATACGGGATATAATAATAAAACTAAGCACGTCTGTAAAAAAGGACCAGGGCTAAAGTGTAATCTATGTAACGAAGACTATCACATCCAAGACTTTAGAAAAGAAAAAATTTTTTGCCAAGATGGCGGAACCGTAATTGTGTTGATATTGAATGTTTGAGAAAACATAAAAAAGTTTGCGATAAAGAATATAAGTGTGGTGGATGTAATTTAATCGTACAGAGGAACGACATCACTCACAACAGCATTTGCGGACTTGGAAAATGTCATAATTGTAAGCAGGAAAATATCAAATTATGTCAACATGAATGTTATATGCAACGGAAAATAGGAAAAGGTGGCTATTGTGTGGAAGCCTGTGTTTGTAACGAACAATCGACAGAAAAACAGAAAGGCTGTACTTTCACTACCAATTATATATTTTTCGATTATGAAGCGCAACAAAACACAGGAACGCACATACCAAATATGGCTATCGCTCACGACTTTGAAGGAAACAAATTTGTATTTTCTACGGATGACGGGGGTTCGGCCAATGATAAATTTTGTAAATGGGCACTTAGTAGAGAAAAGAAAGGAACAACATATATAGCACATAATTCAAAAGCATATGATACATATTTTATAATTCAGTATATTTTAAAACATATGCCTACAGTGAAGTATGAAGTAATTCGGAACGGAACAAAAATTATGATGCTTGAAATAAAAGAAGGGGGCCTAAATATAAAATTTATTGACAGCCATAATTTTGTACAGTCTAAGCTAGCGGACTTTCCGAAAACATTCGGACTTACGGAATCAAAAAAAGGTTATTTTCCACATTATTTCAACACTCCCGAAAATCAAAATTATATAGGGCCTTTACCGGACAAATATTATTACGGTTATAACTCCATGGCGAGAAAACAGCGAGCAGCATTCATAAATTGGTATGACGAGATGACAAGCAAAAATTATGTATTTAATTTCAAAAATGAGTTGGAACAATATTGTCATTCGGACGTTGATATATTACGAAGAGGGTGCTTAGAACTAAGGAATAAATTTTTGGACGTGTGCAATATTGACCCATTTAAATACATTACAATTGCAAGTGTTTGTATGGCAATTTATCGACAAAATGACTTGTTAAATAATTCTATAGAGGTCGTCCAAAATACCGAAAAAGAAACTTTTTCAGACGAGTCTATCAAGTGGATGAAAAGTAAAATATCAAACGAAAATAAAAACATACGCCATGCTTTAAACGGTGGGGAGGCCGTCATATGCGGTGCTAAAGTCGACGGTTATGACGAATCTGAAAAAAAGTTTATCAGTATCATGGATGTTTTTGGCATGGCTGCCCGGATTGCTTCCATCCTAATGATATAAACCCTGTTAATAAAAACACTATGACTGATTTATATAACAACACGATACGACGAACATCTCAATTGAAAGCAAAAGGGTATCAAGTTGAAGAAATGTGGAGTTGTAAATGGAGAAAGCACGCAGAGTACAAACAAATGATGCAATATCCTGATGATGTAATGGAGTCACTAAACCCCCGAGATGCATTTTTCGGAGGCAGAACAAACGCAACAAAACTAATGGTTAAAAATAAAAAAAATAAATACATTGACGTGTGCAGTCTATACCCAACCGTAATGTATTATGACAACTATCCCGTAGGTCATCCAAAAAAATTTATAAACCATCAATACAACAATACATGCGATCAAACTGGTATGGTTTTATTAAATGTAAAATATTACCACCTAACAAATTATATCATCCCGTACTCCCGGTAAAAACTAATAAATTAGTATTCACACTTTGCCATAAATGTCATATAGATAAAGTTAGACAGTGTACACACGACGAAGAACAGAAGGCGCTTACTGGAACCTGGACAACAGACGAAGTGCAAAAAGCATTAGACAAAGGCTATAAGATTCTAAAAATTTACGAAGTGCAACATTTTGAAAAAAAATCTAATACGCTATTAGGAATATATCCAGCGATTTTTAAAAATTAAACTGGAAACTAGCTTCGTTTAGAAATGACTATTCGAACGGTTTAATGACTAATTGTTAGCAGTAAAAAATGCAGTAGGTATCGATTTGATATAGAAAATATATAAAGAAAATCCTGGATTAAGAGCACTTGCTAAATATGTCTTAATTCATTTTGGGGAAAGTTTGGACAAAGACCTAATCAGACAAAAACAGAGATTATATCAAAACCGGAAAGATGGTACCAAGTATTGTTGGACAAAAAATTAGAAGTTGATAGCATAGTTTTTTTAACTGACGATTTAGTCGAAGTTTCATATAAAAAAATCAACGAATACGTCGGCCACGAATACAATACTAATATTTACATAGCTGCATTCACGACATCAAATGCAAGATTGCGATTGTATACAATGTTGGATAATCTCGGCGAGAAAGTGGTATATTACGATACTGATAGTGTCTTTTATATTTACGATGAAACCGAAGTGGATACGGGGTGCATGCTAGGCGAGTGGACGGATGAATTAGGTCCAGGTATACACATATCCGACTGGGTATCGACAGGTCCTAAAAGTTTTGCACACACAGATAATAATAATCGTACAACCACAAAAATAAAAGGATTTACACTAAGTTATGAAAATATTCAAAAATTAAATATGGACAGTATGAAAAAAATAATAAACGACGAAATAAGAGACGTAGAACTGCGATTTCAACAAATAATACGAAATTCAAAAACTAAGGAATTGTCAACAATAACTACATCAAAGACTTTTAAAATGGAATACGATAAACGTATGGTTATGTATTCGGACGGTGACGTAATAGAAACGTTACCATGGGGGTATATCTAAATATATCTGTAACTTATATTATGCCCATGTTTAAATATTGTATATATATATATCTGTGATTTTTTTAAATTATACTTTATATCAATGTTATTGTATAAATATCTATAACTTATATTTTACCAATGTTATTGTATACCTTATACCAATGTTCAAATATTATTGTATATTTGTGATTTTTTTAAATTATACTTTACATCAATGTTCAAATGTTATTGTATACATTTTACCTTATACCAATGTTCAAATATTATTGTATATCTTTAAATTATACCTTAAGCATAGGAAAAATAATAAACCAATTTTAAAATATTATATTATTGTTTATTAAATAAAAAATATATTATAATCTTAAACATTATTAAGATACCATTTTTTTAATGCAAATACTTTATACAATGTACATTGTTTAGGATTAAACTCCATATGAAAAATACAACATGGTAGTGCTTCTTCATGCAATTCACCAAGCCGAGGACAATTTTCCCAGTTTTCCAAGTTGAAGACGCTGGCGTGCGGCATAAACTCGTTGATAATGTGTTGTTTGTGTAAACCTTTTCGTTCTAGTGAATTTGAAAGAATCAAATATTTTTTGTATCTCTGTATACTCTACATCACCGTATTCCAATGATAAACCGTGATACAAACGTTGTAACCAGCTGTTTACACTGCGACTTTTTGCGTCTTGAGTTAAAGAAGTGTGTTTAAAGATCCAGTGTTGAGTTGCGAAAGTGTCCGTGTCTAAAATAGACATCTCTTTAATCACGTATTTTTTGTGTACTCCGTGAAGACAATGAATATCCAAAATGGCCGACGACATTATAGTTTGTTTATAGTATCAACAGACTTGCTTATTTTTTTCAACTGTTCTGTGATATCTTGTAATGGTTTTTCAAGTTTACTTATACGCTCAGCTATATCTGAACACGTTATTTGTAACGTTTCCGTTTGTTCTTCTTGTATTTGAATGGATTTTTGATTTTCTTCGAGTAAACGCTCAAATTTAATCAATTTGGACGAATACGATTTTAACGACTGTTCGAGATTTGAAATAAATTTTTTTGTTTCACTATCCCGAGAACTACCAAACACGTTCATGTCTGTAGAGCGACTGAAATTATTTTTTAACATCACTGGTATAAATCCAGCTATTGTGCGTATCGTCAAACCCCTTCCATTTTACCAATATCTGTTTCCCCTTCCTACGAATTATTTTCTCTATTAAATAATCGTTTGGATAATTTGTTTTTAATATTTCTTCAGAGTAAAAACAACCTGCGATCGGATTTCCATTATAATCTTGTAATTGATATGTAACGGGTAACGTTTTATTAATTTTTATTATTTTAAATATTTCCGTGGACCAGTTCGCTAAATACCCTTTTGAAAATACGGTTTTATAGGTGCTAACACGAACATTGTCGCCAACGTTGAATTTAATTTTTACGTTAGTAATTTTGCGCTGTTTTATTTCCACTGACGAAGGATTTGCATCGGCCTGTAGTGGTGTCATAGATATTGTTCTGTGTTTTGAATTATTGTATTCATCAACCAACTTTGGTAAAATAGATACCCATTCATATGATCCTCGTGCAGTGAACTCCCTATACATTTTTCCTTTAAGAGTTTTGTTGAAGCGTTCTACGATACAACCCTTCGTTGTACTATACGTAGAATATTTATGTATATTGTGTTTTTCCATCAACGCATCGAATGTTGTATTGTAAAATTCTGTACCGTTATCTACCTGTAATAGTTTTGGTGAGCGCTTGAGTAGTATTTTTGACATTGCATTTGAAACTTCTTTAGCCGATTTCGATTTTAAAGGTTGAGTAAATGCAAATTTTGTGTAGCAATCTATGACAGTTAAAAAATATTTATAGCCTTTATTTATTTTCGAATATGGTATCATTTCCACCAGGTCGGCTTGCCATAGGTCGTTTTTACCATACACATTAACCCTTCGCCTCGTATAATTTTTTCTGGCGGGTTTGTGTAGTTCGATCGCTATATCACGTTTAGACATTTGGAATACGTTTTATTAAGCCAGCTTCAAACAATTCTTCGTAAATTGAAAGTATTTCGTTGGAAACACCTGTATTGCCAGCAGCTTGAGAGGCTAAAAGTAACCGTAAGCGACTAACCAACTCGTTAGGGTCGTTCCAATAAACTAAATTATGCTTTTGTAGTTTTACAGATAACCCACTACCTCCGTGTGGGAACAATGGCTTGATTATATTAGTGAATTTATTTCCACCTTTTTTAATTTTTTTCTCGTCTAATGTTAAATGAGCTGATGTTTGAGTTAATATAGTTTTATATGTTTTCAAATCGTCTGCGGTGTATGATTTCGGGGTTTTCGAAAAAAAAACTGCTAAGACCTCGCGTTAGTGGGTATGAAGTATCTTCAATAGTCAAAGTCTTGTCAGTAAGTTTAATTTCTTTTTTACCTAAATGTATAGCACCGTTTGATTGTGTTTTAGGTCCATACTTTTTGTCTCTATTGGAAGAATCTAAAAAGTCAAATAAAACTTCGGAATCTAAAGTGTTATCGTCTATAGTTTTGGAATCGAGTTTTGCTATTTGAGGTTGAAATGTTGATGGAAATTGAATTTCTTTCAATGGTTCGATAATCGGGTAAATGTTTGATACCAATGATTGAATATCGGCTTTACCGTGTTTTAATGCTGTATACTTGCGTTTAATGTTTTCTTTGGCTTTAATCAATTCTCCGAGTACTTCACCATTAGCAGCCATGTTTGCAAATGACGAAGTTTTATAAAAACGCTGACTTATATAACGACAAACGTGTCGAATCCGTGACGATATCGACCGTCGTTGCGTTCGCAGTCTTTATTAATTACGATAAACTCAAATCTCCCTTTACGCCAACATGTCGTACAAAAGTCTTTAAACTCAGTATATGACATATCGCCAGAGCAATGCTCCATGTAAACATGTTTTAAATTAGTTTCATCTTGTTTAAATAATACAATAAAATTAGCGTTGTCACGCAAAAGTTGTTTAGGTACTTTTGAATAGCTTTGAGCCAGGTAGCAAACATCCACTAAATTATGTCGACCTCTGGAAAAGTAAGTTCTAGCGATTTTTTGGTTTTCTGAAATAATATCGTCGAAAATAAACACAGAGTTTGGTAAAGCTTTCTCGGGTTCAATAACTTGTTCATTTTCGTAGAACGTAAATAATTGTACTCCATCAATGTCTGATAAAATATCACTCAACATTTTATATTTCGGTTGATCCAATGTTTTAGAATATATGTAAACGTTATGAAATCTTATTCCATTTACATTGGTTAGTAAAGCGAAAATTAAATTGGTTTTTCCGCAGCCCGAAGGTCCGACAATAAGTGCTCGTATCGTATTGGGAAGAAGCGCTCCATGTCTATAGTACTGAATCGATGTAGGCGGGTCCACGTTTTCAACTGCAAGTTTTAGTTTTTGTTCAATTAATTTCATTTTTATATATAAATATCTTTGTAGCAAGGGGAATGTAATCAGTACACGATGTCACTCGTACGAAGAAACAACAAGAATAAGGGTGGTGGTCTTATCAACACGCTTATAAACAAATTACCACTCGAGATTCACGTGCCCGGTAAGTTTTGGTGATTATTTTTAATTCATTTAAATCATGATGTATCTGTGTAGGTTATCAATATTGTGGACCTGGTACAAATTTGAAAAAAACGTTTGGCTCACGGAGATAAAGGAATCAACCCCTTGGACTCTGCGTGTAAAGATCACGATATTGCGTACGATCGTAGTAACTCTATCGCAGATCGTAACGAGGCTGACTATATATTAGAGCAGCGAGCCTGGGATAGGTTCAAGGCAAAAGATTCTAGTCTAAAAGAAAAAGCAGTGGCTTGGGGCGTGACTACGGCCATGAAAGCAAAACGTAAGATCGGGGCTGGATGTGGGTTTAAAGCGGCCATCAAAGCAGTTAAAAACGCTATAAAGAAAAATATCGGTGAAAAAAATCTGATGAAATTAAGTAAAAAATGTGTAGCCGTTGCACGAAAAACATTCAAAAATAAAAAGACAAAAGTTCCTAGAATAATAACAGTTCCGAAAAAAGGCGGTGTGTTGCCACTTATTCCGATTTTCGCTGGTTTATCGGCTTTGGGAGCTCTAACTGGAGGTGTTGCCAACGTCGTTAAGTTGGCTAGTGAATTTAAAAGAAACACACCATCTCATTTGGGCAGAGGGTTATATCTCGCTCCGTATAAGGGCAACTCGTACAAAATCGGTTCGGGTTTATATCTCGCCACATATAAAAGAGGTGGAGGCAAAAAAGCGAAAAAAAACTAATATCTACGTTACCCAGAAGAGCACTGTACGATTACGAGCTTATAAAAATAGCACGTTTAATGAAAAAACCTCATTTCATCGGCGTGTTTACTAGAGACAGGTTATCTGCACGCCCCAAACTAATAGAATCAGCGATTGTTAACTTGGACTCGGAAAGCGGTACAGGCACTCACTGGGTAGCGTATAAAAAAATCGGAAAACAAGTCGATTATTACGACAGTTTTGGAAATTTACAACCTCCATTGGAAGTACAAAAATATTTTAGCGGTTGTGACATTAACTTCAATTACAACAGAGATCAGAATTATAATACTACAAACTGCGGGCACTTGTGTTTAAAATTTTTATCATGTACACGTTGACGTTAAACGGGAACTCGAGTGAATTGTCATGCGATATTTTTCCGCTGATAGAAGTGGAAAACACAGCCCAAATATGTCTTTTGAGCTTACAGACAAATAATTCTATACCAAACATCGAACCCGGTTGCAATACTATTGGTTTCCAAAATATGTTCGGTCAAAATGAGGACGTTATTATACCTACAGGCTCGTATGAGTTTGATAATTTAGAGTCTGTTATACAAAAAAATATGCCGGAATATGTCGATTGGTTTGAATTAAAAGCAAACAATAGCACATTAAAGTGCGCGCTCTCGTGTAGTCACGATGTGAACTTGGGCGTCAAGAATAGCATAGCGAAATTGTTGGGTTTAAGAAATGTTTTATACACTGCTGGTATCAATCACGAATCTGAAGGTACAGTCAAGATAATTAAAATAAATAGTATAAAAGTCGAGTGCAACTTGATTACTGGCTCATTTTGTGACGGAGCACCGAGCCAGATCATACACGAACTCTATCCAACTGTTCCAGCAGGCTATAAAATCGTCGAGGTACCTAGACATCCAGTTTATTATGGTCTCAACACGACTTCAATATCTAGAGTAAATATCGTATTAAAAGATCAGAACGATTGTCCAATAAATCTACGCGGCGAACCAATTACGATTCGCTTGCAAATAACGCGGGGGTATGGCGCTCAAATTTAACATCAATATAAAAAGAGCAACAATCAAAAAACCTATCAGTATTGTACCAGCCGTCAAGAAGTCAACATCCAAACCGAAAAAAACCGAAACTAAACTCACGAAAAATAATTTAAATTTTCTTCGTTCCTTGAAAATTTAATTATGGACGACTCATATTATTTAGACGTAGCAGCCGGCTATGTCGACGAGTGTAAAATAACTCAAAAGAATTATCATTCGTTCACTCCATATTCAAACATGTCTTTTTCTAATAACGATGAAATTAGGATAAGTGTTTTAAATATGGATTCTTACACTTTTCCGTGTGAGAGTTATCTGTACATAGAGGGAAAAGTAAATAAACCTACAGATGCTGTTGGAGACGTTAGTTTTTCGAATAATGGATTGGCGTTTTTATTCTCCGAAATGCGATACGAGATAAACGGCGTAGAAGTTCAGAAAATTAAATCACCAGGAATTTCGTCTTGTTTGAAAGGTTACTGTTCATATACTCCAAACGACTTGAACACACTGGATAATGCAGCTTGGGGGTCGTCGTTGGGTAGTAACGATAATAATAAAAATTTCATGACCAACAATGTGTTTACCGGCTGCGTTCCACTGAAACATCTATTTGGATTTTTTGAAGATTACAAAAAAATATTACTTAATTGTAATCAACAATTGATTTTGAATCGTTCATCGACAGATTTTGACACATTACACGTTACTGATAACTCCGAGAAAAATAAAAAAATTACAGTCGAACTGACTAAAATATTATGGAAGATGCATATTATCAAAGTTAGTGATAAAGAAAAGTTAAGACTGTTAAAAATATTGGATTCTCGTAAAACGTTATCGTGTGCTTTCAGAACTTGGGATTTATGTGAATACCCAGTGTTACCTAAAAATACTTCACATTCGTGGACGGTAAAGTCTAGCAATTTACTCGAAAAACCTAGATTTGTATTAATTGGATTTCAAACAGATCGAAAAAATACTATAACACATGATGCAGGCCTATTCGACCACTGTAGATTGAAAAATCTTAAGGTATACTTAAATTCTGAAGCGTATCCGTATGAAGATTTCCGAGCAGACTTCCAAAACAAACAAACTTCGATACTGTATAAAGCTTACATAGATTTCAAAAATCGTTACTACGAAAGAGACTATTGCGAGCCGTTACTGTCAAAAAATACTTATCAAAACCATGCACCCATCGCCGTTGTCGATCTATCGCATCAAAACGACAATGTGAAGTCGTCAACCGTGGACCTGCGTATTGAATTTGAGACCGATATTGCCATTCCTGAAAAGACTGCAGCTTATTGTCTCATCTTACACGACCAAATTATAACTTATAATCCATTTAATGGTGATGTAAGAAAATTGTAAATAGCTTGTAAAATAAAAATACTTTTTTTTTTTTTTAAAATATCATGTATCTTACACTACCAAATTATAACTAATAATCCATTTAATGGCGGTGTAAGGAAATTGTAAATAGTTTGTGAAATAAAAATACTTTTTTTAAATATCACGTTATTTTTTTTATTATACAGTCGATTCCGCTTTATTGGG